>JANPWX010000173.1:802060-817937 GCA_024734555.1 Trochalopteron elliotii
TTTTTTTTTTTTTTAACTAGAAGAGCTTTGGCAGCCTTGATTCAATTCCTCTAAGTCTTAGTTAAGAAAAATGATGCTATTAACACATCAAAACTGATATCTCCCTGCTAGTCGACAGTTAGCTGTAATGAGGTTTTGAGAAGAATAAACAAGTTCTTTGCTGGAAAATATTTTATGATAAACCCAAGTATGAAAATGTGTCTGGAAAAAGAACCCATTTGACAACTCAAATGCCTCTATTCTAAAGCCTTGTTATTCAAGAGACCTATAAATTTTTATTTGTTGCAATCTTGAATTAAGGTTGGAAATATATTCTTAATATCAAACAAGATTAATTTTTGCATTTTTAAAAGAAAATTTTGCATTAAATAAAATGGGTAGACAACTTGAAGAATTTATTCTTCAATGTTAGAAACAGTAATAACATGCAAATGTTGTATGATGTCTTTAATCTTACTGAAGCAAAAGAGGGAGTGGAAGAGGACCCTGGCTCTCAAAAGTGTGAGTCCAGACAGCTGAATTCTCTCTCTGGTGGTTGACAACAGAGCTCCATCTTCCCTGCCAAAACAGACTGTTCCTGATGTGATGTTTTCCATTTAACAATTAGGAAAAAAAAATCATTTACTGTTCATTTGTGATCTTGTTTAAAAAAAAAACGGCACCACCAGTCACTGTGGAAAACAAACACTCACACAAGAACAAGGTAGCAAGGGTTTACATGTAACCAGTGGTTTTGGTACAGGTTGAATGTGGCAGCAAGGACCTTCACTCTGGAACTTTTGGAGGCATCATTCACGAGCCGCTGCTGGATCTGATTGCGCTGCTGGGTAAGAACACACGTCATTGCTCGGGAGCAGCTGGGGAGTGCTGCCCATGATCAGCCTCATGGAGGTCAGGGCCACGTTTAATTGTTGTAAGGCAAGTCTCATTGAAGAAATATCCCCAGCTTTCCAAACCTCAGCACAGCTATGGTGGTGGCAGCTGAGGAAGGGAATATCCTCAGTAAGGCCAGGACATCAGACATGTTAAGCTGATCACAGTCACACATCAATTAAGAACATTTAATGATTACAGGCAAATTTAATACATGCACACATAGCAAAACCTGACTTTTTAATGTGGATTTGTATCCCAGTAAGATGATGTTTTCATGTCAGAAGCTGGGCTGACGCATCACACACTACACACAAACAGCAGCTCAATGGTTTTTATAATATGTAAAAATATGCAAATAAATATGCAAATATTTAATATTAATAAATATGCAAATAAATCAAGTTAGGTGTCACAACTTGACAGATGCAAAGAGTTGTTAGGCTTACTAATTTGGTAAAGAGCTAGGGAGAAAGGAGAAGGTGTTATGACTGCCAAGGGGAAGAAATAGGCTCCATTTGTACTGATATCTGTACCTTATTTTACAGACAGCCTTGTGGATTCCACAGGTCATATTCAGATCCCTGGAATCTACGACAGTGTTGCTGCCCTGACAGAGGAGGAAAGGAAATTATATGAATCGATTGAATTTGATCTAGAGGAACATAAAAAAAACTGTGGTGTGAAAAAATTCCTCCACAGCACCAAGGTAACATAGAACCTGTATGAATACTCAGCAGAAAGAATTTAAATCACCTATTTGTAGCAGTTATGTATAAACCAAACAGAAAGAAATTTTCAGTCAGTGGCAAGCTCAAAATAAAATAAAGGAGCACTGAGAAGTAAAAGGCAAATAAAACTAGTTTGCTGAAAATGTAAGGCACTGCATCTTGGGAAAGTAATCTGAAATATGAATAATCAATTAAAAGGAATAATGCAAAACTAACAGTATAATGCTCCATTCCTTGCCTCCCCTTCTCTCCCCCTAACCTAATCAGCCAAATAAAACATGCATTAAAATGCCCACATTTAGGTTACATAGTAGGAAAGAAGTTATATTCAGCTCTGAAAAAATGGGAAGCAGCTTTAGGCAGATATGCTTCAGGTGATTTTTATTTAACACAGATTTTGATGTCTGCCAAGCTTGCCATGAAATATCCAAAGCTACAAGCCTCTCCTTACCAGCAATTAAAAATTATGTCCTAAATAAAAAAAACAGCAGGTAAGGGCTCACCTGGAAAGATCTCTCTACACAAGAGTGGCAGCTGGGAGAAAGGAGTTGATTTAATTTTTTATCACTAACATAATAATTCTGGTGTAGGTTCTGCTAACATGGATGTTTTTATTTCCACGAAAAAGCTTTCAAATTACCCAAAGCTAGACTGTAAGAATCAGTAATACAAATTTATAATGTAACTACACATCTGAGTTTTGATGCTTTATCTATACGAGGATGAATTGATGTAAATTGTTCGAGTAGATAAAGGTCTAGTCTCATAAAACTGAAGGAAAGCAGCAGCACCCTGAGGTTCTGCATGAAGACCAGTTTATACTTTATATATTTCTCCCATTTTTTCTTAGAATTATAATAAGAATAATAATTTTCTCTCCCCTCTGCATCTTCTCCAGAAAAACTTGGTTACTGAAAATTATAATCTTTCTTATTGTGTTATTTAGTGTTCATTAGTAGAGTTTCTTCATTGGTATCATCTGGGATGGATCTGGCTGCATGGTTTTTCCAGTGACAAGTTCCAGGATAAACAGGCAGTCAGATCAGAAGTTGTTCTGATACTACTTTGCATTAGGAAACTTTACTTCCAAGTTTTTAAAAACAATGCTCTATTTTTCTTATTTTTCATGAAAAACTGTTACCATCCAAATCTTTCCATGACTGGAAGTAGTAGTAATTTTTTTAAAATGAAAATACATGTGCATGAGTTTAAATTAAAAATCAAGTATCTTCAAAATACAGAAGTCTCCAAATGCAAATTTTAGGATGGAAAAATCTTGTTTATATCAATTGTGGCTGGCTCCAGTGTCATCCCTTATATTTTAAAAACTTTTTTTAAAGGAAGAAATACTTCTACACCTGTGGCGTTACCCCTCTCTCTCTATTCATGGGATTGAAGGAGCTTTCCATGAACCAGGCATTAAAACAGTCATCCCTGCAAAAGTAATTGGGAAGTTCTCAATCCGTCAGGTCCCCCACATGGACCTTTCAGTTGTGAAAAAACAGGTAAGAGACAAGTCTTTTCTTTGGCCACTACTGTGTAAACTAAGTCCCTCTTAGCATCTCACAAATCTAGACTTGTAGTAAACCGAATGTTTTTAGCACGCACTTGTTTCCAAGAGAAGTAGGAATGTGGGTATAAGCTTGAGTTGCAAGATGAATGCTTTTTTGAAAAATGTTTTCCCTACAGGTGGTGGAACACTTGGAGGCTGTCTTTTCCAAGAGGAACAGTCCAAACAAACTGAAAGTGTCCATGCCTTTGGGTGCGAAGCCCTGGCTCGCCGATGTTAATGACCCACTATATAAAGCAGGAAGAAGAGCAATAAAAACAGGTGTGTTCCTTTTTAATTTTTTTTTTACAGTTCTTAGTGTGTTTGCAAGTGTGCAGGGGTATTGTGCTCAACAATAGGGCAAAACAGATTTCCCAATGCAGTGCTGCAGCCTGTCACCCTTATAAATCTCATTGATTTTGATAAAACAACTCATCAACATCTTCTATACTTTGCTAAATTTTGATACGTTTTATAGGAGTAGCCAAAAGGCCTCATTTACTTATTTTTGTATTGATAAGAAACCAGAGCTTTTATAGAGCAGAGCTGATTTGTGAAATCAATTGGCTACACACTCAAACACATCTCTACTCAGAAACTCTTAGTATTAGCTCTTTGCTTAAATAGATGATAGCAGAAAAAAGCACCTGGATTACACCTATTTATTAATTCATTTTTCCCATATATTTCAGTTTTTGGAGAAGATCCAGATTTCATTCGTGATGGCTCAACAATTCCTGTTGCCAGAATGTTTCAGACCGCAACACAGAAAAGTGTGATGATGCTTCCGATTGGAGCAGCCGATGATGGGGAGCATTCCCAAAATGAGAAAATAAGCAGGTTTCTTTCATTTGTCTGTTTTTGCTATTAGAGAAGGGAGGAGAACTGAAGTCCCTTGGTACCCATGAATTAGCATGCCCAGATGGGAAGCTTTGCTGTGCATTGGGCAGCCCAAACTGACTATCTCCAGCACACTAGTTGCTGCTAAGCAGAAAGCAAAATTCCCAGTCTAATGCATACCATTATACACTTTTCATAGGGTGTCTACTCAGTCTTTAAATTCATCACATGGGCAATTGTCATTTCACTAGCAATGAAATTTGCCTCTGGTCTGAAAGATGATGGTGTGGATGGGCAGTCTTCTGCCACAGCATCTATTTTGAAGTGTGCCAGTCACAGACACTCATGGTTATGTAAGGATTTTGGTGGTTTTCAGTATGAATGGCTATAACGATTTATTTATAGTCCAGGCACCAAAACTAGCATAATTATACAAAAAATAGCTTCAGTTTGTCACTAGTGTTCATTGTTGGATGCACCATGATAAGCTACTATTCATTGTGTTGCCTGAACACTTGTGCAGGCTCTGAGTCAACTCATGCTGAACTCCAGAAAGAGGAGAATGCTACAATAATTCTCAAATTACTTTTTGTCTCCCCTCATTAAAACCACAATTCTGTTGGCTACAGGTAATACCAATCTGGGGGGAAAAAAATACCAAAAAAAACCCCAATTTTGGGGAAAACCTGGAAAAGGTTTTCTGAAGTAAATGCAGAGGAGTACCAAATTGAAGGATGTCCAGTATTTTTGTGCATTGTGCAATTTTCGGGGGTTACCAATCTTGCAAATTCCTCTAAAGACTCATACAAGGTCATTGGATTTATTGGATTATTCCTAATTTTGAGAGCAGGACAGCCTGACAAGACTTGACTGTGTCCCTTTCCTTCTTCACAGACACAACTATATTGAAGGAACCAAATTGTTTGCAGCCTTTTTCCTGGAGATATCAAAGCTACATCGGAACTTACATGAAACTTCCCACACAGACACTATCAACTGACAGACCATATCCAGAAAATCAGCAAAGCACTTTCTTAAACTTTCTAACTTATATAAAACATATAAATCACATATTTAGTGGCTGTGAATTGGTGGAAAAAAAAATAAATGCTGTGCTATTTCCTGGCATACTACTAAATGTGCGCATTTGTGATATGGTCCATCAAGCCCTAATGCTGTAAAATAGGGTTAGGGATAATTCATTCTTGCTGAATGGAACATGTTACATTTTAGTTTGAAACTTCAGGACAAAGGGAATTTATACATCCATTTTATCAAAATTACTTTATTTTGTAGTATCACTCTTCATGCTGCCTAGCTCACATGCTAGTTTCTGAATACGAGTGATATATATTGTAGTTTCCTCTTAACTATATACAAAATCATGCTTACATAATTCTTTGAAGAAAGATCTACTATCAAATTAATCTTTCCTTGTCCTTCAGAGAAGGTTTAAAATAGGAAATGCAATGAAATGTTCTTGCTGAGTTTGATGTGGAGACTTACCTATTAATATCTATTTATGGGTATAATCACTGAGGTAAGTAGAACTGCAACGATAAATAAACATTTCCAGGTCTGGATTCTGCCTTCCCTCTCATCACCTCTTACTGTGCTGTGAGCAGTTTTAAGAATCACTTAATAATGTTTTCTTCATGTGACTTTCTTTCCATACAATAGAAAGAACTTTTTGTAAACATCTTTTCTGGCCAAAGTCTGTTGTCAGAAGGGTGTTTTTCCACCCAAATTAGCAACTGGTTGTTAAGTACTTTTAAAGCATCAGTTTACATTAGTAATTAAGTCAAAGGGAAATGATATATTTTGAAATAAAAACAAATTAGTTGAGAGCTCTGTTTGCTGTTTAGGCAAAGCATGCAGCACAAAGCTCACAATTCAAATATAGATTTTTTTTAAACTGTAAAATGTTATTTTTACTCTAACATAATTAATTCACACACAACCAAACCAAGTGAACCAGCAGAATTATCTCTACTGTTTTAAAAAAATTACATTAAGTAAATTACAGAAAATACTTGGGAACCTTCCTTTCTCTCCTGTTACCTCCCTGCAAAAATCTGTAAGAACAAAGATGTGGATGAGGAGTCAATAGAAGGGATTACTCATACATTCTCAATAAACACCCATTTTCAGCCCTACTTGAGACTCTGAGGCTCACAGTTCAGCTGCAAGAGCTGAGTAGGGATTTTGGGTCTGGCTGCTGATGGTGTTCAAGGGGAAAAGGAGGACTCAGCTCAGTCTCATATTTGGCAGTGCTGACTGCAGAACTGCAGTGTACTCCACCACAAGGACCAAAAGCCTCAAACACCAAAGACTCTGGTTTGCGTATCACCAACTTGTGGAATAACTCTCTGTGATCTCTCAGTTCCCTTCACCTGTTGAAAATTTTTAGGAGACAGCATGGTAATGAATGTTGCAGGGGTGAATACTCCAGTGTCTCCCCAGGACTCAGGGCAGTTGGTCCATGCTTGAAAGCTATCACACCACAGAGGTACATGAGGAAATGAATTTTGCTAAAATAACTCAAGACATATAATTGACATAAAACATTGCAATCTCTGGGTTTGCAGCGGTTTTGCAAGTTACAGAATCACACAGACTCACAGAATATGCCAAGTTAGAAGAGACCCACAAGGATCATTGAGACCAAGTTTTAGTCCTGTACAGAACCATTGCCAATTATCTTAAAACATAATGGAAAGAAACCTCTGATAATAAAAATGACCCTTCTGGCAGAAGAGTTAAAAGGTCAGTGAGATGGAGGTGGCAGATTTCTTCATGAAAGAGAGATGGAGACTGTGTTTTAGGAATATGACTGCACTGAAATACCACTATAATATATGCTGTCTGTGTTCCTGCAACATTATGAAGTTGAAATAGAAGAAGGGCTTATGTATTTTTTACTGTTGCTCTTTGGAATGTCAAATAAAATAGAGTCAAAACCGAGCATCATTTCATAAGCACAGACACTCTTAGAGCAGAGCACTGAAATAAGGTTCTCCTCTGAAATAGCCACTTACTGTCAAGTTAAAACAATGTGAGTGAAACAGTGGGGCCACTGAATTATGCAGATCATCTCCATGCCTCTTTCAGTCCCAGAGGAAAGAGCATAAAACTTTAATTTCAGATCCTCCTGTCCATGAAAGAAAGAAAGCACTGGGAAAGCAACTCCTGCCAACAGGGGTAGTGAGAGCTCTTTTTTCCTTCTTAGATCAAGAATGAGAATCCACCGTCTTTCCTTTTTTCAAAAAAATTCTTTTATATATTGTGCAGCATCTTGTCAGCCTTGTGAAAAAAAGAAATGGTGTGCATTTTTCTAAGGTCTGTAGTGTTATACAACATTTCTAGAAATGTTTCTTTGTGTTTGCACTAACAGCTACTTGTTGCCACAGTAAATTAAAAATAACTCTAAAATACTACTGTTAGAAACAGGGTTAAAGTTTGCCTCTATTTGTTAGCCTTATTCTAGGTGTGCCATATCCCATGCCAGAGCATATTAGGTATTCTCAAATCGTGACCAATTAACTACAGAAACCATATATACAAGTTGTGTGTCTACATATGCATCCATGTAGCTGTATATACATGTACACTTGCAAGATCTAATCCAGTCATTGATTTAAAAAAGAAAAAAATCTTGACCATGCTGATTTAGGTTTTTTTCTTACTAATGACTGAATAATGGGAAAACAACATTGTGGGGATGTCCAAAAGCTGCATCTATATCTCTGAAAGCTTGATACAGCCCTCAAGATCTGGATCATAAGATATTCAAAGGATTTAGGCTGGAAAGGACCTTAAGGATAACAGGATCATAGAATTGTTTGGGCTGGAAGAGACCTTTAGGAACCATCCAGTCCAAGCCCATTGCAATGAGCAGGATCAAGTAGATCAGGCTGCTCAGAGCACTATCCAAGCTGACCTTGAATGAGTCCAATGATGGTGCATCCAACCACCTCTCCGGACAACCTGTGTCAGCGTTTCACAGACCCCACAGCACAGCTAACAGTACTAGGTGTCCATACATAGCTGGTCAAGTTCTGCCTGGTAGAGGAAGAACTGTCCCAAGTTTTCCTTTTTCTTGTAGGCTGTACACCGGTCTTGTAGGGAATTGAACACTCAAGAATGGAATAATATTTTTCTACTGATTATTAATGTGAAAGAATAAATTAGAACATTTTAATTTTCATTTAAAATCAGTGGGTTTAAGCGTGAAAGTCTCTTTTTTATATTAGGTAAACAGTTTTTAATCCTTAAGTAGTGTTTCAAAAGAGAAGACTGAAAAGTGTGTCAGCTAAAATCATGGAGAATAAGATGCTGACAATAGGCACTGAAGGCATAGAGAGATAAGCAGCCTCCTGAGACTAAGAACTAATCAGGTCATTGTCTGCTTAGCCTGTGAAAGTGGAAATTAGTCTTATTCACATAGTTATGGTTTTCCTTTTCAGTCACACTACTCCCAAGAAGTTTAACTTTGCTGCTAGTTATTCCTTTCAGAATACAGTATTTGGCCTGTTTCACAAAATGTTGTAAAATGCCTTGCTAGTTAAGGATGTTCATAGTCCATGTTTGGACAGGGAAGATTGTGCAACTGTGCCTTCACCTGTGACACAGAGGCCCATGAATTCCTTTGTTTCTGTTGGAACATTCCAGCTGCAAGTAACATGTAAAGTTAAATACTTATTGTTTCAAGGTGAAGCTTAACTGATTTTCAAGTTTATACCTTGTATCATAGAATATCTAGAATTGGAAGAGACCCATAAGGATCATTGAGTCCAACTCCACGCATGTCTGTATTTGGAGCTGCAGACACATCATGCCCTTTAGGAGGTAAGTCATTAAATATTTTAAACAAATATATGAATAGAAAAATATGAACAATTTCTTGTTAACAGAGTGCAGATTCGTCTACTTTTCTCTACTGCCAAATATTTCAGTGGTCTTCTCACTTGCATTCTTCACAATAGTGTATGAAGAACAACTCCACCTTGCAGATAATTTTGACAATTATTTGGCAATGTTTTTTCTGCAATGCTGCTACATTAGATTGCATAAAAGTAGACCAGGAAATTCAAAATGATCTGCTAACAACACAAGCATGGTGGTATGCAATCTTGAAAGCTCTTTTAATTTTTTTTTAGCTATGAATTTGAACCACTGTGAGTCTTCTTCCTGAAGTCACTAAGAAGTAATTTCGACATTTCCACTACTTTCTAAGGAGGTAAGTCACTGTCTCTTGTAATGGGAGGATCAGCAACTCCCAGTTTTCAGCTGGTTGTCACATGGAACGAGTTGTTTGGATGGAAGACAACGGAGACAGCTCCTAGTTACTTTATCCACTCTCACGGAGTTTTAAAAATTGGAAATACTATCTGAAAATGTGCTTGTATTTTGTAATGCAATTTCACTCAGATTCTTTGAGTGAATGACACATTCACTTACTTCTCAAGGCAGGAACAACAGCTGTAGTTTTTTGTGGACTTAAAGAGATGAATGAAAGTGCAAACACAATTCCACAGGTGTGAAATTTGGATTCTTTTTGCTAAGAAACTTTACTCTTGGGAGGGAAAAAAAGCCCAAGAAAACCTTGCTTAAGCTCCAAAGTCCACCCTGCATAAGGTGCATCCCAACAGCAAAGAAAAATTGTCAGATTCTTTACTTGATGAGCACTGGAGAATTTCAGTGTGTAGCCAGAAAATTCTGCCATCAGAGCTAACAGTAAAAACACATTCTTATTTCAGTGGATGTAGTTCTAACAGGACTAAGATGCATGTGCCAGGTGGATAATATATTGATTTAGTGAAGATGAAAAATAAGGACAAAATCTCTATTTCATGTAGCATACGTTTTTGCATATTATTTTCTGATCTGCTACCACATTAAATCTTAATGTATTGATGCATAATGTACTAGACTTGATGTTTGTATTGGAGATATATGTCTATTTGAGAAACTTGCTTTGTGAGTTTGCAAGATATTAATTATACAGTCCCAGAGATGTAAATTCTGGCAAGCTGGACATATTCACACATAAGAGACAATACATGGTAATAAATGACTCTCATTTTACTGCCATGAATTATTTTTAAAATTAAATTAATTTTTATTAAAACCCCACAGTACAAGAAAACTAAATCCTTGGAGGTTTGGCAGAGTCGGCCTTCAGACAGACTTGAACACATCCGTAGTAAAATGAAACCAGATGTTGTGGATGTAAGTGTGGATAATGCTGATTTTGCTACCTGTCTCAAAATAATTTTGATTATCTTTCACTGTGAAATAACATATCACCCAATTGCATGTTCCCTGTCTTTCCAATGCAGTTACAATTTTCTTTTTTTTTTTTTTTTTTTAATATATGTAAGGATAATTCAAATATCACGCTAGTCTTTTTATTTGTGGAGCTGAAGGGGAGCTTAGAATTGAAATTGTAAAATCTCTGTAATAGGAACCTGAAAATATTCAACATGACACACTCCTGACATATACTCTTCTGGTGTGAAGAAACAAGTGGTGGCAGACCCCTCACATGAATTTCATGTAAGTTTGACTCATTTTTTCTTTACAATTAGAAATTCAAGAGTTAGTACTGCTTTACATGTCTCCTGTACATTACTGCCTTCCTGACAAGGCATCAAATTCCATAGGCAGGATTAACATCCTCAGTTTGGCAGCCACCCTGACATTCCAGTGACAACTTCAAAAGATAAAGTTTCATCACAGTGGAAGGACCAGTAAAATCCTGGAAGTACATCCTTTTTAAAACTGCCTTTTTGGGGGGCTTCTGGACACCAAAATTTATATAGTCCACTTTTTTATTGAAAAACAGTGGAATGAAAGATCCATTTTAAACAAACTAACAAGCAAACAAACAAAACCATGACAGATGCTGTGCTAGCTTCACTGCTGCTGAACAAGCTAGCAATGGCAGTCAGTGGCGCTTTGCTAAGTCACCCTTATAAGGTGCACACCAAAGAGTGTGGGCCCAGGAAACAATGTTCACCTGCAGTGCTCTATAGATGCTGATGTATCTTAACACGGGATCTTCTGGAGGGAACAGCCTGAGGACTTGAACATAACATCCATGGGTAAAATTTCTGCCTGTACGCTTCAAGTAATGTCAGGTATTTGTCAGCATGGAAAAAAAATCCCACATCTGATTTACTGATATATTGATATTGACATTTGTATGTACAAAGCTGCATACACAGAGACTTAAGTGAGATCTCCTGTCTGCATATTTTGTATTGTGTATGCAAAACAGTTTAGTTGTTGGTGCTTATATACAATTGCTTTCGATGATCATTTATTACTATTTATTTTTGAGATGTTGGCTACTGTGACACTGAGCAGACAGCTATATAACTACTGTTCTAGACTTTTACATCTCATAGATGTTACACAGCTCTCTTACCACTCCTCAGTTGGACTGTAACTTGACTTTAGAGAAACACAACCCAGATTATTCAGGATTTGATGAAAGATCTCATGTGACTCTTCAAGTGCCTCTGTGAAGATACCTCTCTGTGCACATTCACAGAGATATCCATGGCCCCCATGCTTCTGTGCTGCAGGTTGAATAGAAAGCCTTTAATACTACTGGCAAGACTAGGCCTGCATGACGCATCATTTGTGGGCCAAATGAAAGGATTTGCAGTCACTCTTACTTTCTTTTGTTAAGTGAGGGAACTTCAAACACTATCTTGGTTTTTTTTTCAAATTCGTGCAACTTCTGTCTGTAAACTTAAACTCCTATAAAAGTATTAATTGCAAAAAACCCTTTCAATCACTTCAAAATGCTCAAAAATAATTTTTCCCCTTAGATGTCATGTAATTATAAGAAACATGTCAGCATCCCTCTAAAGCCTGGGTGCTTTCTTTCTTATTTTTCTCAAACATTTGTACTGCACTTACGATAGCAGCAGAAGTTGGGAAACCACATAATTTATACTACATTTTTACTTGCCTGCATAAGATTCTTTATATCACAAAAAATTAAATAACCTTTTAAAAGGTTATTTAAATTAAATAAGCAATGAGTGAGCATTTTGTTTATGTAAAAACGGTTAACTACTTGTACTTCAAACAAGTTTCCTGGCACAACCAGGCAGGGAACCCAGCGGGTAACACGAAGTGAGTCAGAAAGTGCAGCCTTTAATGAAAGACCGGGTGCGGGTGCCACGGGCAGCGTGACCTCAGTGGCACAAAGGCGCAGCAGTGCCCTGACGCGGCCATACCTCCTCTGGTTCCCAGCGCTGGTGCGGCTGCCCGGCTGTGGAGCGGGGCCGAGCGGGGCCGTGCAGGCTCGCTCTCCGTCTCTTCGGAGACGAGGGGCGGTGGGCACTGAACTGCTGTCATGGTTCCCTCCACAGGGGCAGCTCCCCGCGAAACCACACGGGAGCTGCAGCCCCCTGGCCTCAGGCAGCTCACCGTGCTCAGGTGTGGCGCTGGCAGTGCCCTGGTCCCTCTCTGACCCTTCCGAGCCGGCCAGAAACCGCCTGTGCTCTGCCCAGGCTGCCGTTCGGCCGAGGCAGTGCCGGAACCAGCTGAGCCATGGATCACAGGGTGCTGCACCAGCAAAGGACCAGGATCACAGAACCACGGCTGATTCACAGAATTGTTCACTGAAAGTGTCCATTGTTAAAAAAGACGTTTATCGAACCTGTCAGGAAAATGCACAAATGCCAGAGGTTTATGTCCAAAAATGAGACAGAGGAGTCCTGCAACTTTATTTGAATAAAGGGAGAGAGTCTACTAAGACATGCCCATGGAGTTTTCTCTCTTGAGGTTTTGGAGGGCGCAGCCTCCTTTTATCCCAAACTCCCAGCTACATGTTGCTCTCTTCCTTTCCCCTTTGGCTGAGGTACAAGGAAGGTACAGTCTTCCCGAACTGCCTATCACATATTCCCCCCCTTGAACTACTATTTTACCCCAAAGCTCAGAAACTTGTGCAGACCCTTGTCTGTTTCAGGGACCAAGCTGTCCAACAAACAACAACAAACCTCCTGCCTGAAGTTAGTAGAGACATTAAAACCCACTTTGAAGACGTTAACATCCATACCTTCACCCATCAAATTGTTTGTAAAGACATTAATTTTCCTCTCAAGTCCAACAATTACCCCCAGCACTGCCAAGTCCCCCACTAAACCCTAAGTGCCACATGTACATATCCTTTAAATACCTCCAAGGATGCGGACTCAACCAAATTCCATCAGTTTGAACAGTGTGCAGCAGCAGATCAGTCAAACTGGAATACTGCAGTTTGCTTCCTGAATCACACACCTTGAAAAATGGGCAAAATAACTTGTATTTAAAAAGGGAAGATATAGATACATGTGCATATAGATGAGGAGGTAATTGACACTAAAAAGGTTCTTGGTGTTTACATCCTAATTATTCTTCCATGTTTTCTTAGAGGTCGGAACTGCAGAATAAAGATATATGCAATTTTTCAACAATTTGCTACTCCATGAAAAACCAATGGTGGTTAAGAAACCTTTATGGGTTGATGTTGATAACTTGATATCCTACAGACACCACGGTGTCCTTTGGAGGGCCTGCCAGTGACATTCTACCTATGACATCATCATCGAGTCATGGGGTTATTTCTTCTAAACAAATCTTATGGGAAGTCCTGTGATTCGGAGTTGGTAAGCAGTATTATGGTGACTGCCTTTATTCTGCTGAAAGTCTGACTTCTGGTAGCAGTAATCACAAAGCTCTGTGTGTTTTCTGTACAGAAGCAAACACAGAATATTAAGTAGGAAAAATAGGGAGAGTTTTAAGTTACACAGCTAAGTAAAGAGCTGTTACTACTCTTGGAGTGAGTAACATTTCTAGTGAAATCAGTATTTTGGTGTGGTAGAAATACAGCAAATGCAGAATCATTCCTAGTGTCATATTCTGTTAGAAAATAAATACAGTCTATGTTTACAATCCATTGATAAACGAACCTATTAACTAATTAAATCCTTGCTAATTACTCATTCACTTATGCAGCTGCATTCTAATATATTTTTATTAGCATAACTATTTCAGAACACGAAACCTCTTCTCAGCACAACTTCAGAATTCTGTATATACCTAAGCTGAAACATTAAATGTAGGGATGTCTGTAAACATTTAATAAATCGAGCTTATAATTACAAAATAAAATTAATTATTTTTTGGTACAGGTAGGATTTTTTCTTAGATTATTAGCGATTCTGCCTTAGCTGCTTGTGCCATACCAATGGCTCCCTCTTCAGGCTATTCCTAAAATACGCTGCCTCTCTTCATTCTGTTAGAAATACTTCAACTTGTAAGACTACAGCTTGCACGGTCACATCTTCTCCAGTATGTTTCCTCTCAGTAAGCAAATAATGAAATAACTGATGGACAGGCAGGCCCATCTGGTGTTACCGGAGACCCAGACCTCCAGATCTTTTAAGGCATAGGAAAGAAATTTGTAAACGGCAGAGAAACTTAAAGGACATCAAAAGGTTGTTTTACCTCTTTTCCTCATGCTGAAAAGTATCTAGAGCAATCAGATTGTTTGTAATTGTATTATTCTTACAACTGCCAGTAGCTTCTGTAGACTCTCAAAGTATTAAATCTAAATATGTATCTCAAATCCCAAAGATATCTTCACTACAAATTTAGCCATATTCTGTGTGGATTTCCTATTATACATAGAACAATTAAATTCTGTACTATAACCCTTAGGTACAGGACAAGGAGACAGCCCACTCTTACCAATGTCTTGGGTGGGACTTTACTGTTTTAAATTCTGTATATTCATTTCAGATCTTTCCCAAGACACTCTGGGGTGCTCCACTTTGCTTCAGTGAAGGGCTCAGGCCACAGCAACTGCTTTGTTTTCAACCCAATCTTACAATCTTTAAAACCCACAGGAGAACTGGCATTGCTGTGCCATAAATTTAGCAGATTAACCAGTGACTAACTGGCTGAATAGCACTCTAAGTTGTCACTTCTAGTTGGTAAGCTCATGCACACTGTGTGACTGTGAAGTCAATGAACTGCAAAACCATTCCTGAAGAGGTGTTCTCTCCTTGTGTCTCCGTGCCACGGCCTTGAAGAGTGCTAAATGTTGTTTAACTAAGATTACTGTCTACTAAAAAATGTTGTGTAATCAGGAGTTAAATGGGAAACCTGCATTTTAAAAATCACAAGCAACAGTGAAAAAGTAACTGCATTTCACCACAGCTATCTGAAGACTCTATCTTCTTTGCTTTGATATTACACTTAATCATGTGACTTGGTTAAGGAAGAGGGAAAGAACACTTAGGGTTTCATCATGAGTTGATAAAATACGAAATACTTTATACTGTATTGTATCTATACATCCCTCTTGCCTTCTTCAAGTGTTTCTCTCTTGAACTGCACTCCCTGAAGGTTATATTAAAATAACTTGCAGCGTCGGCCTTCGAATGATAACCCCAGTGAATGGCTGCGAGCTCTGCGTCAAGGTCTTGTTCCTCCCTCCTCCAGAACAGGTCTGCCAATGGACCACATCCAAATCTCGCTGCAGTGCGATGCAGGGTGAGGATGCGAAGCACAGCTTCATGCCCAGCCCTGCGCGGCGCAAGGTGACACCAGCGCAAGCCGGTGCGGGGGCTGCCGTAGGGGCCAAGGAAACAGGCAGACCGGGCTGCGCCACGCACCAAGGAACAGGCAGCTTCGGGAAGCCTCAAAACCGTGCCCACTGGCTCCTGCCAGCGCCGCCTGCTCTCGTCCGTGCGCATCCCGGGAAAAGCCTCGGGGCTCCGTTCTTGCTTTTGGGACCCTCCCTTCCCGGGATGTGAGGGCCGGCAGCAGCCGGGAGCCAGCGACGATGTCAGGGCAGGGCAAGATGGCGCCAGAGCGT
>JANPWX010000173.1:822883-865383 GCA_024734555.1 Trochalopteron elliotii
GGTTACAACCGCCCAACCACCCCCGTTTGTTACTTCCCCCTCCTTTTCCGAAGGTTGCTGTAGAATAAGCGGGGATGAGCCTTGGGAAGTGCCGGCGTTGGCGGTGAGGGCCGACGCACGTGACTGCAGGAGCTCTGTACGTGCCTCTTAGAAAGGATAAAAGAAGGGTCGTAGCTGCTTTCTCTTTATTCTGCTTCAGCCACTAGGCAGAGCAGTAACAGAGTTACAGAATTAGGTGGGAAAAGACCTCTGATGTACCGAACAACATGTCACTGTGTGCCACATCCAGTCTCTCATTAAATGTCTCCAGGGACAGTGACACTTCCCCGGGCAGTCCATTGCAAAATCTAATCACACTTTCAGTGAAAAAATTCTTGCTGATGTCCAGCCTAAACATCCCCTGGCACAGCTTAGGCGTTTTTGTCTTCTCATCCTATTGCTGGTTGCCTGGGAGAAGATGCTGACCCACAGCTGGCCTCACGCCACTTTCAGGTGGTTGTAGACAATGGTAAGGTCTCCCTTGAGCCTCCTTCAGGCTAAACAGTCCGAGCTCCCTCGGCTGTTCCTCATGGGACTTGAGCTTCAGACCCTTATTTACTGCCCTCCTCTGGAGGTCAGGCTCTTGATTCATGAGCACCTCCTGTGCTCTCACAGTCTTGTGGTTTTCAACGTGGTTTTGCCTGACCTAGGGAGTCAGAGTAGACTCTTAGGGAACCTGTCAGATTGTGGCAGGAAAAGCAAGTTCTGATAAACAACATAGCAATGTTAGTACACTTCTGAGGGTGCGTGTGTCTTCAGTAGGAAAGATCATGAAACCAAAACTACTAATTTAGGTGGCCTTTGAGGGATAGCTTATCATCTACATGTCCATTTTATAGAAAAAATTCAGTGTGAGGGTGGTAAGGCACTGGCACAGGTTGCCCAGAGAGGTTGTGGATGCCCCATCCCTGCAATTGTTCAAGGCCAGGTTGGATGGGGCTCTGAGCAACCAGCACTTGTGGAAGATGTTGGAACTAGGTGATCTTTAAGGTCCCTTCCAACCCAAGCCTTTCTATGAGTCTGTGTTCTGTCTTGTTTAGTTTGAGTCCATATGAAAGATTTACCTTAGCTCCTTTGAATAACTAGTGTGGCCTGTGAACCACAATGTTAATAGTAAATATAATGCTAGTTGGAGGAAGGAAAAAACGTTTGTGATGTGAATGCTGTAGCTAGTAGTGATCTTAGAATTTATAAAGGTTTTGTTTCTGTTTTCCTATGCCCTCTTTGCTTCTTTGTGTAGTGGTACTGATGCAGACTTGTAAGACCTTGGCATTGTCACATGCTCGTGCTCATCCATATGATACTAAGCATGATGGTAACACCTAGGGTACACTAAGTAGTGGACATCCGAAAGTGCAAGGGTAAGAGTGGCAGTGGTGGATTTTCTGGTGGTGAAAAACCATAACAGACTAACATACAATTTAAACACCGTATGTAATTCCCTGTGATTCTCTCCTTAATAACCCAAAGGTGTGGCATGTGAAGACTATAAATTTTCCATTCCTGTATCAGAACATGAGTAATCAAGATGTTTGTATGAGGCTGGAGGTTTGGATGCTGGGATCTATATTTTTTCCCAGGTCACACCTCTTCATGAAAGATGAAGACAATTACAGGCTTCAGTTGGGTCTCTCTTGCAATCTCCTACACTGTTCACAGCAAGTTACATTCATCATGGAAGTAACATTGCAGTCGTTCCATCCTTATTTCATAAATGATTTCAGCATGGACATATAATCAGATTGTAGCTTTTATATATAAAATATGGGGCCTGACAATAATTGTATAATCCATACATTTAAAAAAAAAGTCAAATGCACTGATGTGACAGGACAATGATGGACTGTGATTTTTTCAGTATGTTCAAACATGTCAGTTTTATTAGCATTTTGGGAAATACAATTCAAACGACCTGAGTTAAATCCTTTACTATCATTGTTCTGTAGGAACTATTGTATAGTAACAGCATCAAAGATTTCTAATTTATTTGCATGAGAGTTTTCTTTGTTAGAAACGCTT
Source organism: Trochalopteron elliotii (assembly GCA_024734555.1). Taxonomy (NCBI): domain Eukaryota; kingdom Metazoa; phylum Chordata; class Aves; order Passeriformes; family Leiothrichidae; genus Trochalopteron; species Trochalopteron elliotii. The sequence goes on from JANPWX010000173.1 coordinate 824,942, forward strand.
TTAAAACTTAAGCTGTGTTGTCTGTGTTTATAGAAAAACATTACTTGGAGATAGAATGTGTGTGTGAGGGAGATGTCAGTCACTGTATTCCATTAAACCCAACCTTTTGTAGTGAAGAACAGCATTTTCTTGTTAGTGTGTGCAACATTAGGATGGGGTGGTTTTGCATAGGGTTTTTTTGTTGGTTTGTTGTTTGTTTTTGGTGTGTTTGTTTGTGTTTTTTTTTTTTTAATGTGTGCCGTGTTGGGTTTTTGTGCATGAGATGGAATTTACAGACAGACTGGCACATGAAATGTGGTTGTACTGGAGTTGTTGGGTGGCTCCTATGTTTGAATTTCCTAATGTGGTTTAGAATTTAAATACTCTTTCTCAGGAGAACAGAAAGGCTTCATTGGATGGATGACCCCATCAGTCAAATAAAAATGTTGGTTTCAGATACACCTGGTCTAGTCATTCATTGAAATGAATGCCTTGGTATTATGGTACGTGTTAAAGGTACTGAAAAGTTGATCTTTTAGATTGAAATCTGGGGTATAACTTAATCTTTTGAAAGCTTGGGGAGAGAGACAAGATGATGTGATTGAACAGATGCAGTGTCTGTGTTTCCTTCAGCTGTTCACAAAACTAGACATGCGGCAGAAGGGTCTCTCTGGTCTCTCTCCTGTGCGCTATGTTGCATGAGGAGTCAGATGGAAATGGTGCTTTCATTTTGACAGATTGTCAGCAGCTGCCTGCCCAGCAGAGCATTTCTGGTTAGTCTTCTACCCCAGAAAGCTCTTTGCATTGGCCTTGCCACCTTGGGGTAGCACAGCCACCCAGTGCACACTGCCTGGCCGGCAGCAGCCAAGGCGTGGAGGCACTGCTCCTCCCGTGGAACAGGAGTGGAAGGAGCAGAAGCAATGACAGCAGTTCTTGGTGGACACAAAGGCATGAAGGAAATGAGCACCTGTGATCGCAAAATCAACTGGATTCTTTCTCAATTGACCTTTGAGATGAAGTCCAATCTCTGACCCAACACCACCCTGTCAGTTAGACCACAGCACTAAGTGCCAAGTCCAGTCTTTCCTTAAACACCTCCAGGAACAGTGACTCCATCACCTTCCTGGGCAGTCCATTCTAATGTCTAATCACCCTTTGTGTGAAGAAACTCTCCTCATGTGCAGCCTAAACTCCTCCTGGTGCAGTTTAAGGCTTGTATTGTCCTGTTGCTGGTTGCCTGGGAGAATTGGCCAACACCTCTCAGGCAAGTACAATGTTTAGTACTAACAGGCATAGGCTTATTCATGGATGTCTTGGAGAGAATGAATTAGGAGTAGGGTTGCATGACACCTGACATTGCAAACTGCTTAAATCTTGCCTGGCCCGTGGTGTCAAAGTTCATGCAGAATCTCTCCAGTAACATTAGAGTGATTTTATCTTTGGTCTGTTTGCTTTTGCAGTGGACATTCTTACATGGTTAGACAAACATGTATGAAAGTTGAAATATGCCTATACCTTCTTCTAAACTGGAATTTTTAAATTTTTTGGTCATTATGGGCTGTGTTAGCATGTAAACTGAGATTATTTATTAGCATGCTTGTATAAAACTAGTGAAGAAGCAAAAAATGTAAAGATGTTCTCATAATTTCCCATTTTTCATCTGCAGAAATTCCAAAGGTGACTTTTTGCTTTGCAGAAAGGAGTTGTATGTTTAAAACAGGGAAATCATACATGGTTTCCCACTCTGCAATTGTGAATGCCATTAGTCCTCTTTCTGTCATCTGCCAGAGTCGCTGGCAGACAGACCACTGTCACTACAGACAGAGCAGTCTGTAGCCCATTGTAAGTGTTTATGTTAAATGCATGTGGAAGTTTTCATATTTTACTTAATCTCAGTTCTTCAACACGTGAAGATGAAAGTAAGTTGTGTCTCAAACTTATGTCAGCATCTATAGCTTTATAGCAGAAAGAAACCTAGCTATCTTTTTTCCTCAGTATGGAAAGGAAAACTACAGTATGTACTACCCAATTCACACACATCTTTACAAATAAATTACCTAAGTGCCTTTTAGAAACAGGCATTAATGGTGCTCCAGAAGTAAAATGCATGATCGTGGCTGCTTCTTAGTCCTGTGTTAGCAGAGTTGTTGTTTGCTAATTTTTTTTTGCTTTGCTTTGTTTTGTTTTGTTTGCTTGTTCTACAACAGGCTGACCTTTTTTCTCAGTAGTCTGGCCTACTACTGAACTACTGTATGGGTTTTGTTTAAGTGAGGCTGTGAGTGTTCTTAGGGTTTTTTGATCCTTAGTGGTACAGGCATAAATTTTAATTGCCTCTGTCTTTCGGAGTCTGAGTTGTTAGTGTGTGTGGCATATGCAGTGGTCTGGGGGAAGGTGTGCAGACTTAGTGTACACAGTATTTCAGTGTATAGATCTGAATGTATATATCTCTGTAGGTTACTGTTTTGCTACAAGTGCCTATATAGATGCTTGTCTAGCTGTTACTGCTTTGTCTCCTTGAGTTATAAAGCTTCTTGCTGTCCTTAGTCCCATCTTTGGAATTTCAAGAGTTCTTCTCAAAAATATAGGTAGCAAGACATAGGAAATACATAAATGTTAAAATCCACTGGAATTACAAGGGGTAACAAAACTTACTGGAATAGTAACACTAAGTCATCATTTTGTATGGAAATCATTGCTTCATGTTTTTTTTTTTTTAATGGAAATCCATACAGTTACCTGGTATATAAGCTTTTCTGTAGGAAACATCCCAGCAAGAAGTTTGAAGAGTGTGGAGGTCCTGACAAAAAATCTGATTTAATCAAAGACAGATTGTTGTGCTGCCATTTGGGTAGCCTCAAGAGCTCTGGTGTAGCTTTATATTATGTGAGTTCTCTCTTTAATCAGGTTTTCAAGCTTGGGCTCACTCTGGAGGAGCCTGCGACCTTTATCTGTTTCCATTCAGTGGGTTAAATTGGATTTATTTAAATGTTTGGTGTAAACATTTGCTATGAACATGAGATAGTTCATCTTTAGGACTCCTAATCAGGAGGAGACTTACTTTACCTGTACTGGTGGTGTATGTAGCATGTTGGCATCACCCACTTCTGTGTTGGAGGGAGGAGCATGGACAGGGGTGACCTTTCCATCTTGGTTCACATGTGGAAGCATCAGACTTGCTGCTCTTGGAGGGTTGGTGCCTCTGGAAAGCCCTCTGCTGGCTGTGTGTGCTGTAGCTGAGTCACATCCTGCTGGATGCCCAGAGCTCACTGGGTATGCCAGGGTTTTCTTTCTGCTCAATGTTCTGTAGCTGTGCAGGAAATCCTGCGTGACTGACAGGTGTCAGGTTTCCTGGTGCATGGGGTGCAGCTCCAATGCAGCAAGTGGAAGGCTTCTGAGGAGCAAGCATGTCTTGACGTTCCTGGGATAGCCAGCATCTATGCACATCTTTCTGCACAAAAACCATGGCACAGGAATAGGGCACTTTTGCATTTTGCAGTTCCATGTGGTCTTTTAACATGGAGAAGGAAATTCCTGTTGCATGCTTGTCTTCCATTGAATGTTTAAGTGACATTGAATATTTAAGTTGGATTGTTCCAAGTCCTTGAGAAAAGGGTGCCAAACTCCATACATTCAGTGAAGACAAAATGTTGCACTTTCCTGGTTCCTTGATGTGTATGTAACACGCTTTCTGCAGGGATGTATCAACATTGAATTTGGAACACTGAATACACAGTGAGGACAGCAGTGATCCTTGTGTTTTAGTTTTTTGTTTTGATGCCTAGAAGGCTGACCTGAAACACAGACTGCACAGAGCTAGAGAATAAAGTAGGTATTTATTGAAAAGCCTCCAGGATTCACCTTTGGCAGAGCCGGATCCTGGCCCAAGCTGCACCCCGAGACCACTACGAAAATGGCTGCCCAGTCACAAGGTCTTACATTTTAATCAGTTTTGGTCCATTTGCGTATTGGGGTTTAATTGTCCAATTACAGCTTCAGGCTGTGAGGTCTCATCCTTCTTGTTCCTCCCTTCAGTCCACTGTTGTTTATGCTTTTGGGCCTGAAAGTTGTCCTTGGTTCTCAGCAGAAAAGGCATTTGTTTTGTCTACCTACCCTGTGAACAGAGCTTGCTAGCATTTAATATGAGGCTCAGAACTACATCCTTAGGTAACAGAGAATCTGCAAGCTAAAGCTTAGGGCATCAGTTTGATTTGTTACTTTTGTCTTCTTCACTTTCCATTTTCAATGCCAGTGAAGTAAAGGCTGTTTTTTTCCATGCTCCCCATGTGAGGCAACCTGAGCTTTACCTTAATCTTTAAAGGGAAGTTCTTGCGTTGTGTCATATAAATTGTTAATAGGATATACATTTCTGAAAGTCAGAATGGATAAAATCTAAAAGCATTGATAAACTGCAGTTTGTTTTTCTTGTTTGCATTAGCATCTCCAGAATGAAGTGCAGTGAATGCTAAAAATTACTAGTTCAGCATGTGTATCCTTTACTGGGCAAAGCCTGGCTGTTGCAAGTCAGAGTTAATTTTTTTTTTTTGATTGGAGCCAGTGCTAGCACAACATGTAAGTTCAAAGATATAGTACATAGAGATGTTTTCTGGATGTTGTCTTCAAAATCTGCCAACTTAGTTTCTATTGTTCTGAGTTTTATTGGTACAACAATGGACTGATTTGAATTGCATTTGTTTTTTTTCCCCCTGCCTGTTGTTCGCATTTTCATTTTAAATTATTTACAAGTCTGAGTCTTGAAGATGAGAGCCTAATGAATGCTTTTAAAAATAAAACCTTCTTTTTTAAGCATGTTATGCTTCATGTTTTGAATTTATAACCCAAGCCTTAATGAATAGTTTCCTAGTTGCTCTCATCTTAGAATTTATCAGCTGTCCTATTTACAAGTCTTACCTGTACAATGGAGAGATAATTCCTGTTTACCTTAAATGAACTGTTCTTGTTAACAAGCTTAAACTGCTAATTAGGAGTAATATGGCAATGAATACTATGTCAAACGTTTTAGCAAGAATGTGAAGACGCAAGATTTAGTTGTTGAGCATTTTTCTGGTACATTTCATGTAAGAATACTGAGTGTTGTGCGTTTTGCTGTCTCATATACATACCAGGTTAATAAAAAGTATTTTAGGAAGAAACTATGGCCTATAGGTCCTCACAGAAGCAGGTTGACTTCTGCCCTACATTTAAGATGATATGGTGGTGTCCATGTACTATGATACTGCTAAAAGCCTCTTTGCTTCAAGGCTTCACATAGATGGCAGACTTGTGACAAACACTTCTGACTTTATGTTTATGTCCAGGTAGTATTTTTAACAGATAGTTATTCTCCTGGAAAAAACAGCAGGGGTAGCAGTAGTTGCTTTGTTATGAGTGTACATTAATGTAATTTAATCAGGAAGGAAAGAAAACCTGGAACTAGAATTTGATGTTATTTACTTGACTATAAATGAGAATATTTCCATTTAGTTTAACAGAATTTTTTCAATTTGTGTCAGAATGATCAAAATCAGAACCTGACCCAAGCTCTCCATTTCATAATTTTTGTATACAAAACCAAAGAAATAAAAATGGATTTTTTTTCTTTTTTTGTCAAAATCCTACCTCAAAAAACAGGTTGGTTCTTGAACAGACGTTTTATAATACAGTGTTGTTGTTTGTTGGTACTGGGAACTTGGCAGATATGTTATATTAAAAAAAACTGCTCGTTTTTTTTTTTTTTCAGTTGTTTCTCACTAGACTTTAGGTGTCAAAAATGCAGACTTGTGAATTTGAGTGCCATTCTAAATCTAGGTAGCTCAGAAATTCTTGACAAGTATTGCTTTGACTTCTTTGTGAATGCCTCAAGTACCTGCAGAGGGTTGTATGTAGGCTTTGTTCCTTGTCTCCTTTCCTTTGTGTCACCCAAAGAGTTTGCAACAGGGATGGCAACCTGAGGAGGGAAGGGGAGGAAGAGACTGAAGAGAAAGTTGACAAAGGTCTGATGTTGACCTTCAGCTGCTCTGGAGCAGACATCTGATGAGATACAAGGAGCTCCTTCTGTCAAACCCCAAGAATCCTTCCTGGGCACAAGGTCGTTGGGTGCAGAAGGTGTTGTTTGGAGAGGACTAGTGAAAACCTGACAGTGCATTTTGCTAGCTCTGGTCAGGCTGTTCAGGTTTCATTTCCAGGTAAATAACATGCTGAACTTTGCTGGTGGAGGTTGACTTGCAGGAATCCTTTCTCTTTCTTTCTTCACATCATCATGAATTTAGATGTTGCTGATTTCAGTAAAGTGTATTTTGGGGGGGGAGTGTTAAATAAAGTTTTATTTCAGAGGATGTGTACCTTTGTATTTTGTGTGCTGAGGGTATTTACCCTATAAGGGGATGGGGTTCTGAGGAGGTGACTTACAGGCAGAGGCAATATATTACCTCAGCTACAATAGAGGGAGAAGTAGGTGAGCTTTCAGGCACACAAACTTGTCTTTGTATCTGCTGCTGGTACCCAAGATAATTAAAATATGCTTGAAATGAAAACAAAATCTCTGAAGTTTATACTTAAATATTGCATGAAAGTGCAGGACTGTGAGGAGTATGTCTTTTTATGGGGTCAAATAATATTTTATTATTTACATTTGTTGTAAGTACTCAAAGGTCTTTAGTCTTGCTATTAGAGTGTTTTGGGTGGCAGTATAACTGACAGTGCTGAGAAAACTTCAGTTGAAGTCACTGTGGACATGATTTAAGTTTTACTTTATTTTTCAATTATTTTTCATCCTTGTAAATTATGTTTCTAGAGCTCTATGGGATCTGTTTTGGGAGAAAAGGAATACTTCACATAATATTTAAATTTTGTTTGAATAAACCACCTAGAAAGCGCAGGGGGAAAAAAAGTACATTCCCTAAAACAAAATCGCAGTAGGAATTTTGCATTATAAAAGATGATGTTTGTAGTGCTGGATTTATTGAAACCGTCAGAATTGCAAAGCATAAATAATTACATAATTTCACACTTTCCAGTGAAGTCAGACCCTGATTAAGAAGTTGACAGCCTGAAAGAGTCTGCTCTTTGACAGTGATGTCTGTATTCCCTCACTTTGTAGCAACTGCATCTAGGAAAACAAACTGAGCTTTATTCCCTTTACTTTGAATGAGAACCCTTATTGACAAAGGGAGAATATTCTTTTTATTAAAAGTTTTCATATTTTAAATGCACAAATATTTCAGCTTTTCTGCTTTCAGCTAGCATATATTTTGCTGATACCAGGTCTTCTTTCTGTCTTGGTCCTCACTGTCTTTCAGTATGTTTGATATTCATATTTCTTTTTTATTCCCTCTTCCTTGCTGTGCTTTTTTTCTTCCTTTTCTTAAACAAATAGACAATATGGTAATATGAACTCTAATAGGAAAAAGGCATTGTTTAACTCAGTTGGGGTACTACTAATCCAGTCACCAAATGTAACCATAACACAGCATGCATTTTAATTATTAAATATAATGGAAACTTTGCATTTTAAATCTAGAGCTATAAACCACTTGTTTGAAAATGCACAGTTCAGCGCTCTGATTTTAGCTTGTTGTGAATTACAGGGCAGTATTCTTTGATCAGTTATTACAAGTTGAAGATTAGTAGCATTCAGTGCTTGTGTTAATTTTCAGAGTACATACAGGAGTCACTGCAGGTCAAACTGAAGTTCAGTCGTGTATATTTTTAATGATTTAGGGAGCTGATGGATAAAGCAGTGTTAAAATATGTGGCTAATACAGTCATGCCAGTCATTCCAAATAGGGGTAATTTAAAGGCACATTTTGAGAGGTAGTATGCCCCCAAATTCTAGTATTTTGTAAAATATGCTTTATTCTTAAAAACCATATTGTTGAGGTTTTGCTTCTAGAAATGTTTGTTTGAATAGTTCTTGAAAGCACTCCTAATGATTTTTGGTGACCTTCCACTAAATAAGAGCTGTCAGGTAGAACAATTAATAAATGTTTTCTCATGTTTGTTCAACACATATTTTTGTAATGAATACATTTTGATCATAAATTCTAATAAATGCAGTGAATTCAAATTAAATAATCTCATAGTCTGCATTTTTTGACATGAAGTATTAAACTATTCCTAGAGTGAACGTGGATTTTAGTGACTATTCATAAAAGATTCCTAGTCCCTGCACGAGATGTGCAGGTGTGAACAGGCTGTTTTTGGGACTGGTGGACACCAAGTTATGGAGCAGCTGCAGTAGGTTTGGAGGAGTAGGAGGCTTTGCTTGGCTGTCTGCTCACACTGCAGGTACAAGAACGAGTCTTCCCAGGTCTGTGGGTAGTAAATGATATAGTAGCAGCTCTGCAGAATCAGTGTCTTTTTTCCAGGTTGCCAGATTTAGCAGCTCTTGTTTTCTGGGCTTAGGACTTGTGCTCACAGTTATTTTCTAGTTTAGGGGCTGTCTCGGGCTGTTGAGAAGGAACTGGATTTTTTTTCTTTCCTCTCTGAATTGGATGTGAGATATCAGTACCTAAAACTCCAGGTCTCACTTTCTGATCCAGACATTTTAAATCTTGACATTGAGCAGTACAGTAGTGGCTAATATGCCAGGTGGATACAGACATGAGTGATTCCAGACTGTTGAATTTTGGGAATCGAGTGCAGATTTTTGTGCCATGGGGCCATCAGATCCCTTAGAGGATCCTTGCTGCTTGGTTCAGCCTTTCCTTTCCCTTCTTCTTTTTCCTGTTGGAGATCTGACATAAATTCCATAAACTGGTAACTGATTTTACATTTGCAGCCTTTGCTCTTTGAGTCTGGTTGTTTTAAGGATACATTTGCCTTAGAGCACCAATCTCCTCATTCTTTCTGTTGTTCCTCATTGTTTGTCTCTATTGCAAATCAAGCCGTATCAAAATAATGAATGATATCAATGTCTAATAGATCCTTAAAATTCATACTTTGTAGTTCTTTTTGCTCATGAACCTTTTTTGAGTGTGTGGCAGGAGGGTGTGTAGGTAATGTCTTTCTACTCTGTTTAGTTTTTTATGCATATTTTGGAAATATCCTCTGCTGTCCCTCTACGCCAGATTAATCTAGTCCACTAAAAGATCTTCCCGTGAAGGTTATTTTTTAAAACTGTGACTTCAAGCCTGAATCATGGTAGAGAACCAATGAATTTATAAATGTTACCTATTTGTATTGTGGGAATTGGTTGCAATATATGTACATAGTCCTCATGGGCTGTAGGTAAAGAATTACCAAGAGAGAGAGTTTTCTAATGAATAAACTTAGCTGAAGACTAAATAAAGGCTACTTTTGAACACATGGCCTTGGTGCTTTCCTCTAAGCAAGAGTCACATGGGGCACATGGGAGCATCTCTGGACTTCAGGTTTTTGCCAGGTTCTCTGGTGCCCGAGACAGTGTCTGCAGGCATCTACCTGGTGTAGCTTGGTTGTTGTTGTTTCTGCCAGCTCATCTAACTCACCAGCTGCACTATGACAACCAATGCAAGGTTTTACTCTTTTGCTGCTTCTTTCTCTTCCCTTCAGACTGTAAGATGGGGACTCTGAAATAAAGGTAAATTTTGCTGTTGTGCTCCAGGAAAAAGCTGAAAGTAAGATATTGCTAGCAGGAAACAGTGTAGGTTGTAGCTTGCACCTTAAGGTCATAGGTTGCTTGTCTCTCGTTGCCTTATTTCATGCTTCATTTTGGAATCTGCCATCTTATGTATGAATTATTTTCCATGCTGTCTTAAATAAGACCCTTTTAATCCTTCTGTGAACTTCTGATGGTTTTAATCTGCTCTTATTTTTCTGTTCAGTTTTTGTTGCACTGTATGTTGTCCAGTCTCCAGTTCCTGAATTCGCGAGTCTTAGATCTTTCTATTGTGAGAACCGTTTTTTTACAGGCTGTTTTGTCTGTTTGTCATTTTTAAGATGTGCTGATATGTTTTGTCTTGTCTCTTCTCTGACCTGGGTGATTTTAATGCTCTTTCCTATGCTCACTTATTTTCCATTTGTCCAATTCCCAGTTGTACAGCTGACTTCAGGAGATAGCAGTAGGATAAGATAGCCTGAACCTGGCAGGTCAGCAGCAACTGGAGGTCATTTCCTGGCTCCCTTCTGCCCAGGGGCGCTGGTGCAGCCAGCTGACCAATGGTTCTTCAGAGAATGGGGTGGGAAGATGAGTCTGAATTACAACAGATGGCTCATAACAACTGATTGAACTGGCCAAGGGTTAAAATTCTTAATGTAATTGTTTTTCCCCTTCTCTCCTCTCACATTCTTTCTTGCCTTCCTCCTGAAACAGATTTTTTTTTTAATTTGTAAAAGGAAAAGTATACCAACTTTTACATATGAAGTGGATTTTTACAGTTGAGTTATAAATTCCGAAAACTAGGTGGTTTATAATGGAAATGCTTATGGGGGAGAGGGGAGGGCACGTTATAATACATATGTAACCTTTTTTCCCCTCTCTTTAGTGAATAGACCGTTTAAACTAAATTAAGTAAAGGATATAAATTCTGTTGTTTCAGTTTTTAATATTTCATGGCTGATTTTATAGATAAAAGTTACGTTTAATAATAAATATGAAGAAGAATTTATACAGCCTGTTCTAGTTTGATATGGAACAGCAAATCCCATTTCTCTGTAGCTGTAAAGAAAATTCATTATAATGTCTTTGATTGTAAGAGATGTCTTCATTGTGATTAGTTACACTGATAATAAAACAACCTTTTTACAAATGGCACAAGATACATGAGATCTCGTGTCTGCCTTTTAATAGCATTGAATATGATCATTTTCTACCTTTATTCTGTAGTCCTTTCATTTATAACTCAGCACTTTAAAAGTCTAAAAGTTATTAAAAATAATCTAATCTAATTTAATTTTTCTTTTGAAGCATTCTGGAGAGTGAGTTATTAATGCAACTAAACATTGTTAATTGTTGAGTTTTCAAAATATAAACTAATTTTAATTAAAAGAAGTGGGCTTATGTAATTTTATTTAATTCTGAATAACAAGTTTTGTAGATAAAATAGTGAAATATGGATATATGGCATTACTTTGCAAATCCTTTTTAAGCACCTAAAGAAATACCTTGATTTTCAAATTCCCAGTTAATTCAGTTGAATTTAGATGTTAATAGATATTAGAGTAATTTAAAACACAGGTAGTGGCATGAGGAAGCCTGAGTAAAAAGCTGGCTTGATGGCAGGGCCCAAAGAGTAGTGGTGAATGGAATTGCATCCAGCTCATGGCTGGTCACAAGTGGTGTTCCCCAGGGCTCAGTACTGGGATCAGTCCTATTTAATATCTTTATTAATGATCTGGACAAGAGGATCAAGTGCACTGTCAGTCATTTTGCAGACAACACCAAGTTGGGCAGGAGTGTTGCTCTGCTGGAGGGCAGGAAGGCTCTGCAGAGGGATCTGGACAGGCTGGATCAATGGGTTGGGGCCAATTGTGTGAGGTTCAACAAGGCCAAGTGCCAAGTCCTGCCCTTGGGTCACAACAACCCCAGGCAGTGCTATGGGCTGGGGGCAGAGTGGCTGGAGAGCTGCTGGTGGAAAAGGACCTGGGGGTGCTGATTGACAGTGGCTGAACATGGGCCAGTGTGTGCCCAGGTGGCCAAGGAGGCCAGTGGTGACCTGGTCTGTATGGGGAATAATGTGGCCAGCCAGGAGCAGGGCAGGGATTGTCCCCCTGAACTCAACACTGCTGAGGCTGGACCTGTTTTCAGATTTGTCCACTCACATCAACAAAGACATTGAGGTGCTGTGTCCAGAGAAGGGCAATGGAGCTGGTGAAGGGTCTGGAGCACAAGTCTTACGAGGAGGTGGGGTTGTGTAGCCTGAGAAAAGGAGGCTCAGGGGAGACCTTATCACTCTCCACAAGTACTTGAAAGGAAGTTGTGGCTAGGTGGGGGTTGGTCTCTTGTCCCAAGTAACAGTACAAGTGGAAATGGCCTCAGGTTGCACTGGGGGAGGTTTGGATAGGATTTACAAAAAATTCCTTTACTGAAAGGGTTGTCAAGCCCTGAAACAGGCTTCCCATGGAAGTGGTGGAGTTTGGCATCCCTGGAGGTATTTAAAAGACATGTGGATGTGGCACTTGACATGGTTTTTAGCGGTGAACTTGGCAGTTCTGGATTAACAGTTTGACTCGATGAACATAGTCTTTCCCAGCCTAAACAATTCTATGATTTGGGGAGAGGGAGAATTTTATGAGGGATTCATTAAAAGGGGTATTAATTTACTTTTTTGCACTGTACATTCACCTAATTTATCACAGTGTACAGAATGAGATTGATGAGAAAAGTGTAATGGTTGTAATAAGATCCTTTGCATATTTACATTGCTGTGATTTGTGCTGTTACAGGGGTTCAACCAGTAAAATCTTCTGAATTGTTTAGTGTATGGAAATAATATCAGATATTAAATCCTGGAAAAGTGGTGTATTTGCTCCAAAATTTTAACTTGTAAAATTGAATTGTATTTCAAATTGTAAAATGAATTTGCAGGGTCACTGTTAGAAGCAAATTTCTTTCCTGTTTCATGTAAAAAGAATTTGGTGCTTTAGAATGAGGAAGGCTGCTTAGCTGACAAAACAGAAGTTGCATTTAATTATCACATACTCAGGAAATTTACCAGAAAGTGAAAGTCTGAACGGGAAAAAGTAGGATGTGATGCTCCAGTCTTCTGGAAAATTCATGATGAAACAGCACACCTAATGTTAGGTTTCACTGTAAAAGACATAAACCAGCATTTTTGCTCTGTTAACTGTAAGGTTTAATTTTACACTGTTGTCTCTTTTCCATCAATGATAACAGCTAGGAAAAAAGTTAACTTATTAAAGTTTTTCCCAGCATGAGTACTAGGAAAGTGACTGTTGATGACTGAAACAGATGACTAAATATTCTTTTTACCCACCAAGAGATAAACAGGCTGTACCAGGACTCTCTACTGTAGGAAGCAGCCCCTTTGACCTGCAGTTGCTTTCTGTGCCCACATTGCCCAGAGGGACTGACTCTGTCTGGGCCGCTCCGTCAACTGAGAGCTGCCAAAACCCAGCGCTTCTGAGGGGGGCAGATCTGGCATTGTTTCCTGGCTGTGCTTTGCTGTGATAAGTCACCATCTGGGTCACCCATCTTGTGGTCCCTCAGATCCTGTGGGTGTTTGAGCTGAGCAACAGCCTGCTTAGTGATATGTCAATTTTTTCCTGCCAGGAAAGTGTTGGAGCAGGTGCAATTTATTACTCTAGCTTGGTCTCCGGGTACTTGCCCGTGGTTGCTACTATGTTTGTTTTCTCTGTTCATTAAAACCTATTGATCTTGGGAAAGTTTCTGGGATTGATTTCAGCTTGGTGTTTTTCAGGGAATTAGTAGTATTTTTTGTAATAACACTCTCCTAAAGCATCCCTGAGAGAAAGAGGGATATCTGAGGAAATACAGAGTCTCTGCAACCAAGTTGCAGTTCTGCCCCAACTCCCGAGGTCCCCTTGCCCAGGCAAGCACTGCATGGGCCTTCTGTGACCTCCTGTAATGCCCAGGAACTGTGTCTGGGCAGGGTCCAGCAGCACCTGTGCTCCCTGCCCAGGAGGGCCTTGAGGAGCAGAAGGCCATGCCCGGAGCAACCAGGTTGACCAGGCACATCTTCCTAGTCTGCAGAAGAGGAGGGCTGTGGTGTCACCCTGATCACACCAGATGATGGTGGGGTTCGCAGTGGCTCTGTGTGGCTGCTGGGCTCTGGTGGGAGGGAGGGACTCCCCACACCTTGGGCTCTGTTGCTGATGTTTCCCAGGGAGCCATTTGATATTTTGGTGCTGACTGGAGATTGGAGTTCAATTTGGTAAGCCAACTGTGGGAGGACAGATAGAGATAATGCCAAAGAGATAATTACCAAAGAGTGGGAACAGCCTTGCCCTCACAGGTACGGGTGTGATGAAAGAGTGAGTTAGATGGTAGAGTCATCAGTTGGAGTCTGCTGGCCGTGCTGTGAGGAGGAGGGGACAGGAAGTTGTGTGAGGGACAGAAAAGCTAAGACATTGTACAAGGGACAGACAGGGTTAGGTGGCCCTGCTAGGGACAGGAAGGAGCGAGCCAGAACTGCTGAAGGAAGAGAGAAGGAGAGAAAGAGCTGGAGTGCGTGGAGCTGCCCATGAGAGGCAACAGAGAAAAGGTATGAGAGACTTTTTAGATAACAAGGTGCTGATGCTTGAAGCTTTCTTCAGTGTCAGTCATACCTGCTCCATCAACCAACAGCTGGAGGAAATGCACTGCAGTCTTGTGTAGCTGTTAAACAGTGTGTTTCAAAATAGGGAAAGGGTTTTGCACACTTAAGATACCCAGTAAGCAAGGTGCAGCTCTTTCAGAGTGAAGCTTCATAAGTTTTGCAGGTATTGGGGAAGTGGTCCCCAGTGCAACTGTTCCATGTTGCTACACCCCATGCACCACTCCTGCAGGAGAGATGAAAATGTTAATTGTCAGGTGATTCCTTGTTTGGGAATGCAGTTGAACACATGTGCCTCACACAAATTGTGCTGCCACTGTGCATGTTAGGCATATTGCTGCCTCTGTAAGAGAGCTGAGTTTCAGGGACTGATTTAGGTAAGCACCAGATTTGTTGTAATGAAACAAATAGACATGAAGGGAAATGGATACTGTTAATAAGCAGCAGCATTTGAAACCTTCATGGTATTTGTTGCCAAACTATCAGTAAGTGTGAATGCTTTGGACTAGTAAACGGGGGTTTTATTTTATAAGTGATGGTGGTATCAGCAAGAGACTGTTCCTTGTCTTCAATTCCTTCCCCCCTTCAGTTCTATCTACCTAGGACCCCTTCTGGGAAGATGTGGTTTCATCAGATGGGCTGCAATAGGAGGTGGAAGCTGCTCTGGCATCCTGTGGCCTCTCTCTCTGGGATAGCAATGCCTTCTTCACTTTCACTCTTCACCTGCTGACCAAGTGTTTTGCTGGGGAGAAGTGGGAGCCTGCTTGGTCTTCAGCCTCTTTTTGGTCCTCAGTTGAAGTGAAGGAGGCTTTTGTAACTCCATGGCTTAGTTCTTCTAGTGAAGGGCTTGAGGATGGGGAAGGGAAAAGGCTCCATGGTATGCCGTAGTAGTATCCCTTCACTGCTATCACAGGCACCACGGAAGTAATGAATAAGTTTTCATCATCCCATATTACCAGTGCTTGGACTCATATTGCCACTGTCACACTGGTACACCTCCCATTGCTGTCTTATATTGATTTCTATCTCTTGACACAGACAGATGTGTCACAGATGGAAATTAGAGTAAAGGTCACTTGTAACCCCTGAATTGTTCTGAGTCCATAACTATGTAGCATTAAAAGTTCTGCAGTGACTACAGCTGAAGGATGGGTTTGTTCACCTGAACACAGGTAACAGTTACTTCTGGAGGCAGCCAGGCTTTGCACAGCTATACATGGTTTAAGTCACAGTCTTGATCATCTAAGTTACTGGGGAGAAGAAATCCCTCTCTGTGTTGCAGAGGACGTGGCAGCACTGTTGTGATTGCTTGCATGTGTTACAGGAAAGCATTAAGGAGAAAAGGTGTGATTTGCCATGCAGCTTTTCCTCTGCACGTTAAGGGTTTACCGTCTCCATAGCTGAGGTCTGTGTACGGCTATCACCTTTTTATACCGATTCCTAATGATGGATATTAATTTCTTTCTGGTAGAAGTCCAATATAAATATATAAATAGAAAGAAGGAAGGGCTGGTTTGTTTGTTTTGCTAAACTGTGCTTGAGAAGTGCCTGTGCTGGAGGGATTTGAGACATCACCTATTACACAGAGCCCTTCTGAGTGCACCCTGGTGTGAGGCAGCCCCTTGCTTCCATCGTGCTTCTCCCCAACACCCTCTGCTTTATGTGAGCAACCCAGGTGGAAAATAAAAACTGAAAAAAAGTCCTTTTTGTATGTCTTGTAGGATTGAGCTGAAATACTTCCAGTGTGCTCACTTTCTGTTTCATTGAAGAGAAAAACTGGGTTTGTTTCTAATAGTTAAATTTTTGAGTATGTCTGTGTGTCTACTGTATTATAGTAATTTGATATAGAAAGACACGTAAATATGTACATTCCAATAAATATTCTAATTGAATAATATCAGCCGTCCTTTCTGTAGCTATCCCTACCAGTAGAACATGTAACACTTTCCTGCTCGATCTGCTTTTTTCAGATGGAATGCGATTACATCCTTGTATGAAGTGGCCACCAGGGGTCATCAGAATGCTTTTGTTTTTATTAACGTCGCCTTTTCGTTAGAAGCATATGTACACTTTGTATTTTCTGAAAACTTTGTTAACCTATCACACAAAAAATCCAAAGCCTTCATGTTAACTGTTCAGCCAAAAAAATTCAAGCAGCTCTTTTCAACTGAGCTTCTTGAAGAGGCAGCAGATAAGGAAAACAGCGTGCACAAGGGAGGAGCATGTTCATAAATATACTGATTAGTGCATGCATTCTTTTCTTGATAATTTAACTGGTGATAAATACAGTAGAAGTAGATGACAAAAGTGTCCCAGGCTGTGATGGTAGAGGCCTCTTCTTGCTTTCTGTATGAAATGGTAGTTTAAAGCAAGAGGCCAACAAAGCCCCCTTTTTTGTCTTTTGGATTTAATATTGAGCAAAGGTTGATGGAAATTTAAAAAGCCTTCACAAATATTAAACACCAGAGTAGCCCTCTAGGAAATTCATACTCTTTATGTTTTTAAAGGACGAAATAGGGCTTCTAGGACCAGGTTTCTAGGGTAACATTTACAAGAGCCAATTTACAGGTAGCTGGAGTTGCAACTTGCTTTTTATCTTTTGCTGCCAAAGTTCAGGAAAAAGTTAAGACTTCTAACATTTTTTTCAGGTGTCAGTGGTAGTGCCTGTGTACTTCTCTAATGAATTCCAGTGTGGTCCACTTTACTTAAGAGGGTGCTACAGCCAACAGTAGAAAGGGATTAAAATTGCATTTTACTTTTTGCTTCTCTCTAGTTTTAATTGGTGTACTTGGTGAGAATTGTATCTTGCAGGAAGGCATGTCATTTGGAAAACACCCAGAAACCACAGAACTTACTAGTATGTGGGGAAAATGGTATTTCTTTCGTGGCAATTTCTGTCTTGGATCTGATAAGCGCTCCAAAATGAAGTGTTTTGTGAATACTTAGAAAGTGCTTTTCATCCATAAAAAGCACAGCTCTATATGAAAGCAGTCTTTCTTGGACCCTCAGAAGTTTGTATTGAATTTTTTTAATTGCTATTGTTACATGTATGCCTTGCTCTAAAAACAGTCAGAATTCTTTGATTTTAAAATTCAAAATACAGAGATCTTATTAAATTTTCAAAAATTGAAAATCTGGAGATAGTTTTAAGAGATAGTAGTGCATTTCCTCTGATTCTCTGTCTTGCACATAGATTCTTATTGACTGCACTTGAAATGAGTGTCTCTGTGTATGTCTTTTTTGACTTTCTCTTTAAAGCTGATCTAATCAGTGGTCCCTGCTGCATTTAGCAACATTTGGCACTTTCTGAAATGAGTGGATGAGGAACTAGGGAACCTTTGTGTTGCCAATTTTTGCCCACCTGGAAGGACTCTGAGTGGTTTGGAAGCAGAAGCAAGTGGGATGTGTGTAGTATTGCAGGTGCATTTCCCTGTGATGCCGTTACAGTTTTTTCTGGTGGCTGTGAGAAAATGAAATTCATGGGTGAAGATAGCTCCCCATTTTTTCAGTGATACACAGGGGATGATTATCAGGGGGCTTTTTATTTTGTCACTTCAACTCTTCTAGATGTATCTGTGTGGAAATTTCAAAGTCTTTTGTCTTGGAAGTCTGCAGCTTATTTGGAAGTCTCCTGTGCAGATTTTGCTGTCCTAGGAAAGTGGTGGCTTTATGTGAAAAACAGCAAAGCTCAAAGTTTCAGCATTTTTGAGCTGCAAGGGAAGACAAATGTTTGTAATGGATATCATCAAATTTTCCTCCAAAAAAGGTGATCTTTGTTCCATTTGAATCAACGACTGTATTGTCTCCTGTATCACATTATTGAGGAGACTGTTAGCTTGGATTAGTCTTTCTGAAGAAAGTGAGGTAACTTTGTAAGGCCATGAGACAGACGTATGATTTGATTCAGGAAGCATGTTGTGCCTCTGAGAAGATGCTTATTTGACACAAAGGTCATATGTTGAGATGAGTTGCTAACATGTAGTTTTGTGCAGGCTATTTAGGGAGCTCATTAAAATGATTTTGCTTCATTGTATCCATGATTTCATTGAAAGAATTAATTATCTGGAAAGGGGAATTTTTACTGGAAAAAAAATGAAACTCTGTTTTCCATATGTCACATCCTTTACAAACACTGCAGATTGGGCATTGAATACTTGAAGACAATATTGCTGTGACTGAGAAGTGCTCTGGAAATTCTAATGCCAAGATTAGTATAAAAAAAAAAGTAAAGTTAGTACTTGTAAATAAACTTTTTTTTGTGTTCTTCTGTACATATCCCTACCCCTTCTCTTGCCATATGACCAAAAAGAGAAGTAAATAAAAATCGTAATGACCATCAAGTTAAGAAATTTTAAAGTTTACTACAGGTTTATCAGTCATCGCTAAATTCCTTGTCCTTTTGATCTTAATTTAAGATTACTACTTTATAAATTTCATTTGAGGATTAGAGCAGTGCAGATCTTACACTGGAAAGCTTAACTGCACTGTCTCCACCTTTTGGTATAGTAAGACATTATATACTGTTTTTGGATGAGTGGTAAAAAATTAGAACACTTGAATCCAATGTTCTCTATTTTCATCAAAGAAAACACCTTCGGTCTGCAAATGACTTATGCTTGTGTATAGAACTGTAGCAGACCCTATGTCAATATACAAAAAAGCTTTGAATGAAGAATACAAAAGTGAGTTGTTATCAGGTAAAAAAATGGTGGTGGCTGCTCAAGAAGTGTCGTTTTTTCCTTCTTTTTGTATGAATTTTCTACTTTACAGATAGTGAGGTGGTGGTGAATTGTGATTGTGGGATGTCCTTTAAATTAGTTTAAATACTGAAACAAAAACTCCACTATTCTGATGATTTGGATATCCCAGTGGATGAAAGGGGAGCATCTTTAGCTATATTGGCTTATGTGATATAGCCAATATACTATGTATTATGCACTTGCAATTTAAAAATGTGCGTCTTATACATTCTGTAAGGATTTGCATATTTGGCCTATGCAGATGTAACATAGGTAACAAATATTCTGCTTTTGAAGATCTTAAAAACATGTTTTACTTCTTTCAGATATTTAGAAAATTATTGAAGAAAAGCACTATGTTTGAGCACCTATTTACAGTAGAACTACTGAGCTCAGCTTTTTCTGAGCAAAAATTTTCAGGCCACAACAGTTTCTTTCCAAAACTCAGGAACAGCACCGTGCTGCAAAGAACCTTAAAATGCATTAGGTAATGTATGGCTGTCTCCAAGCAGAAGAATTTGTTAACCTGAAGCTAATGTGGAAAATTAATTTTTGGTCATATCCTTTAAGGATCTGTTCAGCTATACTTGATTTATATGAATATTAACAAAAGATTTATGTTACAAAAAGTCAACCCACTTTTGAGTTAGAACAGCTTCATTTTGAACATAGAATATGATGTTAAGAGAGCACTGTTTGACAGAACCAGCTTTTAAACTATGGAAATATGAGGATTTGACTGCTGTCTGCTTAGCTTGGGATTGATCCTGTGCTGCAGTTTTCTGCTGTGCTGTACCTGGTATTACCATTGGTGTAGTCTTGGAGCGTATATAAATATATTTTGGTTTATTTATGCAATGCTTTAAGTGGTTACATATTGTTGCACTTTAAGCACTTGTTACTCGTAAAAATGTTTCCAGATGATGCTTTAAAAGATGAAGGTAGCATGAAACACCAGAAGGTTTACATCTTGCATTGATTTTGGTCTTGTTGGTCCATGAATAAGGTGGTTCAAGAGCTGATCTTCCCCATTCCTACTACTGTACGTGTTTGGCAGCATTACATTGCTATCAAAAGGCTTACTTGGTCACACTAACAAGTAGTTAACTAACAAGATTTAAGCATATGCTTAAGGTGCCGTGGCTTCAGAGGGTTGCTTGTTACATCTAGAATGTGTTCTTAGATTAGGTTAATAAAATTCCAGATGCTAATTATTGGCTTAGGATGATGATCCCTGTGTCAGACTAAGGCTTGATCCAAGATTAGTTTGCAAAAAGAAACCTGTTTGACCTTACGTGATCACTGTCCAAACTTTGAGGGCTGTTGATGCCTTCTCCAATGCATTGATTCTTCTAAATTACAATACTGACTGCAGGATAGCCCTTAATTAGTGTGTTGGCTTTTTTGAGAGCAAAAGTGAATTGGTTTAGGCTGACAGAGGGTTAGGACCACTCACATTTATGACCAGCTTGTACTTTGCCACTGTCCTAGTACCCTGTGGCAAATCTGGGAAGGAGTTTTTGGGAGAGAAGCTTACAGCAGAGGAAGCACTACAGGCTCTTTTTCTCTAGAGGCAGCTAATGGTATGCTGAATGGTATTCTTTGAGTAGTGATAGCCATTCCTGCAATATATCCGTGCAGGAAGGAGCCCACAGCTGCATTTGGGTGCGAGGTACTACTCCGCCATCAAGGAAGCTGAGCTGTGTGCTATTGAAATTGTGTTCGAGGCACGGCAGTGTGATCTGAGCAAAGGCTGTAGCAGGAAGAAGGAGAGACATGGTCCAGTGCTTCAGATCTTGTGTGAGATGTGGAGAATTGAGCAGAGCTCAGCAAATTGCTGGTTATGGTCCCAGCAAAAAGTCATGATTAAGTGTCTATCAGAAGATGTGCTCTTGTCCTACAGGCAGCTTTAAGAGAGAGCTAAAATAAACTTGAGGATATTTAATTCCTTAGATTAATTAATATAGGGGCAGTTTTAGAAAAACAGCAGCAACTGCCTCATAGCTGCTTTCACTCATAGAGAATACTTTCTGGATTTTGTTTTCATGCAGGTGCAAACTCCCATGTAGTGGTATTTTGACACATATTATGTGGAGGTGGGATGGAGGCAAATGTAACTTTGGGAGGGATGTGCAGGGATAGACTATTTTCATGGAAACTCAGATGTGTGGTAGTGATGAAGTTGGTAAAGGTATATCATTACCACATGTTGCCACACATAGCCTGCTGTGCAGCTGTAGAGAAATCGCCTTGATAATGCTTACTGCTTGTGAGGGTAGATGTGAAGCTATTGACTTCATTAGGAGAACTGCCTGTAAATGGAGCAGAGTGCAGTCCCAGTCTGCATGCTAGAAGTTTGTCATGAAATGAAGGCATAGACAAGGAATTAGGCAAGAAGTCTGTGGTTTAAGGTTTATCTTACCATATTTGTATTGCACATGTGATTATTTTAATTTCATACTGAGTTTATTGGCAGCACCTATGAGATTCATGTTTTGCATTTTTCACCTTTTCTAGCCACTAGGTTGTAGTTCTTACTACAAAAAGCTTACAAAGGTAAAACAGAGGAAATAAAGTTTTTTTTCCTAACCACTAGAAAAATCCATAACTGGTGCAGTTGAGTGGGAGATAAATTTGGACACCAGAACTGGGATTACAATCTGAACACAGAGCAGGATGAACTTCTGTTGGAGAGTTACTGAACAAATGCTGAGAAACAAGGACAAATCTGCAGAGACTGTGTGCAGATAATCAACCATCTTTTTTAGGTGTGCGAGTGGCCAGTGGAGATGAGCTGAATTTCTGGGGGAGTGGCAGAAAAGGCCACATTTTTGTTGATGGAGAAACCTCTAATTATCCCGATACAACTTTTGATAGTGGAAATGTTCAATGCCAGTATTCGTTCACTGCTGGACAAGTTTTCTGATAAATCTTATGGTCTGAGGGGAAACTGTCCTATAAAGAAGATGGAGAATTTGTTTGAGATTGCAAATTGTCTTGTACAGCAAAGGAAAAACTGTTGCTTTTCCCCAGGCTGTACAAGGGAAGAGTGATCAGGTCTTAGTGGTGGGCTGGGAACTTGCTGTGGAGGTGCAGCAAAGCAAAGGACTCACATTTGCTTGTTTAAGGATGGGCTTGTGATACTTGACACTTGATTTTTTGCATTGTATAAAGCTGTACATAAGTTAAACTACATAATTTTCATCTGATCTTTCTTTTCTGTATCCCAAACAGTGCTCATAACCTTTTCTGGGTAAGCTTGCACTTCAAAGCCTTCATCTGGTCCTGCTATTAATTGCTGTAGTGTTTTTGAACATACTAACAGCGTGCTGACTTATACCAGCTGAGAATATAGCCCTGACTGTTTTCCTTCTGACTAATTGTGATAAGTTTCCATTGTGGTTTTGTGAACAAAGGAAAATAGTAGTGCATAAGAATCAGAAAGCGACATTTAGGGGACAATATCGTGATCCTCCAGAGGGCTGTTGTGATCTAGTGGTGGTTATTCTCTTGTTATTTAGTTATAACTAGCTTGGTATAGATTTGGTCAGTGCTTCAGCTCAATGAGAGACCTACAGTTGAAAAATTGTTCAATGTATGCGACTAATGTGTACTCAATTCCTTAGGGGCCTTCCATAAATTATTCTTAAGCAGAAAAACACTTTTTTACTTCCATGGGTAATAAGTCCAACTGATTTGAATTTATTTTCTCAGTTTAATACTTTCCGACTTTGTCCTCAAAATTAAGCATAATTATTTTTTTTTACCATGTACTTGAATAGTTTTTTGTACCTTACGTTATCTGTATCAACACTGCAATTACTTAATCTTGTCAGGAAGTACTTACAATTGTGGTCATGGCCTCATTCAATGGGTAACTGAACAAAAAACTGAATGCTTGGATCTGCAGCAAATTGATGTTTAAATCATAGTGTAAAGCACATAGATAAACATTTAGTATTTAATCATCTGTTAAAATGAAATGCATTTTCAATTCTCAGTCGCTTCATATCAAAGTGAAAAGGTAATAAATGTCAAGATTTGATTTCACATCCCCATCCCTCTTATAAACTGTGTTGGTAGCGTCAGTTTTCTAGTGGCAGCATCTTTGGAGCATGAGGGTCACACTGCGCAGTTGAGCAGAAGCTTTTGGTAACTGGATTTGAATGGTTGGAGTTTGTGCTGGGTCTGAAAGGTGCTGCCCTTCTCTGCAGTGTTATTTCATGACTTTTTGTTCCTCCCTCCCTCTTCCACAATTGGGAAATGATGCTTTAGAGGATATTTTAGGAATGATGGGAAGCTATACTTTCAGCATATTCACAAATAGAACATGGTTCTATTTGTGTTTTCCCTCTTTCTCTTTAACAGGTAATCTAAGCAGAGGAAGGAAAGCAAGGTGCATACTTAAAATATTTAACATTTATGTTGGCTTTGTTTTGCTTGTTGTTGCAGACATGATTATTTCTCCTGGGAACTTTTAGATTTGAGAAGCTGCTTTTCTAGTTGTTAGTATTTTGTGTCCTAAATATACTTCCGGAAGCAAAGGCCATGTTTGTCTGCCCAAGTTTAAAGCATCTAGAAGATTACGTGATTACATAAAAACTATGGGATCTAAGTGTTTGCTCACATGGTGCTTATCACAGTGAGAGCTCTGTAACTAGAAGGTGGTTTAGATACCATGGTGAAACTATTGCCTTATACCTTTCATTGATTTTAATTTTCTGTATTGCATGGGGTTTTTAAAATTTTATTCTTTTAACCTTTAAGTTTGCATAAAAGACTAATAACAACTCTTTGGTTTTGTAGGTACTAAACCAAATGATCTACAATTGGTAGTATCGTAGTTAAGAATGGATGGGGAGGAAAATAAGAAGAGAGATGATGTTGATGAGAATTTACAAGTTGAGTTGGCAGAAGAATCCCCAAGAAAT
The DNA here is from genome assembly GCA_024734555.1 of Trochalopteron elliotii. Taxonomy (NCBI): domain Eukaryota; kingdom Metazoa; phylum Chordata; class Aves; order Passeriformes; family Leiothrichidae; genus Trochalopteron; species Trochalopteron elliotii. The sequence goes on from JANPWX010000173.1 coordinate 848,801, forward strand.
ACATCAGGAGAAAATACTGGATGTGACTCTCCATCTCAGCAGAAAACAAGGCTTACATCAGATGAAGTGTTCACAGACCTTGAGAAGAAAGAAAGAGAGAATGGCACAAACAAAACAGCACTGTCAGATTCACCAAACCTGGATGTTGTTGAAGCAGAGAAACCTGAAAAAGTCTCCAGGAAAAGAAAGCAGAGTTCTTCAGAAGGCATAAAAGATAGTGGAAGGAAATTGCAAAAAGTTTTAGCTGAAGAAGCATGTGGTATGATAGCTGGAGCTGTAAAGAAGGAAGGAGTCACCAGTTGTCCTGATGGTGACATATTTAATTCAGATATCCTGTGCCTTCATTACGATTTCAGATGTGCTGCTGATGATGCCATATTGAAAATTCACAAGGAAAATAAACATTCACAAGAGGTGTCAGCTGTTGTTCCTGATAAATTACATTCTTCAGAAAAAATCAGTGTTGTCTGTACAGCTGGAAACATAGACAAAGACCCTAAAGGCAAAATGAATGATCAGTGTTTACCTTCCTGCTCTGATAAGGAAAAACATAAACAAGAAAGCCTCTCTAAACCATCCAAAGAACAAACACACCCTCACTGTAGTTGCATAGGTGAGTGTAGTTCAACGTCACGTATGCATGTTAAGCGAGATCGTGAGAAATCCAAGATATTTTCTTGTGATCTTTGTGGTTTTCAGAGTGCTGAAGAGAGTCTCCTAAATTCTCATTTCCTTGGCAAGACTCACCTTCGACGCCAAAATCTTGCTGCACGGGGAGGATTTGTACAGATATTGACAAAAAAATCCTTTAAAAACCAACAATCTACTGCAACCAAAGAGAGGAAGGTCAGGGCAAAACCTGGGACCAATAAATTAAGGGCAAGAACTGCTGATGCAAAAGAATTAAGTGTTTGCAGTGCACTGAAAGGCTCCAAAGTAAGCTTGTCTAAACAAAATGATGGCAGTGAACTTGTTGAAATGATACCATCTTCAAATACTCTCACTGAAAAAACAGATACTATGACGGAAGAAACATTGCTTTCTTCTGGTACAGAAGGAAATTATAAAGTTCACACTGAAAAACTAGAAATACCGGGACCATCAGAAAATATCTTGCAGAAAATAGAATCCCTTCCAACTACCAAAAAGCTACTTCACAGTTTACGCAGGACAAGGAGATTTGATAAACTGAAACACAAAAGAAATGTTTTCTTGTTAAGGTCTTCATTTGGACAGAGTAGGTCTTCTAGATTAAAAAGGCAGGTTAAAAGAAGATACAGCTTGTTGGGAAATAGGAAGAGACCCAAATCTGAAACTCGGGGAGTGCATGAGAAGCCTATCTCCAGCACACAGCTTGAACATGATGAATCAAGCCCTGTGTCACATACAGAACTAGAAACAGATGCTAAAAGTAATAGTAATATTGCTGTAGAAGTACAAGATCTTACTGAATATAAGCCAAATACCTCTTCTTCTAGCACTGCAGAAGCTAAAGATTCTGAAGTTAAGCTTACTGCTGATGGTGGTGCTCTTCATACTTGCAAGGACTGTGGTCATGTTTTTCATGACCGAGAAGGTTTGGAAACTCATGTTGCAAAGCTTCATACAAAGAGGATCCAAGTTCATTGTCAGATGTGTAGCTATTCCTCTGGAGTCAGGGAAGACATGAAGCAACACTGTCAGGACAGTAAACACCAGATGGGTGGTTGTAGCTTTAATTGTCAACTTTGTTCATTTACCAGCTTGAATGTGGTCAGCCTTCAAAGCCATATGAGTGAAGCGCATAACATGTCCCATAGTTGTCCAGCTTGCATTCTTTTTTTTCAATTGGAAGAAGAGCTGATAAATCATCAAAAAAATGAGAAACATGATGGTTCATTATTTCAGCAAGCTACTCCATTGAGTAACAGTGAGCAGACCTTGCAAGTGGTACCTTACAGTGACTCAGTATCGAACAACAGCCAAAGACTTGCAAAGGAAATGGAATTGTCAATGCAAGCAAAAACTCCAGATTCTTCCTTCATAAATCATCGGAATGAAGTAAAGCATTCTGTTCTGAATAAAGCCCAATTTCAATGTAAAAAATGTTTTTATAAGACAAGATCTTCCACAGTTCTTACAAGGCACATAAAACTCCGACATGCCCAAGAGTATCATTTCCTTTGCAAAGCATGTAATCTCTACTCACTGAGTAAGGAAGGAATGGAGAAACATATCAAAAGAAGCAAGCATCTTGAAAATGCCAGGAAAAACAACATTGGACTACGTTTTGAAGAATGTATTGTAAAGGTTTGCGTTGGTGTTGGTGGCATTAAATCAGTGGTGGATACTTCCATTTCTGGGAGTGGAAATACAGAGTTGGATAAAGAAATTATACATGTTTCATCCTCTTCTGTGGAAAACATATCAGGAAATAAGGAATTTGTTCCACTCGAGCAAAGGATTGGTGAAAATGAATTGGTTTTAGCTGATGCATCCAGAGGAGGGAAACCTAAAGGTACTATTTCTAGGACATGTATCCATTGTGGCCTTTTGGCCTCCAGTGCTACGAATTTGACTGTTCACATCAGGCGAAAGCACAGTCATCAATACAGCTATTTGTGTAAGGTGTGCAATTACTACACTGTCACCAAAGGAGATATGGAACGTCACTGTGCAACTAAAAAACACAAAAGCCGTGTTGAAATAGAAGGATGTGGAAAACAGAACTCAGAGATCATCGTTGGCCCTGAAGGAGGTAATTTTGACTCCATGAGCAAGAAGGTTAACAGCCCCATGATTGCTTTGCCTGAACATGTTGAGGATGGTGGCAAGTCATCAGATTTGGAAAATTCTGTCTTAGACAATCAGGAAGTTGAGCAAGGAGATGCTGAGTTAAAAGCTGCAAATGGCAGTAGGCTGCCAGATTTGCAGCCTGCTAGGAATCCATTGAATATAAACCAGTGTATGTTGCTGGAACCAGCGACTGTTGCTCAAGATTGTGACCCAAGCTTCCAGGGAAGGGCCGTGAGTGAAAATGGCAACAAGTGTGAACACTGTAGCTTCATTGCTCATTCTGCTGCTTCTTTAGAGCTGCATGTGAAGCGAAAACATACAAAACAATTTGAATACTACTGCATGGCTTGTGACTACTATGCTGTTACTCGCAGAGAGATGATAAGGCATGCAGCAACAGAGAAACATAAAATCAGACGAGAATCTTATGTTTGTTCTTCTTCTGTGGAGGAAGCAAATACAGCAAATATCACTAAAGAAAGCACTGCCTTGCCTCAAGAGAAGCACCATCGCAGTGCAGGAGAATCAAAAACCATTTTAGATGAAATGAAGTGTACCAATGATGCATCAGAAGGTGATCACATGAATAAAAGCTTTACTGAGTGTGCTGCCTTAAATGAAAGCACATCTCCAGGAATCTCTAAAGATGTCAGTTCCCAAAATGCAGTAGGAGGTGAACTTGATAAGAAGTCTAAAAATGGAAGAGAAAACCCTTTTTGTGAAGGATTCCAGCAAACTGCTCAGAAAGATAAAATTCTTGAACTTGTCAAGGAAGTACCAGTTAAAGAAACAAGTACTTGTGAGGTGCAGGAAAGTAAGCATGGTCAGGAGCTGCTCAACTCAGATGATGATTGCAATGCAGAAAATCAAAATAGATCAAGCAACACAAACTTCAATTCAGAAAAAGGTATGGAGAGTTTGGAAGAAAATAGTGAAAACCCAGAAGCAGAGTGTAGAGACAAAGACAGTCTCAAAAAAAAATCACTGAAGAAAAATAACCCACTTATGCTAAGTCTTCCAGAAACAAGTAGTGCAGTAGAGCAATCAAATTTTGCTGGAAACACTGGAGAAACAGTACAAAATAGACATAGTTTAGATGGCAACAGAAGTTTCAGAGAGGATCCTACTGGAGAGGAGGAAGAAGCCCTTATGGAAGCACAACATGAAGCTGAAGTAACTATAAATAACAATGTTTGGGAGGCAGATGGCTCAACAGCTGAGGGTATGCAAGAAAGTAGTAATGAGGCTTTAGGAGCAGTTATCAGTGCTGATGATAAAGGAAAGGCAATGCAAAATGTTGGCAAGTTTGATTCTTCTATAGTGAGGTTAAAAAGTCATCAAGATGGGGAGGCCATTGACCATTCTGCAGAAGGACAGATGTCAGGGGCAGTGAAAGCAAGTGAGCTCACAGTGAAAGCAGACACTTCAACAACTGGTGGGAAAAAGAAGAAGTCAGAAGGAATTTCCCTTGGGGAATCGACGCGTATTCGCTGCGATGACTGTGGTTTTCTAGCAGATGGTTTGAGCGGACTAAATGTTCACATAGCCATGAAACATCCTTCAAAAGAAAAGCATTTTCATTGCTTACTCTGTGGAAAATCATTTTACACAGAAAGCAACCTTCACCAGCACTTGGCCAGTGCTGGGCACATGCGAAACGAGCAGGCGAGCGTGGAGGAGCTGCCCGAAGGAGGTGCGACATTTAAGTGTTTGAAGTGCACGGAGCCCTTCGATTCAGAGCAGAGCTTGTTTCTCCACATCAAAGAGCAACATGAAGAACTGCTGCGGGAAGTCAATAAATACATTGTTGAAGACACTGAGCAGATAAACAGGGAGAGGGAAGAGAACCAAGGCAATGTCTGCAAGTATTGTGGGAAGATGTGTAGAAGTAGCAATTCCATGGCCTTCCTAGCTCACATCCGTACCCACACAGGTATGGAAGCGCTGCTGTTGCAATTGGTCTCTTTCAAACAGAGTAAATCATACCATTGGTCCTTTTCTGCTTGTTTAGTCCTTTGATATTTCTTATGAACTGGCATTTGTATCTCCTGATGAGCCCCTGATGAAATTCAAAATTATCTAAAAGGGTATGAAAATACAGTGATCAAAGGGCAGAAAATGTAAGAACATTTTAAGTACAGTCACCCTTCACCCTTCTGCTTTTTGTTTCATGTAGTTTTACTTCCTTTTCATCTAAATTGTAACCATCGATTGGTTCTTATATTTATATAATGAAGCAGTGGTGGTTTGAGAGAGCAAGTAGCTGTTCTTTCTAACTTTTTCTTCTGTGTAGTTGATTAATATCCAAATTGTTTATTTCATTTCAATTAAGTGAAACTTTCGGTATTACATAATGCTTCAGAGTAGGCATTTGATATTACATCATTCCTAAAGAAATACCAATAAGAAACAACAAGAGGTTTTTGTAGAAATAAATTATAGCGGTTGGAATTGGTCAGCCTTTTTGGAAGGTGGTATGCAGTGCTGATGTGTTGCACAGGGATGTAACATCTGATTTAGTTTCTATGCTGATCACACTTTAAATTCATTTTTATGTTTAATTTTAAGTGGAAAATTTAAAAACATTTCTGTAGAAAAATGCATAAGCTGCAGTTCTAAATTTATGTAAAAATTCACTGCGATGTTTCTATAAACCTGCCATACATTCTTTATTTTAAATAGACAGCTTTTCTAAATCACTGAGCTCTGCTTAGACAAGTGGTGTCTCCATGGCTGAATTTATGAGTGGATTTGAATAATAAATTCACATTTCAATGAACATATTTTCATTAAAACTGTAAGGTTTATTTTACTGTACTTTTAAATAATGGCTTATTATGGAAGCTATAGTTTAAATTCATGCAGTATTTGAAACTTAGTGCATGGTTACAAGGAAGAGAACAAAAAGGTAAGAAAAAATAAGCATAAAAGAATTGTAATTCCTGACATAATCCTAAAATAGTTTTGTAAGTTTTTTTATGAAAAGGCAAGGGCGTGACTGGACAACAAATCCTAAAAATTAATCTTGGGGAACACGGACATTGTATTTCAAACCTTTCAAAGTATTTTACTATAACTGCAGTATTCACGTATACCAATAACTCACATACTTAGTACTTTCAGCATTACTTCTGTCCTGTCAATAGTGTAGTTATCTGTATTGCTTCAGCTAATATCCAACTTCGAAGGCAGTGTTAAGTCTTAGAGGGATGCTCATGTTCACATGGTCAGAACAGCTGTATAAGCCCTTAATATGCCCTCTTACGGCAGATAAAACTGAATAAAACTAAGGGGGAGGATGCTAATGGAGTTCTCTTTAGAATTCTTTATGCAACTGTCTGGTCAAGACATGTTGCTTATAATTGATGTGTCCATTACTTGAATTCTCTTGTAATTATAGTCAATAAGTCTTGTAAATGTGTTAAAGCTCACTAAAAGCATACAAATTCAAGAACAGAGTAAGGCTAATAATTTAAAATAATCAATGTAGGCATTTCAGCACTTAATTTCCCTTGTGTGTTGATAGCTGATCATTCTTAATCCATTAAGATTTATTTAGTCGTTTACAATGCAAAATAGGTTTGCACTGGTCACTTGTGCCATTTGAAAATGTCCACCAGGTTAAGTGCAGAATGTAGTCCATTAGTCTTCCTTGACTATATGTATTAATTGCATTTAAAATCAAGTTAATGTGGATGTGAAAGTGAGGTAACTATCAATATATGACAAAGCAACCCTACTTACATAAGTTACATCATTGATTGTAACATTTAGTAAAAGTTAGTGTACTTTTTAACATCTTGTGTGTAGGTCTTATCATGGAGTATATTTTTACTGTGCTTTTGGACAGTACTAAATATGCACAGCAGTGAAAAGAATACATTTAATTTTGCAAGTAATTTTTGGTGCAGAAGTATAGAAGGTGCAGAAGTATAAAGCTCTGTTGCAGAACAGAGCTTTATCTGCCCTCTTTCCCACTGCAACTTGAAACAAAATGTTTTTCTTATGCTTTGCTTATTCACATAAATAGTAATGTGGAGACTTTTGTTAATACTTAATGGAAAGAAGGATTTCTCTTCCAATCTGTATTTTTCTGTTTGTGGTTTTCTTCTTTCTTTTCTTCCTATCTGTATCACAGTGGATGCAGCTTAATAGCAAACAAAAATGTTTAGGTTACTGGGAGTGGTGGCAGCACCAACTGTATGCACACTTCTCGTGACATTGGTGAGGCAAAGTCCCCCATTTCCAGCTTCTCACCTGTCCCAGGCTTACAACAGGTGCATAAGAGCCCAGCCACACATTTTCCCATTTATTGTTCTGATTATATGCTTTTAAAAACAGTCTTCCACCAGCATCTTTATGTGCATAAATAGGTTTATATACATGTGTATGTGTAATCATCACCAACTCCTTTCCTTATTTTTAATTGAGTAATCAGTGATGATTTGGGGTGGTGGAGGGAAGGGAAAGTTGCAGAAAGATACAACTAGTAATTTCCATTAATAGAAAAATAATGTTTCAAAATACCATTAAATAATGTAGGAGATTTTCACATTGCAAATGAAAGGGAAGCTTTGCTGCAGAGGACCTAACAAGTAAGTCCATCACATGTTGACAAGTGAAAATGAGGAAGTGTAAAGAAAAATAAAAGGAGTAGTAGAGGTGGAAGACTTTTTAGTTTGCAGTTGATGGAGGTCCCATAAACTTAATTAACGATCAACATCTGAGGAAAAATCACCTGCAACTGCATCATCTTTGTTTCTTTTCTTGTCAGCCTTCTCAGTTAATGGCAGTTGTGCCCAATGCAAGTATGCTATATTACTCCCCGTGTCCTAAACATAGGAGGAAATGGTATGATGGCATTTCATGTGGCTCTGCTCATTTTGTACTGGGCCTGAGTTAGGAACACAGCAATGCCTGCAGGTGCAGGTCATGTTGCCGTTGGGTAACCTAAAGCTGTGACAGTGATTTTTTTCTTACAGTTTAGGGTCTGTATTGTTCTGATATAAAGCAAGGATTATGAACTCAAGTCTTTTTTTACAAAACAGTAGAATGGTTTATGTCTGCCTTACCTGAACTCTTAAATTTAGTCTTATTTTCAGTTTGGTGCAGTGGTGTTGGTTTTTGTTTGTTTTGTTGTTGTTTTGTTCTTGTTTTGTTTGTTGGTTGGTTTGTTTGGTATTCCCCCAATTGTTAAGAGCCTTATTGTTTCCTGCTGCCATCAGAAAATGTACATTTGTTTTCCATCATATAACCTGTGGGTAAAGTAGTTTGGTGGATTTTTTGACCTTTTTTGGCTTTTTTTGGCCTTTTTTTTTTTTTTTTTTAGTCATTTGGTTGAAAAGATGATACAGTGAAAGCATTTTTCTCTTTTTTTTTCCTGAGAACTTAACGTCAAACGTGAATCCAATGGTATCACAGTTTAAAGCAGCGTAAGAGAACCACTGAAGTTGGTGATAAATATGGCTAAGAAGTCGTTAAATGTTTTACATTGTTTCAGACAGCTTTATGGCAAATGCAATTTTTTTTTTTTCAACCATTAGTTTAAATCTTAGTCTAGTGTCTTCATTTTTAGTACAAAATTTTGGGTTGTTCCATCCAAAAACATACTGGAACAAATTTGGCACCAGCAACCTAAAGGGGAGATACACTGCTTTTCTTACAGGTGATAAGTACTGACTGGAGCCTGACAGCACTTGAATTTTCATGGAGTTTAAATGGAGATGTTAGCAGATATTCAGCTCTGGGTCTGAGAAAAAAAAAAATCAAAGCCCCTCAAGGCCTCAGTGATTTTTGGATGAGAGCAGTCAACAGAATAATACATTTCTGTATTGTCAGCACACTGTAGTCACGATTGGTCTGAACTTGAGTTCTTCACAAAGGAGTCATGTAAATGGAAAACAGCAAAGGTCTTGTATGGAAGCCCTGTGGGACACCTGCAGTAACAGAATGAAGAACGAATTTACAATTTAATCAGTAGGAGAGAAACTAAGGGAACATAAGATAGAATCCACATGGCATTTGAATTCTATGAGAAAAAAACCTCCAGTATGAACACCAATAGGTATAAAAAAAATCCTCTTCACCTGTGGCCTTGTTGTTATTAATTGTCCAGCTAGAGATCATGAGTGAAACCATCAGCTTTTAGTAGTCTTTTAATGCAAGGATAAGATTTTTTATTTTATTTGCCCATGTCTCTTTATAGAATGCAATGTTGGTTTGAAATGTCACCCAATTAATGATTAATTCAGTTTTATCAGGATCATTTAAATAAACTGTTTTTTTGCAGTGTGGTGGATAGAATGTGATTCCTGTGAGCTGCAGTCTGAACCCGCTTTTGACACTTAAACATATAAAGCTGACTAGATATAACCATTGAGGTGCTAAATATATTTTACATCTACTTCCAACACTAGAAATAGACGTATTAAGAGATCTGACTTCATTGTCATTGAACTGTGAAATATTCAACCTTGTCTGCCCGTGCTTAGTACTGTTGACTTTTTTATTTCAGTTAGAAGATTAAAATTAAATGCTTCATTTTTCGTTAGCTTTTGGGAATTAAATTGAAATTTAAGACTCTAAAAATTTTTACGAAGATCCTCAGTTTCACCAGTGGGTTCTTGGAGGATATTCTATTTTCAAGGGCAGTGCAAAAAGGTTCATTGATCAAGTGTGATATAGTGCAACATTTTTCTTATCAGAGCTCTTTATGTATATTTATTAAAGATCTCATATTTCATATTATGCTTAACTGCATTGGAAGAAATACTTCACGAAACATATACTAAACATAATATGGAGACTCTTTGACCATATTGTACTTACTTTTAACTGCAATTCTATGATTTTGATTTATTGATTTAAGGATTTAGTGGTCAGAAAATTGGAAAGTGCTTTTGGAATTATGTTGCTGTGTAGTAACCTGGGGACTGACATGTGCCCAGTTTAACTATGTCAGTAAAAAAAGATAGTTTTTCCATCTTGAGAGATGATCATTAATGTTAATTAAGATAGACAAATAATTTGACTTTTTGCCGAGCTGATGTGCTACAAGAAATAGGTTGATACTTTTTCCTTGGAGAAATAATTTCAGAGTTCTTTGGTCTGCAGCAGACATTTAATATTAAAGTTTGTTCTTGAAATAAATAATAGCCAAAATGTCAATACTTCTGGTTTGCAGAATAATCATAAATTCTTGACCATAAAACAGTCATAAAGGCATAATATTTTATCCACTGTATATTCATACATTGCATGCCATTACAATAGCTAGGTGATGAATCATTTGCTGTGTGTGACAGAACAAATCTGAAATACCAATGCTAATGTGGAATCTATTCAAAGTTGGAAGACTTGTAATATTATTTTGCTTTAAAAATATTTGCTAAAAACAAAACTACATTTTGCAGTTTAAACCAGTACTAAGCCACTTTAAGACTATTACCTGAGTTTCAGCATTTTGGGAAAGGCATAGAACAACTTTTGCCATCTTCCTGAAATGTTATTTGACTATTATATTTTCTTCTCATTTTAATATATCTTGTAGGGTTTTAATTGTAAGAAAAAAAACAGATTAAAAGTTGAGAGTATTTTCTGTAATCTTGAACTTGAGGAAACTTTAATGAGTAATGTATGGAATATAATTTATAGAATATACTGTCTGTGTCCTGGGAGTTATAAATTTATGTACCAGACACTTTTTTTTATTAGGCAAAAATCTCAAACAGGTTAAATGTGGGATAGGTTTTTAAAAGGTTATTTTTCCTCAGGAATTTTTATTTCTTTAACCATGGGTGATATTTTATTCTAATTCAACTCATATCTTATGCTAAATTTTACTTAGGATCAAAGCCATTCAAGTGCAAGATATGCCACTTTGCAACAGCTCAGCTTGGAGATGCCAGAAACCATGTCAAGAGGCACCTTGGGATGAGGGAATACAAGTGTCATGTCTGTGGGTGAGTAAATTGAAACAGTCTCCACCATGGTTAACCAGGAGAAGAGCACAGAATATGCATTGTTTCAGAATTGAAAACTGTGATGTGAGCAAGAGTGGCTAAAATTATGCATGCATATCCTCCTTTCCATTGTTATGGTAAATTCCTTAAATACAGTTATGACATTCTTTTCCCACTTCTAATCCTGCACTGAAGATGAGCAATTTTATGGGCTACAAGGTCAATTTGAACCTGTAATCTGTAAATTGACTAAATTATAGGATGTTCATTCACATTGCCAGGGAGAACTGTAAATTCCATTTAAAGACATAAAAAAATATATAATATAGACTTTACTGTGTGGGGTTTTTTCTTTTGCTATACTGTTATAATTTTAGTACCATTAACAGATTTCTGGACTCCATTAGGGTTTTCATTCTTTATGAAAACAAAACAGAAGACAGATTTTTCAAACAAACGGATCTAAAATATTGCAGGCATAAGACTTTTCAAGTAAATTGAAGACTTCTGTGTGTGCTTGTGTTCCTATTTGTTACCCAAAAAATCTTGTTTTTCTCTTAACAAACGTTATTTCCTTAGAAGGATCGTTCATAATGTTTAATTGTCCTTCAAATGTGTTGCATTTAATAGGAGGCATTGAGATTCCTTAATGCAAAACTAATTAATTTAGCAGAAATGTTTAAAAGGTTTTAAAATGCCATGGCATATATGGTACATCATAGGACATTCAAAGTTGGATTTTAATACCCTAGTTCTGATTAAAAATATATTTTAATGTTATTATGCTGAAGAAATTAACTAATATATGCATCATATAAAAACATTTTACGCAAACCTATGTAACCTGCTATAGCAGTCTTGTGGCTAATGTGTAGAAGAGCACAGGTTCAGTTAGATGGTGCAGTGCACACATGCATGGTGTAGTGTGATGTTGGGGATAATATTCAGCAGGAGGAGATTTTTTAGCCTTAGTGTACCAATCTACTGCAGGACGAAGTGAGTTACACATTTTAGAATACAAGTGAACCTTCAGCTGAAGATGCAGCTGAGTGATTTTAACTGATTCATCTCTGTTTGTCAAATAATTTTGCATTTATTGTTATGAGATACTTTAGATGGGTTTACTCACTTAAGAGAATTAATTGCTGATTCCTTGAAATGAGAAAAATGTATGAGCGCAATTCTAAAGTCCACTGTATATCACTAGTAGAATAACTTCTGCTACTCCTTATTTTGAAGCATAGTTAATATAAACATGGTAGGGTATTTTATATTGTTGTAAAAATCTTATTTGCTGTCTCTGATTTGTCAATTGCCAAGAATTTGAGATGGAAGCTAATTAAAAACTACAGATCTACAGAAGTGTTTAGCAAAGGCTAAACTCTCTTCCTTAGAAACAAATGTCCACAAACTTGACATTGGTTAGTTGTTGAAATCCTTTTTAACTTAAACTGAAAAATCATCATATTATTTAACTACTTCCTTGTGAGAGGAAAAATAAAAAAAATTCAAACCAGCTAATACAGTATCTTTTACAAAAAAAGAAGAGAATCAAAATTATTAGGATTTGGCACCTCATTTTTTCAAAAACTCATTCTGTCACGTCAGGATTGACATGTTTGACAGAACCCATCTCAGAAATTGCACAACTCTTGGCTGGGATTCACAATAGTTATGCAAGAGAGAGAACAAAACATGTATGAATGATTTAAATTTGAGATTGAAATGGTAGTCACTTTCCTAAGCTGATTGCTTACTCTGTGTTGCTGACATGTCATACCTGGTAGCCAGGGAGGTACTTATTTTCCATATTTGTCTATTGTTAATTTTCATCAACAACATAGAGCTGTGCTGTTTAGATATGGCAGAACAACCGTTGAAGAGACATACACCACAATACCCCATGCTTACAAAAATGTGATTTATATCCCTGTTTAAATAATCATCACATTTCACTTAATGTGCACCAAAAATGTATTTTAACAATCATATACTAATACTGATTTATTTGGAAAAGGCATTTTTGCACTGTAGCTAACAATCCTGAAGAACTGATCAGGATTTGAAGGGGGAATGACCAGAGCAGTTTGAACCGTAGTTCATATAATGAATATGCCATCTTATATGTGGGAAAGGAGAAAAAAGTGTTAATAGCCTGTGCTGTATTTGTGCTCTTTTAATTGAAAGGACTGGGTAGCGTGTTGGTTAAAAAAATAAAGTATCAACATAAAAAAAGATAAAATTGCTAGGATTGGCTATCGGATTAGTGGCACTATAGAGCATTGGTACATTAACACCACTGACAATGTCAATTCATTATCATTGATGGCTAAATAATCTTAGAAATGCTCAGTGGACCTATTAGTTCCTGAACATAAGCAGCTCATGCTGCATTTCTTCATTAGCTTTAATTGCTATAAATTTTACCTTTTTAAAAATCATGCTTTAAAAGGTGAAGTGATCTTTCAGGAACATTAACTCTGTAATTTTGTCACAAACAGAAGGTCCTGCACTATGTTTTCTTTTCCACAGTAGTTAATATTCTATCCTCTGACTTTTAGATTCTCAGTAATAAGCCCTCTGCTAGTTGTGAGGATAAATTGTGTTTCAAAAGCTTTTGAATCTGCTTGGGCACTTTTTAAAGGTGAAATGTCAGTGCAACATCATGGTATGGTCTCAAAATATCACGTTTTTTAAAGACAAATTTTTTTTGAAATTTTGGTCTTAAAAAAAAGGGCAAAAAAGAAAAAAGACAAAAAGTATATTTTTGGTGGTGTTGTAGGAAGGGTTTGCTGTGTCTCAGTTTTCCAAGTGATCCTCATATTTACATGCTACAAAGTACACAATATATAATTCAGCTAGTTGTTGAAAAAGGCAGTAATTTTGCTGTGTTGTTTTATTTTTTTTTAATTGAAGTTCAGGGTTTGTTTTTCTTCAGCTGCACGGCAGAAACTACATGACACAGAAATTGGACACCGCTAATGTTTTAACATTTGGAATAAACTGACTGCTACTCATTGCCTTATTGCAGATGTGTGTTGTTTTTTTTTCCGTACCCATGTCTGTAAAATATATCCCATTATTTCAGGGATAACGTCTATCTTCTGTGGGTATATTTAAATTTCATTTTTGAAAGTCTGACTGAAATTGGCTGATACCCTGGGTTAGGTGGGCAAATCTTGGTTGCCCAGCATTTAAAATTTCTGTTTAATTTGCCTGGTAAAAGGCTGTGAAAAGGCTTATCATGCGCTTTTCAAATTTTATCCCTTAGGTAGGATATGAAAAATGCATTGTTCTACAATTGAGATTTTGAACAGAATTTATAGGCAATGTTTGCTTTAAAAATATGTTTGTTATTCCTTTGTCTTTTTCTTGCCTTTGCTTTTAGAAACAGAGTTTTGGGGTATGTAGTTACATGTTTCAGGTAAGAGTGGCTGCTTCCTTCTTATTTTTTTTTCTCTCCTTTATGACCACTTAAAAATTGATTGAAGAAGATGAGTGTAAGGTAGGTTTGGGTTGTTAGGAAAATTTTCAGTATTTAAAACATGTGCATAAACATTTTTTGCTACCTTCATACAGATTGAAAGGGCATTTGTTGCAATGTCTTTATTATGTTTATTACTCATATAGTATTTAATATGTAGTAGTCAAGTGTTTTGAGAACAAAAGTAAGCCTTTCTAGACACAAAGGAATTTGAAGGGGGGTCAAAAAGATTATATTTTTTTCTGTATTTTGCTGGAGTAGTTATGTCTTGTAGTTTTTGATGTGGTGTTTAGGTTTTTGTTGTTGTTTTGTTTGGGTTTTTTTTTGTGCTTTGTTTTGGTCTTTTGGTGGTTGGAGGTGTTAATCTTTTTTACTTTCTGCTCCTTAGTTTTCTATTTACTTTGAAAGTCCTTTTCTCAATTAATCCTGGAGATATCATAGGATGTTCTGATAAATAAGTGTGTTGTTAAATTCAGTTATTTCTTAAAGCCTCAAATAAACAAGGTTTGGGGACAGTTACAGTGTCCCAAACATGGAAATAACCTCACTTCTGCTGCTGTTGATAATGCTAAGAGTAATTTAGAGATCTGTGTGAAGTTCAGTATTTTACTGACACTGGTTGCTTGGAGAATATCTAAACAAAACTACTCACCTCTATTGGGCATAGTGACTAATAGATCTTTGTTCTCGATAAATAAGGATGTGCTTTGACCAGCTGCATATAAAAAAAAAATTGGCTGTACTCCTCTTTGTTGTTTTTGAAAATTTTTTTAGATTTAAAGATTTTTTAACTGATGACTGTTAATACAGGCTACTTTTAGTGAAAGGCTGCTCTTAAGATTACCTTTAGCAAGCAAAAAAGACTTATTCATAAATTTATTGGTAGGAGCAGGAAAAACATATTTTCAAGGATGCCTTAATGTACTGTAATGTAAATTAATTATTTATACTTGTGCAGTTTGGGAAATCTTAAATAGAAAGTTGCTACTCTAGTAAAACTATTTTTGTGTGGTATTACCTAGTTTTTGTGCATTAGAAGGGATCTCTGTGTAGATGATTATAATGTCACTTTCTGACCTTTGCAGCTTGAATAATTGTAAATCATTGCTTCATAACGTGTCAGAGAATGTCTGTACTAGGGAATTAAATGGCAGAATATAATAGACCAAATTATTGCCTGTCATGTTTTCAACAACACAGTTAGTATTTGAGTTACACTTAATCATTACGTGCATTAGCAACTTCATTGGAATCCAGCTTCAGGCTGAGCATGAAATACATTACATTATTTAAACCTCTAATGGTAGAAGTCATTTATTTGTGTTGAAGTGTACAACATGCAGAGTTTCATAAAGCAAGGAACACTTGAGAGCTTAATTTATCCAAATCAAAGTCTAAATGCAGATAAACACAAGTGGCAAAAATTAGTAATTTTTATAGTCTGGAAATATTTAAAAATACATGGTTGTGGGTAATTGTAGGCAGCAGGAATAAATTAAAATCACTATTTTTAGTCAGCTCTGAGAATTAAAACTTTTATATCTAAATAATCAAATGCATCGTGAAATTGCATTTTTGAACGAACAATTAATTACACACGTCATATCTACAGATGTGTCCCAACAAAAAATATATGTTTGAGGCAGCTGTTTAGATCAAAGATAATTGCATGTGAAGTGACTGTTCCAGATCCAGCTATTCTTAGTTTCTCTATCTGCATTTTGCCATTTGGTCCTATTGTATACTTGTGTCTACATTTACTTTAGTAAAGAAAAATGAAGTGAACCTACATAACAGCTTTCCAAACTTGCATATGCTTAAAAAAGTTAACAAGAAAATGCTAGAAAAATATACAAAGTTAAGTAACATATGTGTTATGTTATCTTGCCATTTTTTTTCAGCTATCTTATCATTTTGTTAGATTTGCAAACCTGACCTTCAGTACACAGTTTCTCTTTTTACTATTTAAGAAAACTGCTTGAAGTGGAAACAATTTACTTTTATTCAGAAAAGCTCCCAGCACCTTTAAACAACTGGTACAGATCCCAGGATGTGTTGTGCAAGACTGTCCTGGCCTGGAAGTCTGCCATGGAGCTGGCTGGAGTTGGCTAGTGGGAGACTTCTGTACAGGCAGTAGAAGGACTCTGCTATTTGAGACTGCTGTAACAGAACAATCAAGACCAGCTTTTGCCCTTAATAAAATGAGTTCTTAGCAATTTGTATGCTAAATAAGATTATAATAATGATTTAGTTGTGCTTGCTGAAGAGACAAGGTATGTAAGGGACATACTTACATTGCACGTTGTATTTGGAGATAGATACATGGAGCTGCATAGACTCCAATTCAATGCACTTCCAAATGG
>JANPWX010000173.1:869148-957222 GCA_024734555.1 Trochalopteron elliotii
CCGGCCGCGGGAGATGCAGCCGAAACGGGACCCGAGAACCCGCCGTGCTTGTCGAGAAGCAGAGGCAGCGCCCGCCGCGGTGCGTTTCCAGCGCCTCGCTCTTCGTCGGTTTCCTCGTGCGGTTTCCTCGCCTGTAACACATCGGTTCTTCACTTATAGAATATGATAGGTGTTCATTACTGATAATTAGAGTGTTTGGAATCAATTTGTGCTTGTTTTCCAAATCAGTCCTCCAAGCGCTGGAGTGAAAATAATTGCTGAAAACAAAAGTAGTTAGCTCAAAGCATTGGGAGTCATTTGGATGTAGGAACAAAAAACTTGGAAGGATTTGGGGGGGAAAAGATGAGGCAAGTGACCTCCCTTTTAATGTACGAGATGTAGCTGATAGTGCAGCGGATCAGGTTTTATGGGGCTTCGTTTGTTGAGAAGCCTGTACACACAGTTGTATAAAAGATGAATAGAATCTCACGCAAGCGACCTCGCTGCGGTGGCTCAGCACATTATTGTTCCAGCTTGTTGAGCCTTATAGAGCGGGAAGGGGATCGAGGAAGGGATTTGAATAACATTGCGGTTCAGAAAGAGATTCATAATTTTAGTATAATCAGCATGTTGGTTTGCCTCGTAGTGACAGGTTGAGTTTATTTCCAAGAGACTGTTCTGTGAAATAGGCCATTAAAAGCCCTACACAGGGAATGGCTGTGTAGCTTCCGTAGGACTTGTGCTTTTATATTTATCTGTCCATCCTCCTCTTTTTTGGATGGTGTGTGGATGCCGTGACTGGAGTAATTGCCACGTGTTAATTCAGTGTAATTTAATGAATTAAACCAGGTTTTATGGATTCCTGTAGTACACATAAAAATGACAGTTGATTATGTTTAAGTGGTTGTAGCATGGCACAAACTTGTCTTTTAAAATTATTTAGAATTATGTAGATGTTTTTAAAACGCCAGTAAAACTGCAGAATCCTTTGGCACTATTTTGGTTCCATCAAAGGACATGGTGCAATTGACTTGGGTAGCACCAAGCTTTCACCCTCCAAATTTATGATGGTTAGTAAAAGGTAAAGGCAATTCTAAATGTTGTTGCTGTCTATACACAGTTATTTTCTTTAGCAGGTTTTGAAAATTTGTGAGAAATGGTCAATTGTTTGACATTCAATGTTGTTTGTTCAGCAGCCTTTTGTATTTCAGGTATATCTTTTAATATTGAACCTTAACAAGAAGGGCACTGCTTTCCACATAGCGCAATACAGACTGGATGAACTGTCATATCATTTATTGATTCCATAACCAGTTATCTCACTGAGATGTCTTTTATAAAAACTGCTGATAGTGATTTGGGAGAAGGAGGGGAAAAATAAAAGAAAAAGCTGTTCTACCTAGTAGTATAGTATCCAAAATGCTATAGGGAGTTCATGTCTCTACAGAGCTGCAGTTATTTATCATTGCTGTATCTTAAACTTATGCCTTGCATTGACCTGATTTGGGGATTTTGTTTTGTGCTTTTGACAGGTTGTGTTGGTTTTTTTTTTTTTTTTTTGGGTGGTTTTGTTTGGTTGGTTGGTTTTTTTTTTTTTTTTTTGTTTTGGTTTTGGGTTTTTTTTTGTGGTGTTTTTGTTTTTGTTTTTTCCTTAACGATTCATTGAATAGTAGCATATATTACAAGAATTTTTGGATTCATATCACCAACAGATTCAGAATAGTTTTCTCAACATAGGGTTGAATCCAGCAATCAATGCATTTGATTTTACTATAATTCCTCAAACCTTCAGGTATTGATGTACCAGTTATTTCGGGAAAGCTGTAAGGGGCGGTCATACTGAACAGTAACTGAGTACACTTCCCTGACAGTGAGGGGTGCAGGGCTGAGTTTTTATGTTTTTGTGGTTTGTTTTTTTGGTTTGTGTGGTTTTGTTTTTTTTTTTTTTAATGATTGAATGCTGCTGATCTTCTCAGGTTAGAAAGCTTAAATGATTTTTTTTGAGAAGAACAGCTGATTTTTGCACCTGGCATTGCTAGTCTTTCAGTAAATACAGTGGAGCAGATCTTCTAACATATTTGTGAAATTTCAGGCACAGTTGAGGAGGTCTTACCGTCCTTCTGACTACAGAGATCTGCTGACTTGTTCTGTGTAATAATTTTTGTGTTATACTCTACTAGCCTCCTCTGAGCCATAGAGACTGAGTTATATAGGGGTTAATAATCGATAAAGATTTTCTAGTCACTCTCCCATTTTGTAGGGCATACTCTGTTCATGTGGTTGTATATGTGTGTACATTCTATGTTGTTCTTAGAATGCTGTCAGTATCCTCCACTTCTCTTCCCATCTGTATATGACCCCTTCTCGAGGAAACAGTTCCAGAAGCACCGTAAAAGGTTAAAAATATAGACTGTTATGCTTCTAGTCCTCTTGCATTACCCTTCTTCTATACTGATTAAAAATTATACCTTATTTTGATGGACTAGTTTTACTCAAGGTAGGCATTAAATCTTATATCTCTTATGTCTGTTTTAGGGCCCAAATGCAACAGAAAATGTATTTTTTCTGTATTTACGCATAACATGGACTGAGTGCCTTAGGACCCTTGAATTGCCTGGAAGAGGCTGATGTTGCTTTTATAGAGCCAAAATGCCTAGAGGACAGAGGGCAATGTGTCCTGGGGTAGCCTGTGAGTCCCCTCATAATGACAATTAAATTGGCCAGAAACTGCATTAAGAGTGGGACAGCAGGGTCTTGTGACTGGTTTCCCCTTTCCCCACTCAGCAATTTTATCAGCATCTTTACACGACATATCTGAATGCCTTCAGCTTGGCACTGAATTACTATCCTTGGGCCCTGCACTACTCATAGCGAGCACACTCTAAGTATTGATGAGAACATACTGTGAGCAGTGATGTTATTGCAGCCATGGTAATGGGTCTTGGAGATACAAGGACCCATCACCATGATGCTTGTCCATGGAACAACCTCTGGAAGAGGTGGACATACTTTCCTACTTAGTCCCTTCCTCTGAGCCAAAGAGAAGACCTTGCTCAGTCTTCCAAGAGTTACATCTATAAATGCTACAATCTCTTTCTGCAGGTTGTTTTCCCTCCATAATTGGTTTGGATTTTACTACAGATCTGTCCTGTCCCTTCAACATGCATTCCTTTCCTGATAGGATTTGAGATGTCTTAGAAGATGTACTTAAAAGCTGAACATAGGTTGAATTAATTCCTCTAGGAATATTAATTCTTATCTCATGAGAGTTAGATGTAGCCAGAGTTCCTTTGCTCAGAATATTGCCATGAGTATTGGGATAGGCGCTCGTGATTCAGAACAGCAGCAGACTTCGGCACGGGTTGATCTTTTCTCCTTTTTTTTTTGTTTTTAAAACAAAGTTAAGCTATTAATACTGTGTTACATGTTGATGGTGATGAATGAAAAACACTGTCCTATAATAATGTGCTGAATGTATTTAATTTGCTTTAAAATTAATATTCAATAAGTAGTACTTTGTTTCACCTGAAATATTTGCTATTAAATGCTTTTGAAAATGTAAACTCGGTGATTGTAAGATAAAATTTCAGCATTTATAGCAATCAATCTATACATTGCTATTGTAAGAAATACTGCATTTTTTTCTAAATTTGCTTGGCAACTGAGTGAATGTATTTTTGATATTGTTTAGCCTGCACTGGCTTAGAGAGGTGTTCCTTTTCCAGTATTAATAGCATCTAACACCGTGCATTTTTCTGGCGTGTACTAGAGCAGTCAGAGCAAACTGAATTCCTGGGGAAGAACATTGTCTTAAACATTTGCTTTATCTGTTCATTCCAGTAGATGGCTACAGTTCACTACCAAATTGTGGCTATAATAGATTTTTTACAGTAAGTAAATCAGAAGATGAAGGTTGAATTACTATAAATGAGTTGACCTGTACATTTTTCTTATTTCATGTGCTTAGTCATGCACTATTAACTATTTTTCTATGTACACCTTTTTCAAACTGCAGGAAAATATTATATTTTTTCTTTTCCTGTTGATTGAGGGTTTGTGTTGTAAGTGACTCTTATATATCTTGCAGTTTTCTGGTATTTCTAATTGTGCCTGGTTGAAAGAATGCTTATACTATCCAAACACTGAGGAAACTCAATTGCTGAAAAGCTATATGTTACTTTTATAAAAGTGGATACTTTCAGAGTCTCAATGTTCTTCTAATTTTGTTCCTGGGTTTAGGCATTTTAAATGGAAACTGGCCATTTAGCACTTGCTTTTGCCAAGTTGACTTTAGCTTTTATAGAAGCAGATGTTTTCTAGTAAGTTTTTCAGTCCTAAGGATGAAGCAGTGACTAACACGTACAAAAGTATGTTTACCTTTGCATTTCATCTGTGTTGTACATTGCAGTGTTTCATTGCTCTCGGTTCCCATCCAGGTCTTTCTTTTTTTAAACCTAATTTGCATACAACTAAGTTGATACAAAGGAATTTCTTTTAAGCCCCTGGAAAAGCAGCTTGCTTCTGAAAAGGTACTCATTAGCAGTTCGAAAAGTGGAGCTCTTTCAAAGGTACATTACTCATTTGTACTGTATGAAGTAGTTCACAGTACAACATTGAAATATTAGGTATGCCTTTTGACTTTCTCAGATCGAGTGGTTCTTAATTCGTCATGTAAACTAGTGAATATTTTGCTTTAATTTTCAATGAGAAGAAAGTGTTGAAACTCACTTTTATTTGTAATCATATTTGCTGGTAAATGCTACTACCATATCGCTTTAATTTTATCCTAATCCTTTCATTTTTGCCTCACAACAGCTACAAGCTGAGCACAGCAATTTAAGGTGCAGGTTTTTGTTATTTTACAAATGAAAGGGCCATTTTTTGCATTAACTGCTATGCTGTGCTATTGCAATTTTAGGTCCCTTTGCAATCAACTGCCAATTTATATAGCTGGCTACAACTGCTTAATCTATTATTAATAAGCAGTGTTACTGAGCTCTACAAATGATAAAAATGGTAGCAGTTTTATACAGGAATTTCATTTTCATATCTAAACTACATACAATAACTTTATTCTCTACCATGAAGATAAATGTCTTAATTATTTATAAATTCTTTATATTTTATGGTATCGATTTAGGGATTCATTCATTATCCTTGAAATATATTGAGAGGCCTTAGCTGTAACTAAAATATTTTTCATTTACCCATTTAGTTACAATGTTGTAGTCTTAAGGGCCAAAATTTAATATGTTTACAAAATAGTTTTACAGTTTAATGCTGGGTTAAATATTCTAGAAAATAAATGGATGCTGTGTTATTCTTAAGTTCTAAAATTGAGTATTTTGGATTATGTGTGTTAAATCTCAGCTTTCTTCTATGTTTAGATTTTTATTGTAGCCACATGATTCATTAAATGAGTTCGTCCTCTGAGAGGAAAATGTATTTGACCCCTTCTTGAGAGCATATACAAGAAGTTCATCAAGAATCACAGATTTTAATAAGGTAAACAGTGTTAGTTCTGTCCCCTCTGGCGTTTGTGGAACTGGACATGTCCAGCACTCGATCCTCACACTGTGAAAACACATTGGCTGCCCTAGAGAGCACCTGGCTGTGTTTAGGACTTCTCAGTCATGAGAAGGATTGTACCTGGAGGGCAATTATGGTCAGGACAAGGGATGCACAATAATAAGTCCCTGGAGCACTTTAATGGGCTGTAGGAAGGAAAGAAAGAGGGGGGGGGGGAAGGAGAAAAATTACTAAGGTATCAATTGTGTTTCTAAGAATGAACTGTGAGATAATAAACAGTGTTTGCTAGAATGTATTTCTGGTCATGCAAACTAGTGTCTAATCACATACCTGAATTTCTTGGAAACCCCTTCAGAATTTGTTTACCTAATTATTTAGGAAGAATGCAGAGATTTATTAAGCATATTCCTTGTTGTTTTTGTGTAATATGCTTCCTAGATTAAGCATTTCCACAAACGATTCGCTAGTCACAGTGAAGTGGACATTATTTTTTCCCCCCTCCTTTCTGGAATTTAATTTCATCCGAATTGTTGTGTGTCTTCTCCTTAACCTTTAGATGATTTACTCACACGCAGACATGCACGCACACAAACACGCGTGCACAGATGCGAAAAGTTTAGCTTAAATGGGAGAACGCCGAGACACAGAGCATCAGGACTCCGAAATCGTGTCCTTACTGCCTTCGGAGTGCCGGGGCGCAGGGGCACGGGGCTGTCACACGCCGGGATGGATGCCGGGCTGGCGCCTGCTGTTCCCGGCTCTGCCTCTCTCGCCTCCCAAACCTTGCGGGGCCGGGGCCGGGGCCGGGGCCGGTGCCCCTCCGCGCTCAGCCGCTAGGGAGTGTCGGAGGGAGAGGCTCCAATTAATTTTTCCGCTTTCCCTTTGAAAAAGCTGGTTTTAAGTTCACCCCCAGCTGCAGCACTTGTGTGTTGTAAATAGATTTAAACATTACAAAGGCGTTTGTCTCTATGATCTTTAGAAGAATTTAAAGATAGGACGTGGAACCCTTTTATAAGCAGACATGAATTATTTTTGCTCAGATTTTGTGTTTACTTGTAATACTGCTAATACATTTAGTTAATCATCAACTTATTTGTGTAATTTGTATAGTAAGCGCTGCATACCTGTCTGCAAAACAGGTAAACATTTTTAATCTGATATCGGCTGAAAAAGAGCAGCTTGTCTTTGTCTAATTATTTTCTTAAAGGTTGGTCAGCAAATGTCATGTATTTCACCAACATTGTGCTTGCTTGGAAGGAGATGAGATAATTGACATTACAGTGGCTCAACAATCATGTAAAAGTGCAGCTGCCTTTAAAATGCATTTTGGTAGTTCGGCGAGTTGATTCGGTAAGGTGGCGGTGCCATGATATTTAACAGAACAACAAACGTCTCTTTAAAGGATGACACAAACAAAATTACACCCATTTCCTTTTATTTACTGATCTGAGGAGCTTATATTTAAATGACAGAAGTAGTAGATATAACAAGCTTGTGAATTCTTTGCTTCCACCTGGGGAATTAAAAAAAAAAAATTGTAACGAGAATACTAGGGTGGCTGACATCAGGTCTACATTATATGTTTGCTTGCCTGGGGTGCTCTCATAAAAAATAAAGCAGAGCTTTATACAGTTACAGTGTGCACTAAATTTGTGTTCAACATCTATAAATAAAATATTCAACTCTTTCTGAAGAAAAACTATTGTTTTGAGGTATTTCAGGCCAAAAAAAATCCACAATTGTGGAGAGTAGAGGGTTTCCACTTTGGCTTTGCTTTTTGCTTTTTAACGATCATCACAGTTGCTACATACCTTTATTATTGCTTTTGCCTCTCTGGCAGGGTGAAATATACAAAGGAGGTTCTTTCTGTAAATCATACTTTAAGAAAATTCAGAGAGCAAACCACCTATTTATGCTGCAGTATGTTTTGGTTCTGAGTAAGCAAACTGTATACCTAATGATTTCATAAGAATTTAATATTGTGTGTTTTACAGATGGAAAAATGTTGATAAATTTAGGTTAATTTCTGCTCTATTTATGGAACTACTTATGCATTTTTTAAAAGAAACAGTCTTCTTAAATTATATATAACTTGAAAAAGGGTCTGTTGTTTATTTTATTTTAAATATTAGATTGTCCCTGAACAAGGCAGCAAGAGTATTATGTAGAACACTACTTATGGAAACAGCAAACTAGTAAATCTATGCCGCACTAAAATAAAATGTTATATTATTCTGATAATATTTGACTTTTGCACAATATTTAAATGAACATTAGTATAAATAGGAATGCTTAACTAAAACACAAGTTCATTGTGTAGGCTAATGCATTACTCTTGTATATTTGTACATGAGTGAACAATTATTCTAAAAAGTTTATACATACGTTCCAGTGACCAAACTTGTATCAAAACAAACTGTTCCGATAGTGGTGACAGAAGACATGGTTGATGGTTGTGTTTGAGAAGTAAATGGGCAAAATATTTGTGGATCTTTTAATGATTACAGTTCTTGATAGCTTTCAAAAGAGTGCACATAATTTGTGACAACTCTAATAAAAAAATGTGGCAGAAAAACTTTCTGAGTTAGCGGCAAAGTAAATGGGGCAGGTTTTGCATTTTGAACAGAAATCTTATGAACTGTGATTGAATTTGTCGTGAAAGTGTGTCAGAATTAATAAAGTATTTACGTGCAAGGTTGCTGGGCTTTGCAGACTGGTTAAGGCTGAGGATTGGTTAACACGAAAAGTCATTTCTGTGCATTTGGTACTCGACAGCAAAGGACAAATGTACTTCTGTGCATTTTGGATCATAATGCCATTTCTCATTTCAAACCATTTTTGTCAGGACACCAGGCAAAACAATGATGCTTTGAGGACGTAATTAAAGATATTGTTCAAAGAACAACTTTCTGCATATTTGAATTATTACTGTCATCAAAATCATACAAATATGGAAATATGATTGCCAGAAGCACATAAATCAATGATCAGCATGGCCTCAAAATCCAATAAATATGTAGAGTTAAATACTTTAAAATGCAAATTGCATCTGATAATTTGCATATGGTAGAATTTAAAGGAAATTTTGTTGCTTAACAACCTCTAAGGTAGCAGTTAGGACTATGGGTAAACATAGATTTTTTTATTCATCATTGGTCAAGTTGCAAGATTTGATAAATGATAGGAGACTGCTTTCCTTGGTTAAAATGACTGCATTCTTTACTGAATCCTGAAACTGCCTTGAAGTCATCTGAATAATTAAGAGTTAATTATTCTTCATCCATCTAAATCAGAAAAGGACAGATTTAGGGAAGGAATTTATAATTTTTGCCTCATGTCCTGTCATGTCGTAATGTGATAAACTAAACTGACTCCAAATAATATCTAGTGACCTTATAGTAATTACGCCTCACAAAACATTCTGGTTGAAATTTTTAATTGCTTGCATCGATTCCAGAAACTACATCTTAACAGACTCTGAAGTTTAATTGTGTTCAAAAGAAAGCAGTAGAAAATTTGTGTTCTGTTGCTGTTCTAGTTTAGTCTTATCAGGATAGATACTGTACGGAGTCTTTCATTTTTTCCTCTCTGTTAGTGCCTCTGTTTTCTCTGTTTTGCTCTTTTTCTGTGCAAGCCGTTATTTTTAAAGGATAGTGAATATGTATGTCAAGAATATAACCTTTTTTTTTTAAGAAAAACTTTTAAAGTTTATCAAAACCAAGCATTTGTCAGTGGCATCAATTCTGGTTTGCTTGCTTTCTGCAACTTGGAAAAAAATGTACTCCTAAAATACAGGCAAAGAAAACAAGAATGTTCTGGCGTCTGTCTCCCTGTAGAGAGAAGAACATTTTCAGAATTGAAAATTGAAGCCTGTTTTTATTTGCTAATTTCAAAGTAGATTTTTTCTTTCCAAGAAAAAGGATTTACGAATGTTTACTGATCACAAGAGGAATTGTAATAAAGAAATCAATATGCATGATCCCTTTTCATGTAGTACAACAAGGTTACACTGTTAGGTTAAGTACAGGCTGCATTCCTTTTCAGAAAATCAATTTGCTGTATAGTGTGCAACAGCAAGTCTCTTCTGGAAGAGTCATTTTATGTTGTGTGCACAGTAAATTCTATATTGATGCCTTCAAATAGTATTGACTGATTAAAAAAAAACAAGAAGGAATACTAAGCACAATAACCTTAAACAAGTATTATAATTTTCAAGTAATTGCTTTCTTGCTAATTACTTAATTTCTTTCTAAGAGGCAAACTGATAAAACGTGTTCTTACATATCCTTTAAATTATTAATACTGTAAAACTGGTGTTGTGACACTATTTTCAAAATCTTTTAAAATATTATTTTCATAATAGCAACAGAATGCCATGTGTGATTTCAAATTCTGTGGATTTAGTGTAAACTTATTTGCTGAATTCAGAGGGTGGGGTCTTGGGGGGTTGGTTGAAGTTCTTTTGTTTGTTTGTTCGGGGGTCATTGTTTTTTGCTTTTTTTAAAAAAAAAGTATTTTAAGGTCTGGTCATTGTTTGCAAAAACAAAAGTAAGTATTTTCAGTTTTTATGGTTGTGTACACTTAAGCTGCAATGGTGATTTCAAAGCAGCAATGGGCTTTTGTAAAGATTGTCTGTTACCTGCCTGTATTCCAAACAAAACAAGCAGTGCATAGAGAGCGAGGGGAAAAGTTAGTATCTGCACTCAACCTCCTTAGACATAACATGGCTTAAAAGCCAGTTTTTATAAGGGAAATGTATGGAAACGTGGTTTATTTTCAGTTCTTGTTTTCTCAGAACCTAAAACTATGTCTTTTAAAATGCTTTGACCATTTTTGATGCAACTGTTCAATTGTAAAGACAATCTTTTGCTTTTTGTGTGTTTTTTACTGAACAGTTCTTGATGGACTCTGACTTTTCCTTTTATTTCTGTCAACCCAATTACAGTACATTAGAGCGCACCCTGATCCTACTTGTTTGCCTGTTATGCAGTGTATATGTTTAACTCATAAGCATGTTCATTTAGATATTTCAGTCTGATCATGCTGAATGTCTTGCAGCAACACATATTGATGTCTACAGAACATTAGATACTTTCAACCTTAGTTATTCATTCTAGAAATTGTAAAATGCAAATATATATGGTTTTGATTGTTTTTGAGCTGTCGTATCTGAAAAAATGGATTTGTTGTTTCTCTGTCAAATTCAGTTGTTCATTAATATGTCCTAAATAAATTCCGATTTTAATGGAGAGAATTTAATTAATTAAAATTTGAATTAGAAAACTGGCTAAATCGTTTATATATTTAGTCCCAAAGTTAAAACATTGTTATGATTTCACTGACTAAAAAAACCCAACAAATGCTCACGTTTTAAAGGCAGGCTGGCATTTAACATTTACTAGTATTAGAAAGACACTTATCTAATGATGTAGCTGTTTCCCATGGTTTTTTTTTTTTTTACGTTTAAGAGATTTGCTTAATTTCTAGTCTAAAAAGGAAGTGATTCCAAAGGCTGCCTGCATTTATTTTTTTTTTTTTTTTTGGTCACAAAGATGTGTATAGCAAAACTACTTGAGGTATAATTCATTGTTTAAAAACCCTGGGCTGCTGTTTGTTTGCTGCATTCTTGTTAAGGGTCTGAATTGCCCAAACAACAGTGTAAACCAAGCCAGGCATAGCAGCAGACAGAAAAATACATTCAACTAGTGGGATCATGGATTTGTTTGATTCAGGTAATTGAAAGTGTTTCATACTATTATTGCAACTTGAAGGCTTGTTTAAGTGTCTAGCTGTCAGTCAGTTTGGAAGGTGAAAAGTATTCGATTGTCACTCTGTCAGTCAATAGAGATGAGAACTGTCTGCCTAATGGATTTCTTTACGTAGATGTCTGCATGGAGCTAGAAGTAAAATCAATGTGTTGTCATGTGCAAGTACGCTGCATCAAACTGCCAGGTGAAATGCAACTGTATTTCTGTAATGTCTACATCCTTGTGTTGTTTGTGGGAGACAGACAGATGTTCCCTGTGTTTAAAGGTAACAAACTCTTTGTGGTCACACATGAAGGTTTGTTTTTGAACATTTTGTAAGAGTTTCACCTATTTCCACTTGCTCCAGAGGTTTTTTTTTCCTGTTTGCTTGATCATATCAGGGATCAATACTCAAAAAAGCAAGATTTAACTTAGTAGGAAAAAATGTAGGTTGTTATGCCATGAGGATCAGATGATTTTCTTTTAAACTTGGGTTTCCATATGTTTTCTGTTTGCCAGTGGTGACTTATATTGAGCTAACTATGCTTCGTGCTCAAGTTTTGGCTGTTAGTTTACCTACATTTATTAGAGTGTGTATTGGCTTCCTATAGCAAAAGAAGAGATCATTTCTTGAATAACAGAAGGTACCAAAGGCTTTCAACACCCTTGATGAAACAGGCATCAGTCAGTGACCTCTGTTCTTTCTCTGGGAGGTGCTTACAATATTAAGTTCCGCTGAACAGGATCTGATAACAAGTGGCATCTGGAAAGTTATTATGACATTTCAGAATACTAGTGCTAGTTATTATAGTTCTCACTAATTCCAGGCTTAATCCTGTATAAAAGAGGTGCATTATGATGGTAGCCAAACATCTTTTTGAAACTGTTTTCCTGTTAACTGATGTAACATATATAAAGAGATGATTCTTAGCCCCACTGAAGGTGGCAGGCTAATATGAGAGATACCAACTTCAAAAAACGATTTTTCTAATCACCTATTTCCTGTTGTATCATTTGTATACGTGTTCTGTTTTTGAGAATTAAACTATGTAGCTCTTAGCTGCTGCTGTAGGGAAGAAAGTAAAAGGGAGTAAGAACCAATTCCCAGTGAAGGAACTCGACCGTGGGTAATGAAATCCGTAAGTAGCAGAGACTGGTGGTAAAACAGAAGGTAGAACTTCAAAAGAAAGATCAGGATTTTGGTTTTGGCTGTAATAATTTCAAGATGAAAGAAAAAGTGTTGGGTGGAAGATGGCCCCTGAGAGGAAGGGGCAAGGCTGTGAATTATCAGCAACATTTTTTAAACACTTCCTTTTTAACTTGAATGAGAGCTTCCAGTTTTTGCAGTAAATGAAGTAGGAATTCTGCTGGTGGCAGTCTCCTTTGCTCCTAGGTTGCTGTGTCTCCTGTGTAGGGCAGATGGAGGAAAATAGCGTATGATACTTGTAACTTAAGATCATAGTATGTTCATAGAAATAGGCAGGAATAGGCACAAATTCATAGACTCAAAGCTGAAGGAAATGCTGTGGTCATCTAACCTGCTAGCTGTCCTCAAAGTGGTTGTAATTTCATCCAAAGAGTATTGGGTTTGGTGCTTTCTAATTTGTATACATTACTGCCCATGTGCTATTTCATATTCAGCTTCTGACGGTTCTTACAGAGAT
This sequence comes from Trochalopteron elliotii, assembly GCA_024734555.1. NCBI lineage: Eukaryota > Metazoa > Chordata > Aves > Passeriformes > Leiothrichidae > Trochalopteron > Trochalopteron elliotii. The sequence continues at coordinate 882,068 of JANPWX010000173.1, forward strand.
TTTGGGTCTGGCTTTGTTTTATAGGGGAAACAGAAGATGCTGTAGGGTACAAAACAGGCATCATTAGGATTTGAACTATGGTTGTCTACCACTTTTGAGCTAATTATTCAGTTAGAAAAGTGGGCAGCAGAAGGTGATCTTCTGTGGGCAGTTCTCTAGCTTTTACTCTGTGCATAGTTAATGTATCAGAATACTTAGATATTTTCTGTCAGTCTATTTTTATATGAGTAAGAATTTATTTTGTTGGAGTGAAGATGTTTCCAATATGTGCAATTATTTTGTTGGTAAGTGGTCTAGAGAAAAAAACAGTCAGTAGCGATGGAGCATATAGAATCATTGAGTTCATCAGTAAAAGTGGCTGTGCACATGCTGAATGCACAACCAAAAGTGGGCCTGGGCTCCCAGAAGGAAGAAAAGAGTATCCATTTTGTCTCTTTCCCATGATGGTGTGTTATTTGTGCTATACAATGAAGTCTGGGAAAAATATGGGAAATTATGATTTTTAGAAAGCCTTACAAATAGCACAAATTTACTCCAAAGCTCCTTGCCTCAGCAGATATGGAAGTGTTGATACAGTTGAGAATTAAATTGGCAGTGAGAAAATATATAAATAGTGTAATACCAGATACTGAAACATTTTGAGCATCAGTTTCGGAGCTAGCATTTACAGGCTGTGTCTACTGTTATGACGTTACTGGGTATTTCAAAGAGTCAAATTCTTTGGTCTCTGTTCCTCTCAAATATGTCTGTATTTGTATTCCATGTACAGCTTTCTAAATTTCTCTCTTAAGTGTTTTGCCTTCACTAATCATGAAAATATTGCATGCGACAGAAAATGATGGTTCTACAGATGATTTTGATTTTGGTTATAGCCTATAACCCTATGATCTCTTAAGCCACAGAACATAAAATGTAACTTTTTAATTTGGTGTATTTCTTGGGACTTCTTTTGAGCTTCTGTTTCCTCTGTGTTGCCCCTTTCTCCCCCCTTCTTCCCTCCTCCCCCATTAGCACAGTAGTCTACTTAGTTCAGTTTTGACTCTCTTGATTTTTCTTCCCTGCCATCTCCCCAGACTAGACACTCAATGTAGCATTCAAAAAATATTACCATGAATCATTATATAATAAATGGCCAATAGCAGTATTTTTTTCTGGAAGTCATTTAAAGTTGCATGAGAAATTTGAATTTATACAAGCATGATTGCCCAGGAAAGCTGGCAGTAGTCAGTAGGAGCAATAGTGTGATGTGAAATATGTGATCAAACATAGGAATATCTGTGGAGTTCCCAGCAGCAAGAGAAGGATCCATTTTGTATGTTTCCTGTGTGGAGAGGTGCTTTTGTGTTCTCTAATAGTGCTTCATTTCTGATATTAAAAGATAATGTATCTGTTCTTAGCATTGCTCAGACAGTTTAATTACCACCTAAGTTCAGATATTATTCCTTGTCAGATCTTTAAAAGCACAGTCTTCCAGACGCTGAGATATCTGCCTGTTACGGGTTGCTGATAGCCCAGTCTAAGAAGTGTTTGTGCTTTATAGGAACAGAAACTGTGCTCATTACAGGCAGCAGAAGATATTTAGGCAGAAATTAGGAAAAGGAGATGCATGTAGAATGTGGGCAGAAGGAATATAAGCCTTTTGGTGACTCACCACTGCTCTCACTTGGAGGGACTGGTGGCTTGCCTCCAGGTCCATTCAGGGTTTTGGATTTTAATCATGCATTTGGTATTTGGTGATCCTTTTGTTTCTCGATCATATTGCTGTAATCTCTTTGTCCTGTTGCCTTCTCCTCCCCACCCAGGTGCCTGATACAGAGTTTCCAGCAGAAGCAGCAAAGAGAAAATTATTTGTGGCTGTTATCTTTAATCCTATGCCTAAAGTATTTCAATTAGGCACTAAAGACATAATACAAAGCCAGGGGAGAAATGTGGTTCCCTTCCAAAGGTAGGACAGAGCAAGAGCTTCTTTTAGTCATGGCAGAGAATGGATCAGAGAAGCCAGGTCTTGCCATTGACTGTGGGATCCTCAGACAAATAGCCTTCAAACTGAGACAGCTATTGTGTGCTGGAAGGCAGGCAAGCTGGATACCTTGGCCTTCACCTTTCCTTTCTCCCTACAGTGACTGATTACAGATGTGTAACTTTAGCTGTTCTTCCCCTCCCTCAGGGACTTGAGACCATGGGCTGTCCTCCCTTGCCTTCCCTTTCTCCTTGTCAATCAAACACAGAATTTGCAAGCAGTATTGATTAGAAACGTAGACATTTTTCTTCAGTCAGTCTCTAGCTACTAGGCTTGATAGCTCATCTTTGGCATGTTAAAAAAGGCCCCCCTCTGCTATTCCAGTTGACTGTCACTTGTCATAGTGCTGTAGTCTGGATTTGTTTCCATTTAGAGAAAAATTTTGTAGGAGATGGCTGGAAAAATCTTGTGGATAGAAATTGGCTTTTTCACTTTCCTCTTGTTTCCTCTGTTGGAATAATTCCAAAGAAAATGCATTGGTCATGCAACTCTCTTTGCTTGACTCTTGGTGAGATTGATTTGGCATTAAAATCTATTTTGTGTAGCTCACTGATGTTTCTTGTCTCAGTATGAACATAGTATGCCTCTTGGAGGCATAACATCTTTAAATCTTTCCACTTCTTAAGGCCATATGATATTCTAAAAGAGAAATTCAGGATGCAGATTCAGTTCAGATCCTATTAAGGGCAAAAATACCTTGTTATTCTCTTATTGAGGTAAATCAAAAGTCAAAGACAGTCAAAGATGGTTAAGATCTGCAAGAAATTGTAACAAACTCTCCTGAACATTAACAGCAATGCATTTTGTCAGATGGATATTCACTTTGAAAGATGCTTGCAGGAACAGCTTGTTGGTAATTTTTTTCTTGAAGTATTGGCAAATAAGCTCTGGCAATTTTAAGAGGTTTGCAACCCTGATCAGTAAATTGGTGGAAGCAAACTTATCCCAGCTCCTGGACTGCAGTTGTTTACAATCCATCATATTATCTTAAACCATCACTGACTTCACTTTACATGGGTATGTAGAACATATACATGTAAAGTCAGTCCTTCTGTCAAGTTTGGTATATAGAATGTAGGCTGTTTTATGAGGCTGCAGCAAATACTTGGGACTGATAGACTCTTAGTCTCCTAAAATATTCCACAGGAAGTGTGTTCCTTCTTCTGCAGTAGCATGGAGATGGCCATTCTAGATTATCATGCTTTTTAGATTTTTCCATTTCACTGTTAATTTAGCAGATGGATTTGCGGCATTCTCAGCAGGTCCATGGATGACAGCTGCTTTGTGGGGGCAGCCAGTGCACCAGAGGGCTGGGCTGCCTTTGAGTGGGACCTACTCAGAATGGACAAGTGAGCTTATAAGAACCTCATGAAGCAAGGCAAATGCAGAATTCCAAGTTTTGGATGAAATAAACTCACACAGCAGGACCATGTGGGCTCTGACTTTCTATGAATCAGCTTTGCAGAAAAGGCCTTGTGCTTCTGGTTGGGGACAGGTTGAAGGCTGCAGTGTGGTCTTGCAACAAAGAAGGCTGTTTGCATGCTGGGCTGTGTTGGCAAGAACATAGCCATCAGGTTGTGGAAAGTGATTCTTATGCTCTGGCTGTCCTTTGAGATCACATCTGGAATATTGTGTCCAGCATTGAAGTCCACAGTGCAAGAAAGACTTTAACAGAGTCATAGTGAGGCCAGCAGAGTGCCACCAAGCCAGTCCCAAGCAAGTCTCAGGCTTCCTGAGTGATGTGAAAGGAGAAGCTGAGGGAGCTGGACTCATTCAGCTTGGAGAAGAGAGGACTGTCTGCAACCACTGAATGTGTTGTTTGGAGAGGTTGGAGCTGAACTCTTCTTGAAGGTGCATAAGTGTGCCCTGGGAAACGGGATTGCACCATGCCCAGTGCACTGAGCTGCAGAGATATCCAATTCCCTTTTCCATGTGTTCTACCCACGTCTGCTAGTACCAAGAGTGGCAAGGCTGGAATTGTGTTCATCATCTGTCCTCTGGAATATGGAAGGACCAGTCCATTTCTGTTTCTATTCTCTTTGATTCTCCTAATGTAATTCTCCTCACTTTATTTTTCTGATAAGGTATTATGTTATCTAGACTTCTTGATAATACTTGGTAGAAAAAAGATTCTCCTTTCATATGTTTCTCCCTTCCCAACATAACTGGGAAAAGTCCAACCATTTTAACATTTTCAGAATCAGAAATGAACAACTGCTGCATCTGTCTATGTGGGTGAAGAGCAGGTTTCAGCTCATTGGAGGAGAAAGATATTCTGGGCAGATTCTGAAGCAGATAAAGAGCCCCCTGGACAATTGTTCAAATAGACAAAATAGTAAGAACTGGTAAGAACTGTTCTAGTAAACAAGAGTGTTGGCCATCTACTATGCTTCTACACTCAACCATGTAAATGTCTGTAGCTCCATCTCCAGTAATATCCAGTGTGTCTTAGATATACAGAGAAGGGGCAGTGCCCTTTTCTGAACAACTGAAAGAGCTGGTAAATAATTTCTGGATTAATAGGTAATAGCAGGAATATTCCTGTTTTCATTGTAAAATTTGATATTATTTATCCATACTTTATTGAAATGTAAGTGTATGGTGTTGACCATGTTATTTATACTTGGTTAATGGTTTGCTACAGGACTGTGGCTTTGTAGTATTTTTTAAAATGTATTTTTTCATTATTAATAACAATAGAAATATTTCTGAGTGGCAAGTTTTTGAGTTAATGAGGCTTTCCACTGAAGTCCGTTGAAAGATAGCGTTTCACTTTCAGAAAAGTTAGTAATGAGTTTCATTTTTAGGGCAAACCTTTGTTCTTCATTTCTTTTGCATATCTTTTGTGTTTCTCTTAGGAGGTCTCTTCAATAAGTTGTGACAGTTATTTGTAGCGTACAGTCCCTACTGTAAAGGTGGGTATGTCTAAATTGAGGCTGTCAAAAGGGATTGTGAATTGCATTTCACAGTGCTGTAAGAACATGTAGACAAGCCTCTCTGAAGACCTCAGTACTGGTATTACATGGGACTGCTGAGCTGCTTGCTGAGGCTCCCTACACCTACATCATTTATTAAAACATTACTACTTATTTATGTTCTGATGCTAAAGTAAATGCCCGTTTTGTTTTGTAGACTTTACAGCCTTTTTCTTCAGTACTTAGCTCTTTCATCTCACTGCTTCATTCTCCCATGACTGGGGTGTCTCTGACTGTCTAAAGCATGGCTGAAGATAGTAAAGACTAGGCTTGCTTTGTGTTAACTATATCTGTCTGACTACAGGGCAATCTTCTGTGGCTCTGCATACTTATTCAGCTCCCCTCCTTATTTCCCTGGGGTTTTCCTAAATGTGATGAGATGGAGCTGAATATATGTGTTGCTGACATGTATAGAATGCGATAAATATACCATACTGCTCAACAATATTGTCGAGATACTGAATTTTTGCAGAATTTCAGCAAATCTGTATAGTACCTATGTCAAGAACTTTCAGTTTGTATGTCAAAATGTTTCATGTACAGTTTCTTTAGCGTTTTACCAAATCAGTAAATTTTACCTTCATTTTTTAGATATGGAAACTGTACAGGAAGAAGTGATTTGCTTAGTCTCTCGGAAGCTGAGAATGAAACCTGAATTTCTTCTTCTTGTTCCTTATTCACTGAATGGTACTATTTTCCTTAAATAGTAATTTTTTTTCCCTGAAGTTTTATAAATAATTTGGATAGCTACTAAATATGCATGCTCTAAAGTACTCAAACAGTTCCTTTTCATCTGGCACAGCATGGAACTAGCAGTTTTATCCTTAATCTACCCACAAAATATGTGGCTACGGTGTTCAATTTATACAAGGGTCTATTCTTAGACTGCATTATAGTTTATAAAAAATTATTGGCATTATTTCATGAAATTAATCACTTGTAGAGGAAAAAAAGGGGCAACTAAGAATGTTCTGAATGTTACTTACACTGTACTAGTTCATTCAAGGACTTTTGACTTCCTTACTTATCAAGAAATCCAAAACCAAGTACTTTCAGCTACACAGAAAATGTAAACAAGCTTTGTCTTTTTAAATAGTGCCTTCATTGGCCTGAATTGGTTGTTTGGTTTTGGTTTTTGTCTTGTTTTGTTTTCTGAAAATGTTTTGAGAAAATGCCATAGTTTGTGACTTGCCGTATCTGACTTGCTGGATTAGTCCAAGCTTTCAGTGTAGAGGAGGGTGAATTGGGTAATAAAATTCTTGATTTGAACACTGCAGTGCAAGTCATCAGATCTGCCTTTCTGCTTTTTCTGGAGGGTAGAAAAAAAAGGTCTTCAAGGACTGGAGGGAGGTGCAGTGTTTCTCTTTGCCGCCAAATTGCAGGTTGTATCTTTTGATACGTTGCTTCTGTGACAGGATTACAAAAGGAAACATAAAGAAACTGATCCAATCTGTTCTGAGGCCTTGGAAAGCTCTTGGATATTTATTATCCACCACACTCTGAAGAAGAAAACCAGAGCTCCAAAGGGCTCTTTCTTGTTTTGATCTTAATTTAAGTATTGCTGCATTTTACATTCACCTTTGTACATATGATCCATAGCTATTTACTTAATATTTAATAATTGCATGCAGAGGCTGAAATGTTACTTACAGTATGTAGTTCAAATATTTACATGCAAAGTCAGTCTTTTGACCCATGTTTTATAGGAACTATCAATGTAGTGTTTTCTTCATTTATTAGACCCTTATCTCATATTTTACAGACAGACTTATTAACACACAGAGTAGTGTTTATGGATTTGGAATTATGCATTTTTAATTGTACATATTCTTTTCAAACCTTTTGACCTGGTGTTTTTAAGACTGGACTGATGCTTTATATTATCTGGGCTACAGTGAGATTCTCTCTTTGATTTTTCCCACCCACTCCTACTGTAGAGTTTTGCCTTCTGCAACCACTGGTACCTGGCTGTTCTGTGAAGTGACATCTTGGGTCCCTCACAGGCTGGCTCTTGTGAAGCTGGTAAGGCATGTGGAAAACATAAAGAAGGCCACGTGATTTAGAGAGTTAGAACATCTTCTGAGACAGCAAGAAGCAAGGACGGTTTACAGTCTGGAAAGAGGAACAGATATGACAGGGCTGCCTGCAGAGGAGGAAAGAGTGAAGAAGTGGTGCCAGAAAAAACTTTTCAACTTAAACTGTCTTCTCAGTTCTGAGGTCAATTGCATTTTACCCTTGCATGTTTGACTATTAATGGGTTGCGTTTCTTTCTTTTTAATTTTTTTAAAGAGGCTATAACACATCAGCCAAAGAAACTCTTAATTTTTTTTTCTTGTGTTTTCCATTCTATTGAACAACGTAGTGTTTACACCTAAACTTGTAACTACAGTCCACTTTGTATAGCTTTGGCTTCTCATTCCCCTCAGTTCCCAGATTCTTATGACTGCACACACTATGAGCATTAGCTGCTTTGAGCCAAAGACTACAGACATTAAGTTACTTATTTTGTTTAAAACTGCAGAGGAATTGCCATGACAGACTGGATTTCTTGACCCATCCTATGTCGGTGCCCAGTGATCAACAATGGAGGTTTCAGAGGAGGATGCAAGAAGCTTGCAGGTTTAGATTAGATGTCAGGAAGAAATTTTTTACTCAGGGAGGTAAGGCACTGGAGCCCAGAGAAGTTGTGGATGCCACATCCCTGCAACTATTGCAAGGCCAGGTTGGATGGGGCTCTGGGCAACCTGGTCTAATGGAAGGTGTCACGGTCCATGGAAGGGGGGCTGGAATGAGCTGAGCTTTAAGGTTCCTTCCTACCCCAAGCTGTTCTGTGATTCTGTGATGGTTCTAAACTACATTCTCTTTGGTTAGAATTTGGGTTGAACTCTGGAACATGATATTTAATAGATCTTGGAAAATTATTAGAACTCTGGATATTTTTGTTACACCATATAAGTGTCTAATCCCTTTTCCAGCCTTGCTGAGTGCTCAGCCATAATGATATTTTGTAGCAGTTAGTTCCACTGTCTAATTATGAATTGTATGATAGAGTATTGCCTATTTATAATGTTTAAATTTCTTTGGATGTCCCTCGTGTTAAGAGTTGGAGAGAACAGAAGCTTTCCTTACTTTTCTGCCTTAAAGGCCTTGTGACTAATTTGTTCGTTTCAGGGATTTGCCTCATAGAAGAGAAACTCAGCTGCACAATATTCAACTTAGAGTTTCTGAGAGGGTTTTGCAGGCTAATTACAAAGCCATTGTAATGAGCCTTGAGATTCCAATGTCATTGATCTTTTACATTTGGGAGAATTTGCTTCTAAGATTTTGGGCAGTAGCAGATTTAATTTTATTTTCAGAATAATGTTCAGTGAGACAAGTTGATCCACTCAAGTGAAGTGCTGTACTTGCATAGATCCCTGTGAAAAAAACCCAGTAACAAATCAATGGATGACTTCTTAACATGGATGTCAGAGTGCAGTGGATATGCAGTGTCATAACCCAAGTCAGTGCAGTGTGTTTGACTCTGGGCACTTGTGTATCACTGAAAGCATGGTCATAGAAATGCTAATTAATTTGTCTCAAAATACTTACTTTTTTTGTTTGTTTGTTTGTTTTTTCTAATATATGATCCCAGGTTAGACAGGCCTGATTTGACTGTAAAGAATACGTGTGTTATCACAGTTCTCCTAAACTTTTTGTATTATTTGGTGGTTATCTCTTGAGAATATTTCTTCTGCATTATTTGGATTAATTTCAGGATATTTTGTTCCTGTTGACTTTGCTGCTGCTGTTAGTCACAAGTGCTAGTCACTTAAAGAGACTGCACTTCAAACAAAGAACATCTAGATTACAACTATTTATATACTGACAACTCAGAACCATCTCCCTTGAAGATACAGATACACATTTCCACAGAGTAGGTCCCTCCATGTGCTCCATGTGACATTCAGACAGTTGGAAGAACACTCGTCCCAAGATGCTAGAGAACAGTGAGTGTATCATTGCGAATCTCATCATCTCATACATAAGTCAACAAAATGCCAACAAAATTGAGATGGATAATTTATTTATGTCTGCTTCTCAGTGAAGATAAAACTATGTAAAACCACTTCTTAAACTAGGTCAGTAGAAGCCAAAGATAATTGTAAAGTCAAAGCACATTTAAATTTTCTTCTCTCACATCCCTGCCCAGTGCATGGATGGCTGTAGAAGTTCCTTTAAAATGTACTTCTTGCTTACCAATTGTAAATATCCTCTCATCCTCTCTGGAGATATAAATAGTGACCTTTTGGGCCCTAGACACTTTTTGTCTCTTGATGTGTTATTTGACAAGATTGGATTTGATGTCTACTGTGTTGCTGCATCCAAAATTTTATGAGGGAAGATAGTGAATTTATAAAATTCTGGTCTAATACTGTGCCTGTGTGATGGAGCAAATAAAATTGGAGGCAGTCATATTTTTTATGTGAAAGAGATACATTGATAGTGATCATCTATAATTACCCTTATTTGTTAGTTTTCTAAATATTGCTAATGTCAATAAAATAATGCAATTGGCAAGATGAATTTCCATGACTGTATGGTCTCCAGCAAACTGGCAGTGGCATTTAGTTTGTGATCTGAACTTATGTGGACCGAATGTTTGTAATGATCACCTTTTAGTTTTGAGAAAGTTTAAAAGGGAGCATTTGAGGTACTTCAGAGCCTGGGGACCAAACCTAACTTTGCCATGTGATTTGCTGTGGCTCACAGCCCACTACAGCTACCCTCATCTTTCCAGCCCTCAGCCATTCTCTGATCAATTACCTGTGCCAGGGGTCACATGGTGAAGGGAAGGCCTTGCATGCAGAAGTACTTGGCATATTTAAAAACATCATGTGTTTATCTCTTAATAATTTCTGTTGATTTGCTTATAATTAATTACGAATAATTTTAGTTTTATATGTAGGCTAAAAGTCTCCTGTTTTGTTACTTGCACTTTCAATTCACAATGACTAGGTCTTGCTAGATGGGGTAATCCAGGGATGTCTGAACATATTCTTGCCTGTTAGATGCTGGAGAAAGCAGTACACAATTCAAAATCCACTCCAGGTTTTAATTGCATCAGCTGCCTGGAAAGAAGCAAACATGAATAAAGGTAAGTACTTTCTGGTAGTAGAAAAAGGAAAGTAAAATTAAAAAAAATTTGCTTAAATTTTATTCCATGTTGTTATTACACGCAAAAAACCCCCCAACCAAAACCCAACATAGTCTTCAGGCACTATTTGTGGGTGCAGTCTCAAAACTACTTTGACCTTCGGCCAAATGTCCTGCTGTTTTAACCTTCCAAGACAGACAAGGATGTGTAGCTCCTGTAAAGTAGTATCTTGTCTGATCTTCTGTAACACGTGAGAAACATGAAGGAAAAAATCCCTCTTACTTGGCCTGTGAAATATAGAATGAGCTTTGTTGTCTGCTGTTTTGGAGAATGACGTTAAAAAAAGTACATTCAAATAAAACATACTATGGAATTATATAATATTCCGTAATATGAGTAAATTCTGCCTAGCTTTCAGGAACATACTTACCTGAGGTTGTAGGAGGGCTGTAGATGTCAGTTTTCTGATGTTAGTGTGCCTGGCTTTTTCTGTTTTATCTTTCCTTATATGTGGTGTTGGTTAAATTACTGTGTCTACACACAAGCCCCAACAGCTGAGGCAGCATTAAAAGCCTTTAGTAAACATCTGTAAATTCAAATTTCAGCTTTTTGCTATTGTGTGTATATATATATATATAAATATAAATCTCATTATTACAAGTTAACCAGTTGTTTGGTGTTTGGTTGTTTTTTTTTTTCCCTTTGGCTGACACTTTTTTAATAGTCTTTGAAGATTTGCTTCACTGCCAGAAGACTGACCACAAGAGAAACCTGGGTTTATTGAATGTGTCAGTGCTCAATCTACTAATTTTCTTTGTGAAATCTTAATAGTAACCAGGTGCTTTGATATGTGGCAGAAATAATCCTTAATTTTATGTTAGTCTTTTTATAACACACTGTATACACACTGTCAACCAATTTGTAGTACTAGGCAAAAAGAAGATTTATTTTCTTATGCAAAAGAATCAAACCTAATAATACTATTGGCACTTCTAATGTTACAAAAATGGCATAGGCTTTTTTGGGTTTTTTGCACAGTTTGTTAGTTAAATTCTGTGTTTCTGAAGGGTAGCACTGTAAATAGGTAAGCTTCAAACAAACCAGGGGAAGGCAGGAACCCTGGAAATCAGAGCATGGCTGACAAGCTTCCTTTCCCAATCTTGTATAGGAGTTTAGGAACTACTGTGCCCAGATTTTTCTGCCTTCAGATTAGATGGTACTTCCCTGCTTAAAAGGCTGAAGTTTACTTCTCTTTGCTAAATACATTTAGATGATACTCTCTACAGGGTATTTAAACTTTTCCCTTTGCTACGGGATATGGGTGTCATATCAAGTTTGGTTCTGATTTACAGGAGTGAGGCAAACCTTTGTCCTTAAAACATAAAAGTCTATTACAGCACTTAGTATTTTCAATGTGGTCTAGCAAAGTCCAGGTTCAACTCTGCAATAGAGCGGTATAATTCTGTTCAAATGTAATAGTTATTTTAGGAGTGTTTTCACTTGCAATAGGCCTTTTGCAAAACATATTGAACTTTATGGAAATGAACTGTGCTGCACTGTCTTGGAGTTGATTGAGCTTTAGATTTTGTGTTTGTGAAAGGTTTTAGGAGCTTTACTGAAATGGAATTCCTAATTTAGTGAATGGTAATATAGCAAAGAATAAGAAAAATGTGACAATTCTTGGATGGAGAGTAAGAAACTGGACCTGGGAACAAGAAACTTGAAATAATATTTAGTTTTAATTTAATGCTCTGTGGTCCCAGTTTGCTTTTCTTCTGGATTGAGAATATAGAAAATCTTGTGTTCATGTACTCTATTCCTCCAAAAATTATACTTTAAGACTAGATCTAACAGTAGTGGTTATGCCATACGTTTTCTTTTTCTTCTTTCAAATCTTACCCATTTTGTATTTGAAAACCAAAAAACTGTCAGTGGTCTGTTTACTTTATCTCACTCATGTGCAATGGAAATAGCTGGCATTTATAGAACACACAAACTATTTTTGCCTGAATGCTCCATTTATGATTTATAGCCAACATGTATCCCTGATTTTCTTTTGAGAATGATCTTTATTGTCTTTGTGTACTAACTCTTTGCAGAAGCACTTGTCTATTTTGAGCTAAACCAGACCTCTTGTAAAAAGAATCAAATTATTTCATCATGTTGAAAATGAAAAGCTATAATTACTTGTAATTGGGCTTCAGAATTTTTGAAAATTGGGAAATTCTTTTCCAGAGGTTTAAGATCACTCCAAATCATAACCTGTAGAAAATAGGAAATAATTTTCTGTTCAATTTAAAAGTTATTTAATTTACACTTTTGACAGCTATTTTCCTTTGATATTTTGGTGGGGTTAATCATTCAGCTGTGGTGGTTATTACGAAAATTTTTTCTGATATCCTTTATTCTGTTGGGATCACAAGTTTATTTTGATTTCTTTAAACCCAAACAGAATCTGCTGCAGTTTAATAAGGATGTAGAGTAATTTTAGAGTGCTTGAGTTTTCTAAACGTGTGCCTGCATTTTATTTATTTGTTTGTTTGTTTCCTGGTCTTTGTAGCTACTTCATTCTGTTTTAACAAAAGCACAATGTTCTTCAGTGCCTTAATCTGCCTAAGTTTAAATGCAAGCTGGAAAAACTTGCTGTACCTTGTAGTTCTGGGTATTTTTTCCTATAGACTTGGAAGTCCGTAGAACCCAGTTGTTTAAAAACAACTACTTCAAATCGTCATTCTACATTACTACTAATCATCACCATCATTATCATAAATATTGCAAAGAACATGCTGCCTATTTACCTTTAAAAAAAATCTTTTTCAAAAGACCTGAGTAGGTAGGGTGACTAGTGTAGGATGACATTGTGTTCAGTTCAGTAAGCAGCCAAGACAAGCCTTCCAAAACCCTAATGCTCTGGCAAAGCAAGTAACTTCTAGAGTTAGCAGAGGGTTCAGGGGTTTATGGCCAAGCAGAAACTGAATAAAACTAAAGTAGCAGGCAGGATCCTGCAGCATGGGACTGGCAGCCAGGGGCAGACCAGCTAATTGTCTTCTTTGGGCTTGAGATTAAAACTGGATTCTGAGTATGGCAGTCTTTTTCAGCCCTAGCTGTGACATGGGGAGAAGAGCGGGTAGACAGTTTACACACAGGGATTTAAGGACAATTACATACAATGAAAAACTATGGTGGAGAGTAAACCTTACTGCAAGCCTTGTCTTTTCCTTGTTTATTTGGGACAATCACTAGGTCTAGGCACATACTGCTTGAGTTAAGATTTTTGTAGGCATATTTCAAGTCATTATGGGTCTTTTTAATATTTATCAGTTGTGGTATGAGCCAGTCCATACAGGATGTATGGAAAAGTCACTCATGTCTATCGTGAAGGCAGGAGATCTGCAGAAGACATGGATGTAAACACAGAAAGGAGCATCTTGCATTGGTGCACTAATGATATAACACTTACATACCCATTTTCATCAGTTTTCATTCTAAGGGAGTATTTCTTTATCCCAGTGAAAAATTGAGGTGTGGAAGGAGATTTGGCCACGGACATCTTGTTAGCCAGTGGCAGAGGCAAGAACAGAAACAAGTTCGTTGTGCTCCCACCTGGTAGTCAGCAGTATAAGACTTGAGGTCAGCCAGTATTCCTGTTTCAGGAGTAGTACAATGCCAGAGATAAAATTTCTAGTACTTACTGAGACCTAACCTTATTGCAGCCTCTGACTTTCTATTGGTATCCGTCTAACTTCAGTGTCATGATTTGTTTTATAATCCAATTCCTCAACTGGTTAAAAATATCACTGGAAAATACTACATACCACAGGTGGGCTCTGATAGAGCTGAGACAGTGTTGGATATCATATATTGGCATTATGCGGCCACTTGCACCAATCATTGAATCTCTGCCACTATGCAGCCAGTTCATCCTTCATTAACAGTTTAGTTTGTGTGACTGGACCTTTTCTGGATCAAAAAATTCTCCCGAAACTGAATAGTTTCAGATTTAAATTGAACCAGCAGCGAAGTAAAAATCTGCATTTTTGTTGTTTTTAAATTAGAATAGCTCAATGAAAAATTTGATCTCTTGATGGAGGGATACATTCTTTTTTTCTCTTTTTTTTTTTTTTTGTTTGTTTGTTTGAGATGGTTTGATTGTACACAGAGCTCTTACTTCTTTTTCTTTTTGAAAGAACAGGATACCATATTTTCCCAATATTATTTGGGAGTATTTTTAAAATTATTTTTGAGCTGTAACTGCTGTAAGAGCTTTTCTAGATCTTTTTCGTTGGCTTCTTGCCAATGACTGCTGTGGAAAGTACATCGTCATGCGAAGAAGTGTGTGTTCTCTTTGAAGGTTAACAAGGGCCTGCAGAGCACAGCCTAAGCATCTGGCTCATGAGATTAAAAACCTTAGAAGGAAAGTGCTGTAGATCTCAGAGGATGAGTAACCACCTTAAAAAGAAGGACAGTTGTGAACAGACAGCCTAAAAAATGGGGGAAAATATTGATCAGCAGGAAATTTGTCTCTTTTTAGTGAACAAGAAATGTAAGGCTCTACTGACAACTGATAAAAATCAGGCTCTCAGATTTGGCAAAGGACATTAAAAAAGGTAATGAGAAGTCTAGTAGGTGATTACTCTGAAGGTTATACTAGGATAGATCTTATTAAATATTTTCATTATTGACCTGGCTACACATACACACAAAATGAAATTGTAGTTTTGAAAACCTGCTGAGGGCATAGAACTGGGAGATGTTGGTATGTTGGAGGATTGGAATGCCACAAGAATTGCATTATATTGATGTCTAGAGTCTTAGGAATTGGAGAGCATGTAATCAGAATGCAAGGTTGGTCACTTAGACACTAGCAAGGTTTTCACATAACATTTGGGAGCTTGGTGGGAGGACTCTAGCAGGTTGTTGCTTCTCCAGCAATGCCTCCATTGCAGACCTTAATTTAATGAGTTTTCTCTTTCCTGATTTATTTCCTGATGAAGGCAGTCCCCTAGCTGCCTGATTCCTGACAGTTTATTAAAAATTAACCTGTCAGACAGCAAATTTACAAAATCTATGTAATGGTTTATTTTTATGCTTTTGATGAATATCCGTTACAGGATTTTATGCTTATAATTAGAAAAGGTAGTTATTTAAAGCTTTTTGGTGTTTGTTTTTTTTTTTTTTCTTTCCTCCTTTATTTTTATTTTTTTATATACTGGAGAACATCAAACAAATATATCATCATTTAGTTAAATAGACATATGACACTATGTGACACAAATGATCTTTTGGACCATGTGGTGTTTGCTGTCCACTTAAAAAGCGTAACCTGAAATAATTTTCTTGACAGTGCTTCAGGGTTTGTTTGGAGGAGGTTTCTATCTTCATATATACATATAAAAACATAGGAAATCATCCAATATTGTTTCTGAAGTTGGAAGTTAATATCAGCCTCATAAATACATTATCTGATACACTGGATTTCCTCTGTGTAAAGCTGTTGGGGTGTGAGTTTCCTGACAGTAAAAAGGAGTCTGATACAGCATTAAGGAGTGTATCTGTGCCCAGATTCTGGCAATAATGTGGATGCTGTGCTGGAGTGCAGTTATGCAAAAAGGCTGTGACCGTCTGCATGATTAGTATTTTTTCCTCTGTTGCTAAAGAGGTATTGGAAGGAGTGTTCTGCACCATTGGGACAGCTCTGTGTCCATGGAGAACTCAGTATGAAATAGAGAAGTACTGAGTTGTACTTTTTGGAGAGATTCCTATATTATTATTATAAAATCCTATTTCTGGGATGTTTTGCTTCCTCTACTCAAATGTGTATGCATATCCCTTTTCTTAACAGCTCTTCTCTAGCTCATTCACCAACCTGTAGCTGAACGTATTGGTCCACACCCCGCTGACGCCATGAAATCCTGTCATTGCAAATTCCAGCCATGTTGATTCTGGCCTTTTCAGCTCTGTGCTTGACTCATGCATTAGCTTGTGGGAGAGTGTTTCTTACCCCGTTAGCTGCTTAGCTGGTTTCCCACACCACTGAAGTGAGTTCTCCCCTCCCAGCTCAGGTCCCTGTATGCCACAAGTGTTTTTCTCATGGACCCGTGGATCTTCCATGTTCTCCTTTAGTCTGTTGACTGTTTTCTCCAGCACATCCTACACAGGAAATGCACCTCTCCCACCACCTCCTCTTTCCTCCCTCTGGGCTCCCAGGATGAGAAGTTGCAATCCTGCCCATTGTGCAGGTGCAGCCTTGGCTCAGTGTTGCAAAGGGGAGAGAAGGGAATGCTGGAGGGCCGGGGAATCTCTTCCTGGTCAGAACCGGCCTCCCATGGGCTTAGAAAGAGGGAATTTCTTAACCACACTGTGATGCAGACTCAAGTGCTGACAAGAGGGACATTTCTGGGAGTTGGAGGATTGCATGCAGAACTAGTAGATATCAAATCTAACCAGAAAGCTTTTTTTTGTTTTGTTTTGAAAAGGTAACAAAAAGCATTGAACAAAATATTCCTAAAATAGAGAAGCAGACCCACTGCATTCCCTGAAGGGCTGAAATTAGCAGGATTGTATCTCATGCTTTTCCTCTGTACCTGTGGGTGTTACTGTGGAAGGAAGATTGTCTTGTGTACATTAAGGCTTTCCCATGCAATTTGGAATAACTTCTAATATCCTTTTATAGTTTGGTAGAGAAAATAGTCATTTTATGTATCTATAATTCTGCACTTTATATATGAATTATTGTGCTGTTACTTAAAATCGTTTGCAGTAAGATAATTCAGACTTCTCTTTGAGTCAAGCCTAAGAAAATATCTGTAAATTAGTGCTAATGGTCAGTGTGGCTGAGAGAGAAACTCTTTCATGTTTGGAATTGACTGTAAGATTGAACTTACTCCAATTTATTGCAAAGTCAATATTCAGTTTAAAAATTAAAAAGGTTAATAATTATTAGGTTTTCAGAGGAAAAGTACTAGTGTTATGACCTGCCTAACATCATACAGCTACAAAAATGCTATAAAATGATTTTTTAAGCTTATATTTATAGTGAGTAGTTGGCTCATTCCTTCATCTTACTACTTATGCATCCATGAACTGTTAATTAATACTTTTGCAGTAATTACAGAATATTTTAAATATACATCATTCTTCGGATTTTTAAAAGATCAGGAATTTTTTATTAATTTAAAAGGATAATAGGACTGACCCACACTTTCATCAACTCTTTAATAAAGAGGTGCTTTTTCAGATCATTTAAATTTTTACATTTTGATTGCAAAGAATAATAAAAAGTCTTTTTTTCATACTTTTTTCCATTTACTCTTCTAAGCTGGGTCACCATTGTATCAAAAAAGGTCATTGTTTTCCATAAAAAGGTGAGTGCTTGCAAGTATTGATAAAAAGGGGAACTTGCATCCTAACTTTTTTGACTCTTGGCATGTGATTTTCTTTATAGAGAGAGCTGCAGTTTGTAATAGAAATTTTAATTCCATTTAGTTTCTTCTTCTTTTTCACCACTCTGTAACATGCCTGGGAATGTTTAACCCAAATAATTTGATATCTCATTGCAATGGAACTTCTCCCAGTGCTCCTTGATATATGGCTGCCGTGGAGCACAGAAGAATCCAGAGCACAATTTTTAGATGAACAATGCAGTGTGGAAAATACAGTGCCTAGGTTTGTAGGGAGAGATAATACCTCATAATCGAACAGCTGATACCCTTGGAAAAGACACAAACTTCAGGCACTTTCTAGCTCTTCCTCAGATATAAGGTAGCATTTGCAGCCTTTGAGCTTGACAGAAGTAGAGATCAGTTGCCTTGGAGTGTAGTTGATGAGGTTTATTAGAAGAATCCGGAGGAAAAGAGGATTGCTACTTTTGGAACAGAGAAATCGTTTTAAGAGGAGAGACAGCAGGAGAAAACAAGAAAAGTGAAAATCAGTGGGCACAGAGAGTTCCTGTAGGACACCCATGCTGTCTGATCTCAACCTTCCAAAGTAGGGATCAGCTCCCTGGAAGCAAGTGTACACTGCCAAGGAGATGCCTTCCTTGGAAACAGGGAGGTGGTGGAAAGGTGTAGCAACAGTGAAATGGGTTAGAAATAGTAAATACTGTTAAAAAGATGAAGTTGCTGACTGCAATAGAAAACATCCCACATATCAAGAAAGGGGGCCCTAGGTGATTCTTTTAATCTTTGCTCTATAAAACACAAGTTAATTTTCATGTGATGAAAAATCTGTCTTTATAATTGTCTGCATGCATATATAAGTTCTGTGCCCTGGCTTGTGGGTGATGTGAAGAAACATTTTTGGATTTCATCACATTCATATTTTTAATGCAGGTTTTAGTATTACCCTTCTTAAGATTTGGTGGAGTTTGTGTGTTTTGTTTTAAAGCAAAGAACAAACAAAGATAGCACTGTATTTTCTAAACTTAAGACATTCAAGTAATGGCAAACTGACTGGTTAGTCATGGTGCATATAAAACTGTTTGTGCAAATGTTTATTTTCCTGTGTCATAGCCAGATTGACTTACTGCGAGCTATCCACATTCAGGAATTTTGTTAGAACACACAAATGTAGAAGCTGGAGGCACAGATGCTTGATGAAGGACGACTGCTCTGTTCCTGCTTAAAAGTGCCTCTTGGACTTGAATAGGTGATTTTCAGTAAGCAGTTTGTTTATAAATCTCTATTTGTGAGTTATTTGCTCACATCTGATACAAATCATGACGCAGTTCACAGAACTGAATAGACTGAGCAAATATTTCCACACATTGTTTGTATCTAAGTAAATGGATCTATGCCCATGGCAGCATACATCTGCTCACCTGTTCCACATTCATGTGTTTAAAGATTCCCTTAATTTTGGCTGCCTTGCATTTACCGCAGTTGTCTCACCTTTTTTTTTTGTCTTGACCCAGTAGTGACATGTTCTGAGCAGGGCACTCTCCCTGCCTGCAGAGAGAAGGGAAGGTGAGCTGTGTTTTTTTTCAGAGCAAGTCTTTTGCTTTTATGCTGTATTGTTGGCTACTTTGTGTTTGTGCATAATATTGTTCACAGAGTACACAGTAAAACACAACATATATGTGCAGCAGATTGTAGGAGGGGAGAGGAATAGCCTACAATTAACTACATTGAGTTTGCTGAGCTGAGAAACACTTCGTGATCTGGTCAACCTGTGTTTTTGATTTGATATTAAGGTTCATAGATTTTTGTTTCCTCTTTGTACCTCCTTTCTGTAGGAAAGGTCAGATGTGAAGACTGGGAAGTGTAATATGTTTTGACTATTTTCCTAATCTGTGTGAGTGGGCAATATTGGGCTCTAAGATACACCCACAAAACAGTTCTGCTACTCAGTCTAAGCATCATTATGGATGCAACACAATTAAGGACATTGATCATCTAAGATGGTCTTTCCATAGGAACTTTTATGGAATACAGTTAAGGGACGCACTTGTTTGCAGTGTTCCTACAAGTTTAGTTCTCTTCAAAATGGTTTACTTTTTTAAGATACATATTTTTGGTGGTGTTTGCAATGAGGCTTTGCAGATTATTTGGGCATCTGACTGTTTTTCTGAGGTAGTATCCATGTTTTCCAAGCAAATTTGTGATGGGAAACAGTATTTTGTTCCTGTCCGTTTCAGAGTGGTATATGAAATGTTGTCATTTCTTTCCCCGATAAACTTCTGAGTCCTAGGCTAGCTGCTCTCACCGGGTACTGTGTTGCAATTAATTGAACAGATTTTTCAATTTGCTACTAATAGCATTTAAAGAATTTCTGTTTTAAAAATTACAATTTCTTTATTTCAAGAATTTTATAATATGGATTGGTTGACATCTCTGTCTCTTAAATACTGTAGCTGATGGATCACTTAGAGAATCTTATTTTACATTTTTCCTGTTTGCTTTTGCAATGAGTACTTTTAGTGTTGTGGTATAAATTTTTTTGAACCTCAACTGTCAACCAGTAGTAACCTCTAAAACCCAGTTTATTGTGAAGATTTGCTATATGGTTGCTGTTGCAAAAGTTGAGACTTGAGAGGGAGATGAACTGAGTATTTTAGGCAGCATTCAGAATGTATGAAATGTAACGTTTTAGCACATCCTGTGTTCTTACTGATGCAATCTAAACTTTTAAAAATAATAAACTCTGAATGCAAAATATGAAGTCTTGAGTAAAAACTAGATATCGGTGAGTTTTGAAAATACCTGATTGTAACAGTATTACATTTTGTAGTTGGAGACGTATATCAGTTATGAAAGCTTTTGATTATATCTCTGCGTGTGACACTGAAGCACAGCGTCATCCAGATTTTATTCTGGGGTGGGTATGTGCTGCCATTTCTGTACTTCCTGAGTTGCTTCCTGCTCTTCTCATTTTGAAAATTTTTGAGTAATTTTTATTTTGTATTATTTCTGTTAGGCAATAGGCCTAAAAATCTGGTCTACCAGTGGAATTGGTAGTGGTATCAAAAATATTGTGGTGAAGGAATGTTTCATAATATATATGAAGTGCAAAATACTTTGCTGAAGAAAATGTGGACTAGCATTAGATGAATAGCAGTGTATGCTTGTAGTTATCTAAATATTGAGTTTATTTTGGGCTCTGTTTGTCTCTGTTGGAGAAGAGAGTATTGGGAATCAGTACACACCAAAAAGCAAGTATTTTACCTGCCATACTCTGATGTAATGTATTATGTGTTACAACTGAAGAACGATGCATTTTCTAAGCGGAAGGAAAAAGTGCTTATGGCTTTTTGTGATCTTTTGCAAGTTACAAAGTAAAATCTGTTTCACTGTTTCTAGCACCATAACTCCTCCCTGGACCTTTGTAGTTCATGTACAACTCGTAAAAGGTCTGTTAAGCAAAGCAAAGCATTTGTTCAGGCGTGCTGCTGCTGCTTTGATTTAACAAGGGCAGGGAGCGGCCACCACCGCAGTCTGGGCCTTGCCGTGGCCCAACAACCATGAACCAGCCCGCCACAGGCCCCAGTATGAACTCTGGTGCTCTCCTTCATGTAGCAGCACATCATCTCCCGTCATCTGCCCCTGCTACACTTGCATATCAGCACAGACAAGCTGTTTGACACGTAACTGCAGGGAAAAAAGACGTTGGACTGGGAAATGTGTCAGCTCCACCCTGCTGCTAATTCTTTTTCCCTAGTCTTTATTAATGGTCTAGCACTTAGTTTATGAGAAGAGTTCTTGTGAATGTGTTAACACTTCCGCAAAGGAAGAGTGTTGCTGGCTTGTGTGCTGGGCTGCAATGTCAGCCAGTGCTTCCTGTATCAGGCTGTGTGCCTCTGGGCATTGACATTAAGCAGGGTACAGCCAGTGCTCAGCAGACCTGGATGCAATTCGTCTGAGTAGTCAAACACAGAGAAATGCCTTATAAGTTTGCTGTGTTCCTCTGATTTCTGTAAATCCATGTCTGGATTCCATTATCACGTAATTGCAGTTGGACATAAGATCCCCGTAGAAAACAGTTCTGACCAAACCAGTGTTTTAGAAATGGTCTACTTCTGCGTACTTGAATTGAGTTTCAGTACTGGCAAACCAGTCAAAAGAGAGATTTGTCTGCATCTAGATATAAGAGCCAAGGACTTCTTGGTCATGAGAGGTAAGATTTTGTGTAGTTTCTCTGTGCCCCAGGTTCACTTTCCTTGGGCAAATTACTAAAGTCAGCAATTTCAAACTTAGGAGACTGGAGTTAGGTGTTGACAGCCATCTTTAAGTACCTAAATAAGTGGTCTCATTTTAAGAGGTCCTGAGCACACAATTCTTTTTGACTTCAAAAGAAGCTGCAAATGCTGTGTCCACTTTGATTAATTGAAAGGCTGACCATCAAAGTGAAATTATGTTGCCAAGCTAAAGGAAAAGAAATAAAGACTTAGCACACTGTATAAATCAATCGCAGATCAGAGTTTACTGGGTATAAAATGTACAGCATCTTATGTGCCCTTTTGTACTTTGTGAATCTCACTGGGCCCAAAACTACAGCAGAAAACCCCTCACGGTTTGTGAAATATGGCAATGCCCAGAAACATTTGCCAGTTTAGCCACTGAAAAATAGATATGGCTGCTCAAAATTTATACTGTTTGCTAGGGCCTTAGGTGAAAAGAAAACGAAATTTTAAAATGCTTATTTTTTTTCATTTGAAGGTAATGTCTTAAATCCTCGAGAGATGAACAGCCTACTACCTTCCCCTACTTTGATCGATCTGTCTTTGAGGCATGATTTACACCTTATTATAGTACTTCAGGTTATGGCCTCTGTTCCTGAAAGTTTTGTGGAGATAGGTGTCTGGGGAGGAAAGAAAAAAAAAAGGACCTGATAAGTGCCCTGATGGAAAGAAAGGCTCCGGTGTGTGTATGTGTTGGTCATGTTTGCCAGTCCTCATAGCAGAGGAAATGCTCCATGTCATGGAAACGTCAGCTGGGTACTGAATAACTCATGAGGATAATATCAAAAGAAGACAGAATTTGCTAACACCACTGTTTGTAGAGTTACAGGGTCTTTTCGAGCTTGGCTTTCCAGCTCTTCCACCCTCGTGTTTTCTGGGTCATCAGCCCATTCAGGTAAACCAGAGTGCCAGGTTTAAACATGGCATTTGTGGTGCAGATACATATTTGACATAATGTAGACTGAGCCACCAGCAGTGCTGTTACTCAAAATGACTCCAACTTTGGCACAAAATGAATGTTCAGTAGTGAACAGTGGAATAGTTTTTATCACAAGTGTCTCACCTTCCTCATCTTAGCAGCTCCTTGCCACCAGCCCCCAAGTACTGATCTGCCTGTACAGCCCTCTGATGCATCTTCTAGTGACAGAGGCTGCCATTACTGGTTTCTGTGAGTGTGGAGACAGGAATTGCTTCCATCCTTTCCTGCCTGACCTTCAATATTGGGAGGTGAATTTGGAAATCTGTTTTATCTTCATTCTCTTCAATACTTCTGTATACAGCTGAAGGCTAGGTGCTAAGTTTTTTGTCATGGCTCTTTTATATTGCCGGAGAACGTTCTGTTATCTGATAAGATTAGTAAATCAAGCAGCATGAATGATTATTAAGTATAATTGTTTGTTTATATAAATATGACAGTAAAATAGGTTTCTCACACAGTCCAAGTGACCCAATTATTCAGATTTTGAATGTGTAGAGGAGATGTGCTGTATTGCTGCACTCTGGGGAAAGAAAGCCTGTGTTGAATTGCTCAGTAAGTTTATTTTTTTTACAGCACTAGTACCCTGTTGATGAGGAAGTGCTGGAGAGTTCCTCAATGCTACATGTGTTTTTGTCCCTAGAAAAGAAAGCTTTTGAAACCCCTTCAATAAGTGACCAGTTCCTGCAGTGTGTGCTGATCTATCCAGGTCTTCTGTCAGAAAGTTCAACTGGACATAAGTAAAGTGATACTATTAGGTCTCAACCCAAGTGTTCTATAGCTCCTAGTTGATATTTTCAGCTTGTTGATTTAAAAGTGGGCTTGCAGGTTTCCATTAGGATTGCCACAGGCTTTATCTTAACCCTTATGCAAAAAATACCAATTGAAATCATATGAACAGCTTCATTAGCCCTCCTGAGTTTCTTCAAAGCACTTGGCTTCAGTAGGAAGCTAGCCAAAGTGAGGGGACTAGTATTCTCAGAGTCAGCGTTTTCTGGCTGCTCATAGCCTTTGCAGTTTAACCAGTTGTTTAAAACCCCGCAACCAAAACCACCTAAAACAAGGGTAAAGCCCCAGTAAAGCAGAAGAATGAGCGTGATGAATCTAAACTTAAGACTTTCAGTAGTTTCTTCCTCTGCCATGTGTGTTTATTAGTAGCTGAACAGCAGACCATTGTAACAGTGCAGAGGTCTGTAAAAACAGGGCTTCCTCCTGCAACTTCCTCTTGAGCAGGAGCAACCACAAACTGTACTCTGCTGTTAAGTTGTATGTAGCCCATCTTTACGTGTATCTCCCCTGACAGACCTTTATTGTGCACCTGGGGGTCAGCCACTGGATGCTGCTTTATTTCAGATCACGAAACTGATCCCTGTAGTCAGATTTGAAAGAACAGGCTATTGCCTAGTTCACAAAGAGAAGCTCCAGCCCTAAGGGATGCCAGCTTCAAGTCTGGGATCTCCAAGCAAGGTTTCATTACTCCTCATCTCCTCCAGAAACCTGCCCGAGCAACAAGGAAGGTGTTAAAAAATATTTTATCAACATTTTCTTTAACGAATGTGGATTTGCCCAAAATGAAACATTCTAAGGAAGTGCAAACTTCCAACTTGTTTCCTGCCTTCTTACCTGACAAATTTTCTGGGACTTCATGGCATCTTGCTTGAGGAAGTTTATCTGAGTTTGCGTCCCCCAGGACCTCTGCTCCACCATGCCACTGAAACAGGAGCCTGGCAGCAATGGTGCTGCTGGGAGATCTTGGCTGCCTGGCCGGAATGCCCTCAGAAGTTAACAGCTTCAGGGGAAATACGGAAACTGGAATTTATAGAAGGGATCCTACAAGGAATTGGTTTTTTTTTTAGGGTGTAATTTCCTTGAAGTTGATCCAGCTAGCAAATACTCAATTGTAAAATACACTGCAATGTTTAGACACTGGAAGTTACTCAAATTACTTAACCTGCCCTCAACCAGTTATAGAACCAAGTCATAGAATCTTCAAGAACTGGACTAGTCAGCTGCTCCCCTTTTGTTTAGGAAAGGGACATGTTTTTGTGTATTTTTTTGTAACTTTCTGATGGTACTTTTCTGTCTGGGGATGCCTTTTAGACACTGCAGATGTTACTACTTGGAGCTCAATTTAGAAGTCTTAGATATAACTAAAGAAGTTCTAATATAAAAACTTATAAATAAACCAATACTGGGTTTTTTTTTTCTGAAGATAATTTGCAAAGATAATGCTGCTTGATGTTGTACTCATATTTATATCTTTGTGCTATGTCTGCAAAAAGCATATGAAGTTAGATCTTCCACAGGTTAGTTTTGGGTTTTGTTGTTAGATGTCTCAGGTATGTTGATGTCAACCTTCTGTCTCCTTGAAAGAAAGCTTGTGTGGGCCTGAGAAGTTTTGGAGCACTCCCAATATTCAGTTGAACTGGCAGATATATTCTTGAAACAAGGGATGTGTTGGGTTTTTTTTGTTGTTGTTCCTGGTTTGTTTTTTTTTTTTTCCCTTTAATAAATTTTGGGTAACTCAAACTAATATCATGTAACAAATTCACAACCATCGAGTTTGTAATGTTGGAATTAAGTGTTCTTTCATATGCACAGATAAACGTTCAGGCTAGCTTTCTGGATAATTACAATTAATACCAAATTTTCTTTTGTTGCAATTTTAAATAGTTTTTGTTTTTAAATTTCTTACTAATGTGCAAAAATAAATGTACCCCTTCCCCTGTTTCTCTATATTTGGAATTGCATAATGTTAGTTGTGCTTGCTAGGGAGGTTAGAACTGTGAAACCCTGTTTTATTGCTCTAGCAAAATAGTAGGATTTGTGGAGAGAAACACCTCCTCCCCCCAAAAAAGGAATCCCAACCCCAAAAGAAAACCAAACTACTGAAACAAAAAACCCGTAGCAAAATCTATAATCTATGAAAAGTATGTGGCTCTTCTTCTCACTGTAATTGCCCCACTAGTTTTTCAGATATTTTCAGAGGTCTTTAATTATTTAAAATTTATATGACATTTTACAATTGCTGTTATTTTATACTCTGAAAAATTGGTTACTTTCATGTCTGAAATCACAGAGAAATCATATGAACTAAATATTACATTCTTGCCACTGCTTTTATGCAGTGCATGTTTAGCATCTAACTAAAATGCGAGTAGAAAGCTCATCTTGAAAGAGACTACTTAATTAAAAATTAAACGATGAATTAAAACTTAAATTATGCAAAACTAATAAGCTACGTTACCAAAACACACAATTAATTTGCTACAATATATGGAAAGAAAATGTTAGCATTTTCACTTTTGTTTCATGTTTGCATTGCAGCCTGCACAGTCTGCTGTTTTGGAATTCCTCACCTTGAAATATTTGACACATCTCAATTAAGATATAAATCAGTGATTTTTAGGTTGTGAGTTTTGCAAAACTCATCAGAGATTAAAACCTTGATAGTGCAAAGGAATCTGTTATAAAGTGGGGCGAATCCAATTACTTTTCAATTAGTGCAATATCACTTCTGTGTATAAGATTCAAATCAGTGCATCGTATCACCTTGTGCAAATCGATAGAGTAAAAATGGACTTGTTGACAAAAATTGCAATTTAACCTATTGTTCTAATTCCATGGTATAACGGGTTTATTTTTTACTGGAATTGCTTTCAACTAATTGCAAATGCTGAGATTCTGCATACAGTAATTATGTGTGCTTACCTTTATAGAGACCAGACGAAACATGCCCTTAAATTCTGTGTTTCATTTTGCTGTTTAAAGGAGGTATTCCCTAAATCTTGTGTCAGAGGCACAGGATGGTATTTACTTAGTAGATGTGGGGATGTGTTCCTATGCATCTGAAATAATAGAGGGCTGAATACTAGACATGCTGCAAAGTACTCTGTGCTTTACTGTAAGACAAGCAAAGGGAGACATTTTCAGTAGTATCTGCTGGTGTTTTTCATTATTGTATTCTTCAACCTGAGTAAAGCTTAGATGTCTGAAGGAAGGGAATTAAAGAAAACTTCATCTGATTAAGTTAATTATGGTGCTTGAATCTAATACTTTATTATTGCTGTACACTGGAAGGTGGAACTACATTTACATTTGCATTTTTTTACATTTTAGTATTACATGAAATAACATTTGCTTTTAATGTTTCATATCAAATATCTTCAGCACTTTTCTCTCAGGTCTTGCTAATTTAGCCTTTGTTGCTATGTAAGTAGTTGTTGCTTTGGCATTATAATTTAAAAGTTTACATTAAAAATAAAATCAATACAGGGATAAAAGCATGAAGAGTACAGCTAAAATAATTTATAGTAGCTCTATTGGTGATGAAAATCTAAAGAATGAATATTGTGTATAATAAAGGCAATTACCTGAGCTGCTTATAAGGAAAAATACTGTTCTTGGTGTTGGGGGATGGAAGGAGGAGATCATGGAAGCAGTTACAGCTCTAATTTTCTGGGTTGAGCTATGTTAGCCCTGGCATAAATTGCAGCAGCCTAGAGGTACATGTGCCATCTGAGGATTGCATTTCTGCCCTGACATCTTTGTGAATGTGTCGCAGAGGTGTGGGGGAGAGAGAGCAAAGGCACTGGTGTCTGCTGGGGGTTTGCATGCGCTGGGAGGTCTCAGATTTCTTCAATCATCTTCTCACATGTCAAATACAGGCTTTGGTTGGTTTGCACAACTTAAAGTCCAGTGGAGTGGGTTGTGATAAGAAAACTGGCTTGGTATTTAACCAAAGTGATTTTTCTTACTTCTGCATTTATCGAGTAAAAGTTCTCTCTTCAAGAAAATGAAGTGTTTAATCTACTATCACGAAGAGTGAAACGTGAATAAAGATTGACTTGGACATAATCTTTCTAACTACTCTTGATGGACATCTTAAGATTCAGCTTAATTTAATTGAAATCTTAAACTGTGTCTTTTTGGGAAGCTCTTTTCTTTTATGTCCATGGTTAAGTGAGCAAGGCAATGACATGCTCCCTTAACAACTGTTCGAGAATCATCGGGCTGATTGACTAATGTTTCTGCCCTTTTTATGCACTTCTGGTGTTCCATCATGGCTTTCTCCTTCCTGTGCATATAAGTGGATTTATCTGAATGATAATAAGCCAGATGGTTAGGTGGTAGGCCAGGTATTTTGAAGGTAAGCATATTCTTTGTCATAGAGCCATGTTAGCCAGGAGCTCTGCACCACATTTCAAATCCTTCAGCAGTCTCCCCAGGAGGTGGCAGCTGTAGAAGCCTAATGGATATCATCACCTTCAACTGTCAGCTCCTTTTTTCCTGTCTGTCATGACTGTTTACTTCTGATCATACCAGTTGACATTTATCTGTCACAATAGAAAACCGAACCAGTGCAGGAGTAAAGACGACACTGGGTTTACGGTTACTTCTTGTATCACAACAGGCAGCTGGCAACTCATTAACACCATGTGGAGTGTCAAGCATATAGTATATTAAATAAAATTAATGCCTACAGGCCCTGTGAATAAAGAGATGGCCATAACAGACAATGAAATTACACGAATGGCTGAAACAGGAATAGTAGAGGTGACAGATTAAAAAAAAAAAAAGAAAAAAGAAAGGAAAAAGGAAGGGGGCAGGGATGAGTCTGTAGGCCAAGGTACATGAACGTGTCAAGCCTTTGACTGTCATTCCTTGTCATTTTCTTATTTACCCTCTGAAGAAGGACATGTGGCATGGGAGGCTTCTGCTAGGCATCTGGTGACTTACTGGAATCTCTGTGTTTGGCAGCGATAGTAGTGTTAAGATCCTCGAAATATCCCCCCACATTTTTCTTAACCATTATTCAACAGTGAACGTGAGTACGGAAGACTTGGGGCCAGTTGTGGTGATCCAGAGAGAGCGTGTTCATTTGAGTATGGTTCTGAGAGTGATGAATAAAAGTGCTTTTCTTCATAAACAGCTAACATGGTATTATGTAAAGCAGTCTTGGAGTCCTTTACTCAGATTCCCTGGAATAACCACTCTTCTTTTGTATTAGATGGGTTGTGTGGGCCATTGGTCATATGTTTTGCCCTATTTGCAAATCTTACTCTGTGTCTTCTGTAATCTGTTGGATGTAGTGAATGGTTTTGCTAAGCCACTGGCTTAACTTTGGCAGGTAAAACACCTGGGAGATGTGTATGGTGAAGCAATTTATATAATTTGTAGCATAAGAGATGTTTCATCCCAAATAATCTCAAATTTACAAAAATTTTATGTCGAGGTGAAACTTCTTAAAAAATAATCAATAATTTAAAATTAATTTTCTATTTCAGAATTTTAAAACATAAATTGACATTAGGATCTTTTTACTTTACAGGAATTTTAGATCATATTTGTATTTATTTATCTAAATATGTTGGATAGCAGTGTTGCACTTGTTCTATAGACTACTAAAATACTGTCATATATTCCTGGAAACATAACAAATGGTGTCTAGAGGAAATGATGGATAGAATTTAGTGCGGAAAATGTCATTACAGTCACAAAATTTTATACTCACTGGATGTTTTAAACCAATGAATTTTCCTTTAATTTAAACAGGCAGATCCTGTTTATAAGACTGCAAATAAGCTATCTTTGACCACTGTTGGAACAATGCTGTGCCTACTAGTAGTACATGTTGGTTTGGGTGAGTTCAACAGGCAAGAATTTACACATCACATCAGTCTCTTATGCCATTAAGCTGATGGAAGCATGTTTAAAGAGAAAAAGAAGAAAAAAAATATTTTTGTTAGTTTAACAAGCTGCTTTACAATTTCCCGTAAGAAACAAGAAAAAAAAATGGAACACTATTCATTGTCATAATTAAATTGCTACAAAAAATAATTGCGGACCAGTGTATTGTCTCATTAAAAAAAAAGAAAAAAGTACCTGCTTTGATTTCATCTTTTGGCAGTTTATTTTATGCATTTATTGTTCATTAATTAGAGTTCCTACATATTTGCCCTTCTTGCCTGATTGCCTTTGCCTTTTATAGCTACGGCGAGCTTTCCTTGCCTTTGCATTTGAGATGAGCTGAGATAGCCACCTACAGTGATTGCGTCAGTTCTCTTCATAATTTTTATTAATCCTCACTGAGGATTTTTTCCCCCTAATGAAAACAGAGGTCTCCTTTATTTCATTTACTTTTTTCATGTTCTCAGGATCATCTATCATTCTGGATACTTTCTTATATCTGTTCTCCACTTCCTCAAGGTGGCTGGGATCTGTTTTGTATGTGTGGCTGTGCTAGAGCCATGCATACTGCTAGAATAATGCTCTCTGACTCATAAATGACAAAAAGGTCAGGTTTTCAAAGGCTGCAGGGCAATCATGCTGACCCAACTACTGTTGTGGGCTGGCCAGCTTGCTGACAGTGGAGCAGTTGAAGTGACATGCAGGTGGCATAGGGGCATTGCTGCCTTTTCTGGTATGGCCATAGGATTTGGGGGATCTGATGATGCAATTACAGTTTTGTTGTTTTTACTATGCTATCAGAGAACATCCACCAGTATGTAATGAACTGAAATAAGTGGATCTTGTAGTTAAAGCTTGTTAAAAACTCCTAATGTGCAACTTCTAAACATTTTCCATATAGCTGAAAGAGGCAAAGCAGCTGCAGTTCAGAATGCAGAATGGAAAAATACTGAGTTGTTTTAATTTTCCATTTAAATGACACATAATAAATAAAAAAGTATGTGCCCATAAACTAGAAGGAGGATTAAAAGCACAAGTTTTTTTAGTATTAGATCAGATTACTTAATGTGTTGCTCTGTTTATTTTATTAACAGATCAAAGGGGATACTTAGCGAGCTTTGAGCAGTTTGTAAGCATTTGTGTTCAAAATTTTATTGCATTATTACATGGACAATATTCTTTTATTCTGTGATAATGAGGAAAAATCCCATCTTGCATCAAGCATAAATAAAACAAAAAATTGACAGACATGTCTGAAAGGAGGAAATAAGATCATTATGTATTTTTTCATTTGTCTGTGTAGAATTGCCAAGGAGCTGGTGTAGGTGGCCTGTCTGTCTGTGGCCTTTCTCTCTGCTCAGAGGAATGTGCTTTGGTTACCAAAAGCTGCTCAGACACTCTGGGCAGCACAGACCCTGCTTTGTGGTGACTTTATCCAGTACCTGGCACAGGAGGCTGCAGCCAGTGTTTCTTACTGTAGGGAGCAGCGTGATGCTCAGCGCAGTTGATCACCGCAGGACCTTACTGCACTCTTCCTTTGCCTTACCCTATTCCTGGGCAGTGTAGGTGCCTCCATCTGAACATGGCTCATGGGGTTTCTGCCTGCCCCAAGCCATCAGTGGGGCAGCCAGTCTGGTGCTGGGACTATCCCTGCCCACTGGGGTTTAATGGGGGCTCCTCTGCCTCTGCTGCTCCCCAGGAACAGGGTGTGACCCAGGGGTTGGCTGACAGAGCCCAAAGGCAGAGGGTTCTGCCTCCTGTGTGCCTACGTGCATGGCTTCAGCCAGGAGGGCCTTCTGCATTTGGGTTTGTGGTTTCAACAACATCCTGCCATTTTCACTAGAAGTCTCCTGATAGTATGTATTTAGGTAGGAATCTGGAAAAGAGCACTTATTGGGATGGGGGATATTCATAGTGATCTCTGCCCCCTGTACCGTGTGCTAGAGGCCTCACAGTGCTACAGGAGGCACCGAAATAGTTGGTTTTGGCTGGGGGTTGAGTGGTTGCTGGGGCAGGCAGCTTCGTGTGAACATCCCCAGCAGCTCCAGAACCTTCCTCGTTCGTGGTGTGAGGGTGTGATCACTGCAGGAGCAGTGCTTGGTTGGTATTTGATGGTTTTTGGGCCCTAGAGTGTGTCACCTCAAGGGGTGGAAAGGAGGGCTGTGTTTTGTACTACCCTGGGTCACCCCCTTGTCCCGTGTGGGTTGGGAATCCCCTGGGACAGCACTTTTCACTGGCCACCCTTCCTGACCCCAGTATTGGCAAAGCCATGAGCATCCATGCTGTCACATAAATGTTCCGACTGATTTGGAAGGAAATTCAGAATAAGAATGTCTAATTTCAGTAGGTAAGTTACAGATATCCCAGGAGTGGATTCATAAGTCACAAGACTCGTAAGGTGATTTCCTCGCTCCTTGAAAGGACCTCCCGAAGCTCAGGTGGACAGGGATTTCTTGCTAATCTGGCAGAGACCATTTTACCTGAGTACCTGCATCCAGGCTGAGAGCTACAACCTGCTTTCCCCCTTGGTGGTAGCTCTGTAGGAAAGGGAGACTAACTGGAGAGTCAGCATCAACTGTGAAAGCATCCATAATGTCAGGAAGAAATTTCTCTTTACCACATCCCAATATTTTTCTGTTAATGGAACCTGAGATAAATATTCTTGCTTGCTTCATTGGTTTTTGGTAGAAGTACAATATTCACTGCATTATTTTCCTGGTTTTGTGTTACTGTGAGAAGATAATCTCATTTAAAATTTTCTTTTGTTTGTTAAAAACTTTATTAAAAATAAGATTCTAACAGTTCTTCAGCAGATTTTTCTCATCCTGCTGTCTTTGATGCAGTTTATCTGAAGAGGGACCAGCACAATTTAGTTTTTCTTTCTATCCCTCTCTTCTGGTTGTCCATATAATTTTACAAGAATAATAATTTCTAGTAATACTTTATTGACAAGTTGTTTGAAAACTGAACCAATGCCATACTTCTCATAGCTATTTGCTTCATTAATTTGTATAATATAACAAATCAATTTGTAAATGCTTAATTAGATGTAGATAAAGATAAATGATAAGTAGAAATACACATAAGTATATAAAGTTTGAAATACATTTAGTGGATGTGTCTTTCCATCCCTGAAGTCCATTGAATAAAAATGTAAATTAGTGTAGCTAAATCCTACTGCTAAATGCAGTTTTACTTGCTTTTTTTTTTCTTGCAGTAAGCACTGAAAGCGTGAAGGTACAGGATTTAAGTGGATTTTTGTTCTAAAAAGAAATACTCTCCATTTTGAGGAATACTTTTATTAGGCTAACTGTTGTATCCTTGACAATATGCATGCACATTTTAAAGCTGTTTTGAAATAGAGCATTTTCTAATTTAGTAATGAATAGCACTGTGGGGTCTTACATACTGCTTTGATTCAATTTTGGGAAATGGGAGCTAACCACTTTAGGTACTTCAAAGCACATTGTATTCTTCGGAGTTGCATAATATAAACCAGTGTCAGTAGGTTTTCTGAATGCCTGAATCTGTCCTTTTGAAGGCGTTTGCTATTTATTTCAAAATAAAAGGGTTACT
Organism: Trochalopteron elliotii; assembly: GCA_024734555.1. Lineage (NCBI taxonomy): Eukaryota > Metazoa > Chordata > Aves > Passeriformes > Leiothrichidae > Trochalopteron > Trochalopteron elliotii. Next base: position 915,116 of record JANPWX010000173.1, read on the forward strand.
GCAGAGGCACCTGGGCTTGTGGGGAAGAAAAGGGATGCTGACACCTGGCAGATAGTTTCCTGGCGACATAACGGGGTCTAAAATATTGAGGTGGACAGTGCTTGTTTGAGGTAGCGCGTACTCCATGCTGTGCCGCATGCTTTAGAGCTACGCCTGACTTTTGCCTGCGACAGCTCCGGCGCTGTGAGCTATCAGGGCCGCGCGTCGCTTCAGGTGTGCTCCCAGAGCCTGCAAAGAATCAAAGCATCTTGGCCGGGCGGCAGTCTGCCCGATGACCTTTTTCGCGTGGAGCTCGGTGATGGGTTGTGAAGGGGAGAGCTGGTTACAGTCAGGACTGGGGGGACCTGCCGCGGCGTGACGGCAGGTTCAAATCAAACCCAATAGTTGCTTCTTGTACTTTCTTCCCGTGTCCTGCCAGCTTGCTGTATGGCTGCCACAACGGTAACCCTGTGAGTGGCTTGATTGGTGAGGATTTACATGTGTGCTAATTAGAGTGGAATAAATGATTGGCTGTTTGCTGCATCGCCATAAAGGGTGCCCAGATGTACACACTACGTGAACATAATGTGCACGGGCATGGCGCATCAAAGTTTGTCAGCTGCATTACCTCAGCAGGCTTAGGGCCTGTCGGAGAGCATTTGCTGATAATTGTCCCCTATGATTTAGTGTCTGACTTGGTGAAAGTGAAGGACCTCAAAGTACTGTCTTGGCAAGGGAATTTCTGATCGCTTAACAAAAGTAATAAATGAGCTAAAATCTGTCAAACGAGGGTGAAAAAAATAAATTTAGAGCTGTAAGTGAGCAGTCTTAACTGAAGAATTCTGCATGCTTGGAAATAGTTCGGAACATAACACTAACTAAGCATCAAATTAGCTGCTGCAATTAACAATAGACACTGAACAGAGTGTTTAATTACGCTTAATTTGTTGTGATACAGCACAAGTCTTCAGTTATGAAAATCCCCCAGAATACCAAGTATCCCCTGTATAGCTAAAATGCACTAAACTTTGCACACTTGGCTAATTTACCAAAGAAAATACAGAACATTCCTTTTCATTTTAAAAATCTGCTTTAGATGAAGAAAAAATAGGTTTATGTTTAGAAATGATCATTCTTTTCAAATCTCTCTTAAATGAAAAAAAAAAATCTAGGCTATATCTTTTTTCATGAAAATATATAATTAAGACAAAATCCCACACATATCGTATTTATGCACAAAAATCAGTAATATCTGATTACTTTGACAAGTAATTTTGTTACTTACATGTTCACAATATTGATAATGTATTAATGTACAATGATTAAATGGTTAAGCTGCCATATTAAAGTTATGAGCAGGAACATTTATCCAGCATAGCTGAGCAGGAACAAAGACTGTCCATTTACAGATGGCATTATTCAATCTCCGAACTGCTCGAAGATGTTAGCATTACAGCATTGATTCTGAGCACTGATACTGCACCTCACTCCAATGACCCAATAGAGTTAAGTGATAAGGTTAAGTTAATTACTGTATCTGTGCTATACAGCTTCCACATGATTACTGCTGAGAAAGATAGTGATTCTTCTTCCTTTAATTAAGCAAAAGAGAATGAAAAGATATAATTGGTTTTTATAATAATCCTGTCTTATATCACTATCAACAAGCGTCATGCATTTTTTTCTACAACTTTGTTGCACGAATTCCTAGCAGCAAAATTTAAACAGTAGAATGTTGAAGTAAATTATTTAAATCCCCATCCTAAAACACAATGTCAGCTAAAGAATTAAATAGTTAATGGCTGTACTAGTACTTCTGTAGCACCAAAGCGCCTGTGACAGTAAATTCTTTACCAGCTATGAAAAATCTATATTTGACAGTTAAAGACCATCTGCTATTTTTTTGTATTTACCTTATTACGTTATTATATTTTAATAAATGTTTTATTTTTGTTTCTAATAATGTATCAAATGGCAGTACTGTGGCTTTAATGTTGTTTTGTGAACAAGAGCTTTAATATTATCTTATTTTAAATTTGCTTACTGGTTGTCATAAATTGTTGCCTTTGGTTTGAAGGTGAAAGGGAGTTCTAAAGGGTTATAGAAATAAAGCCCAAGCAGTATTCTGTAGATTAATACTCTTATTTTCCTTCTAGTCGTGCATATAATAAAATATATGTATATTGTGAGGTATGCAAAAGCAGTTTTACACTGAAAATAATGAATACAGATGAAAGCTGGCAGTGAAAGAAGAGCAGAGATAGTAGGTAGGTTTTAGTCCTTCATGTGTTAAGCCCTGGTTCTGTTCTGCATAGGTAATCCCATGTCTCGGTATTGAGCTCTGCTATCTCTCACAACTTTACAAAGGTTTGCCCATGCAGGCAAGATTATTTTACCATATCTTTGCTTAAGTAACCTCACAACAACTGCTTCAGGTTCTTACCATTTTCCTAAATGCTGCCTCCCTAGTAGGAAAGGGAACACATGTTGGCTTTCGTTGTTGCTGCTGCATTACACAGATGCAAGGGTGTGGGTGGTTAGTGAGCTGCAGATTTCTGCTTTCTCATTGTGTTTTGGTTTTTAAATAGAATTGTGATGTGTCAAACTCATTGTAACAGGAGTACTGATAAAGATTGTTAGATTAAAAGTAGCATAGTGCCTGTTTTCAATTTTTCTCTACCTGTGGGAAAGGAAAGCTTTTTATTCCTTATCCTGTAAATAGGTATGACTTTAAAACTTCATTGAACCAAAAAAATTGGAAAAAGACATTCCATGCTGCATATACAATTTTTAGCAAAGTATTTGGTCATCCAGGACAAGATATATATTCTTTACTAAGTACTATGAATATATTTTAATACTATTCCTTTATTCACAATAGTAAAGCTTTATCTCCTTAGCAATGATTTGTTTGCAAATAGGATGCACTAAGATTAAAATTGTGGTGCTGGAGATTTTAAAAGCTGCTTGGTACCCTGTCTGCTTATGGACAACTTCCTCCTATTTTGTAACTACACAGAATTAATTGGATAGTGTTCCATTTCTATAGAAGACTTGTATGCAATGGTATGCAGTTCAAACCATACTTCTTTTTCTCTATAATTCTAATCTCTTCTTCTTGAAAAAAACATTTCCTTGAAGCAATAAATTCTTAGTAGGAGAAAAAACAACCATGTTCATTGTTTGTTGTATTCTTTTTTGATAGCAAGTGTATTTAGATGCTTGTTTTCTGTTTATGAAAACACTATAGAGCTGCTGTTGTAGAACCTGTATATGAATAGAGAGAATCTTGTGTGTAGGGATCTATGGCTGCCATGCAAGGAGATCAAGGGAAGAAAGAGGGAGAGATATTCCAAATTATCAAACTCTAACTTATAGGTAATTTCAGAGTAGTTAAGGGTGGAAAGCACTAGGACTTGGATGAGAATAGGGTATGAAGATATGAAGTACTATGTGGACTGTTTTAAGAAATCTATTTGATTTTGTTTCTAGTTAAGTCCATGAATTTGAAAATCTTAATCACAGGATTTATTGGACCTTTTCTTCCATTACCTCTCTCTAATGGTCTCTGCTCTCTCATTCTCAGAAGAGAAAAGGGAAGTAAATAATCACTCTTAATTTAGGAGACATACTAAAGGATGTGCTAGGAAATTATATATGTGGCTCAGTCAATATTAAGGACTGGATGGGTTGGCAGAGAAGATTCTGAAAAATCAGGGTGCTTTGTGGCTTGGGGATCCCTGTATTTTCTTGTTCAGTGGGTGAACTGAGGATTTCCAGCTCTTTGGCTGTCAACCTGATGTCTTTTGTCAGCTCTGTAGTCAATTTTTTAAAAGACTCTTGACGTTTATTGCAAACAGATGCAATGACAATTGAAACATTTTCTTCTCATTCTTTTGTCTTAATAAATATATTCATCTGGAAAGCAGAATCTCTTTTTCTCCTCACTTGAGTGTTATAGTTTGCATTGGTGATGGGAAAGTAAAGCAATTGTGCAGAAAATGAAAAAGCATTTTATGAGAAAGAATGCTCTGAGAATTTCTGATTTCTTCATGTACAGTAAATATTTTGAAATGTAAAGAACATCCCAACTTGTGAATTCTTAGTAAGTCTTCAGATAACGTAAGCACAGATACAGAAGGCAGACATTATGTGTTTCATTGTGATATGTGCTCTCTTGCTGTTTGATTGCACAGACAATTTGACAGTGATGGACATTACTCATGCTTAATTATTTTTAAAAACATTTCTAACATTTAATGACTCTTAGGAAGAGAAATGAACAGGGGACAATTTCAGTCTTCATGACAACTGAGCATCCGTGTCCCTTCAGTACTCTGACATGCAATGTAATACAGCAGAGCTAACAGCTGTGAGTAAGCAGAGTCCATATAGCATTTCTTTCCTGACATGTGATGGGTTAGCACTGTGTAATAATAACAATATTCTTTAGTTATGTGCTTCTTAATGTATCAAGATGTTTACATATTTCGGCTGAGGTGGTGCTTATTTCATTAGGTCACATTGAGCAAAAGCAGCTTGTAAAGTTGCTTTCATGTGTCATAGTAATGATAAAATGAGTTTGAGGCCTTTATGATCAAGAACATTTTCTGCCTCTTTTTAATGATATAGAATAGTAATGACCTACAGTTTCATTTATTCTTGGAAAAAGTATAATTGCAAAAATTAACTTGTCATACACCACAGCTCAGCAAAGTTACTTTCCTATAAGTCCGTGGTCACAGTATGTTTTTTTGCAATTCAGCATCTGGCTCTGTGGGGTACTGATGGCTTCTATGAAGTAAAGTACCAGGGTGAGCAATTAAATGTAAAATGACAGCATAAAATATGATCATTACGGTTATACAAAAGACACATTTATGAATTTTGCAGATAACTGTCATTTTTTCTACTCATATTTGCTCTTTCTTTGTTAGCTTAATATTTCTCGCGCAATTCATTTTTTTTTCTTCTAAAAAGTGAACAATGCCTTTTTAATTATCCTGACGCTTGTTTGTGTCTTTCTTATTTGTCACATTTGAAGGCTAATGATAACTCTTTCACTTTGTTCTGACACTATACTTTCAACTTCATTTCAAAATCAAGGACTATTTTTTAAATTAACACGAAGGTTGCATGATTAGGCTAGAATTTCTTATGGAAATCAGTTTGTGTAGTGTTGATCAGATAATGTGCTGCACCTGAAAGAAAGATTATCTGTGTTCAATTCTCAGGGGCTAGCAGGCAATGTTTTGAAGTGTGCTTTTTGAATTTAGCTAGTGTTTTGTCATTGAAGAGAGAAGATTGGTCGTGATAGAAGTTATTTAAGCCGTATTAGGTATCAAAAATACTGTATAGATCTTTCTCTGTGTGTTTTCTTTGCAAATATCTGTTTCCATGCTAGAATAAGAATCCTTTCTGTAGTTTGTATTTTTGCTATTTTGGGTGGGAGTTGTGTTCTATTCATAAGATATCTATATATATATATAGATATACACACACTATATATATGTAATTGCATAGGATACTAATAATGATAACCAATATCTTTTAGTTATAGTGAATAAAAGGAAAAAAAAAAAAGGAAAATGACCACAAAACCCTAACATTCCAGAGAATCCTAGTAATGCAAATAAACCCATTATATTTCTGTTCTGATGCTCTCACTTTTTCTTCAAGAGTGCTTATTGGTTTCTCCTGCTGCCACAAAAGACACTACAGCAACACACAGCTTTAGGTGCAATTTCCAAAACCCCGGCACCCAGCAAGGGACAGGGGAGCGAAAGTTCTTCTTTTCCTCTTTCCTACAGAAGTCATAACATACTTCCAAAACCTCATTAAGGATTGCAGTCATCAAGATTGCTGAGCAAAAGGTATCTTTTCATTGTGTATTTAAAAAACAAGGAAAACCTAGCACTAATGAGTAATTATTTACATTTGTTCTCTCTAGAAAGTGAAGTGCTCTTCCCTTCCTTTTCTCCCATACTAGTTTTTCTTAAATGCATGTATCACCCTGGAGAGCATGTGCCTTGTAAAAGTACCAAATGCTATTTAAATGTCTGAATGGGAGAGGCAGTGTTTGTCTTGGAAGTCCCTGTGTTCCCAGCTGCCTTTGACAGGGAGGATTAACGGAGACCCCCGGTATTTAGGAGGGAAGAGGCAGTGGGGTTTGGGGTAGGGGTGGCTGGGCTGCAGTCCAGCCTTCACCTGGGGAAGGTCCCTTCACCACCACAGGTCAGGAGGAGGCAGAATCCCATTATGTTCAATGGGAAATGTGAGATGGTTTAAGCAGCCCTCCCCTCAATTAAATTGATGGCACAGTAACCTGGCATTGATTCCCTGGTGATAAGGGAGATGACCCCACTTAAGACTGTGGAGAAAAAAAATGATAGGAGCAGAGACTGCAGTTCTCAGTCAGCATTATGCGTAGAAATGGATGGTACACAGAATTTAAAGGGCTAGGTAACTCAAACTGGAAATACTCACTTCACTGAGAATTTCCCTGTTACAAAAACTCTTCAAAGTTGACTGGCTTTTAAGTAGCAATTTGAGATGGAGATGGAGATTTAAGAATCTTGGAGCATTTCTATTTAGAGCACCTATTGTGTAATCTCCACAGTCCCGTAGTGTAGAGAAAGGTTTGTGATAAAAAGAATTGGAAATTAAAAGGGATAATATCTGTGGCAGACAGTCTCAAGGGGATTCAGTATCTCTCAAGCAAGTATGATTCCAATATAAGCTCCTCAACTGAAAATGTTATTAGGTACAAATAAGAGCTAATTTTTTACAGTTTATGTCTCTGGGACTATGAAATGGAAAACAGGTGAAGAGCAGAATTAATTAAGAGAGAGGAGAAGAGCTAACTATCCTAGTATCCTTTAAAATCTAAAATGCTTTGAATACCAAAGAGTGTTGTGGTAATGACTGTGCTGTGAAGAGCAAAAAGTGGGATTGGTGTAGCTGGGTAACCCTCATAGGTGTGGAAAACTTGGCTGTAATGTGCAAAGCTGTTTTCTTTACAGTGTGGGTTTAGGTACTCAGCTTGAGGTAGATTAAAAGTCCTTAGAAAAAAAGTGTTTTGATTATTATTGTGAGGGTATCTTATAAAGGTGGATTTGTTATCTAAGCACCATACAACCATGTAATAGTTTCTTGAATGTTTGGGTGAGGTCTGATAATGCCATGGAGGAAGCAGCTCCTGTAAGAAAATTGTTCCCTGGTTTCTAAATTACAGGTTCACTGTTGTACAAAGTGCTGCTCAGAGTGGCTGCTATTTGAAAAGGAGCTGTTTTGTCTGTAGTCACATGGAGCAACAACTGATAAAAACCCCAGAGAAAATGTCATAAAAAGAAGCAGAAAAATTTTCCTGTGGTGTAAGCAACCAATTTTGTGCTAATCTGAACTTGGACAGTATTGCTATGTAATACGACAGTATACTTTTTCAACTGCTTTCTTCTTCACTGACGTAGCTTTTGTTAAGGAAAAATAAATTGTTAACTTTTATGGTGCCTCAGAAGTCTTAACCAAGTGTAACTGATACAGGCATGTCTACAGAAGTGCCTTTAGCCCAGTAGATTTGAAAGGTGTGAACTTGTCTGTTCATCTCTGTGAGGTGTTAATTCAGATGCCCAATGATGATGGTTTAAATGTCAATATTGTTAACTGCTCTGTTATTCATGGGCATGAAAGGAGAGGGAAGACAGACTCTTCTGCACAATTAACTGAACTGACATCTCTCTTTGGTTCCACAAACTTAGCCGTTGGAAGATAGTGCTGTCTCCTGTATTTTCTTTCCACATTTCAGGAAGAGTGAAGCATAAGCTGCCTTGCAAGGGCCATCAGTGTATGTGATTTTCTGACAGGCATCATCCGTTAACAGCACCGTTATCTACTTAGAGAAATACTTTAATTAGGTGACTTGCAAAATAAGCTCTGCCTATCTAGTGGGTTTGCAGAGAGACTTTGAGAACCTGCCCTCTCCTTCCTTTTAATATGGGTGCCAGTTGCTAAAAAGATGAGACCAAAAAAGAATATGTTTAGAGTACACATTTTATTTCCCTCTGACTTTAGTTTATTTATGTTTTTTAAGTCCAATACATTTCTGACTAAACACATAGAGGCTTGCATCATTCTCTTGCCTAGGAACTTACCTCCTTGAGAGCACATGTTGCTGAGTAGGTGTAATGGGCCTCATCATTTAACTTTGAAAAGACAAGAATATTGCAAGTATGGCCTTTTTATATTGTTACAGAGAAGTGAAATGTTTACTATAAGTCTTTTACTTTTCATTTTCTGTTTTCAAAAACTTCCACTGTCCAAGAGAAAATATACGTTAAAGACAGCCGCTGCCTCTGCATCTCCTGCACAAATGAAAATGGCATAATTCCAAGGTTTTCAGTGTTGTATATAAAAGGAGAATTACTGTACTGCACACAGAATATATCAGCTTGTGAGAATGTGACCATAATGAGGAAAGAAAATCAAAGAAGTCACAAAGTTCAAAGAGTGAAAACCATGTGCTAAATAGTGCTGTTGGATGTCTTGCATTTTTTCATCTGCCACATTGCTTACAAGCTACCTGAAATGTGGGGCTCTGGAAGAGTAATAATATTTGGAATGTTTTGTTTTGTTAGTACTGGTATAAGCAAGTAGGGGAAAGGAAGATATGATGGCATTTTTAAAGCATTTGATGAAGTTAAACAAGCATGCCATGAAGTTTAATACCCTGGTATAAGGAGAGTCCTGCCATTGGGTAAAGATGTCCCAGTCTTAAATTACTTCATTGCCAACATGGCAATGGCCCCATTCACTTTAGTCATGTGAGGCTTTCCGTCTTCTTAGAATATTCACTACCAGCAAAAAAGAGTAGAAGGCTAAATTGTTACATTTTTCATTTGATAAATGAGGGAAAAATAATTACTGCTTATGATTATGGAACATACCTTGCGTTTAACATCTCTGTTTAGTGTTCAAACAGCTTTTTAAAGGAATCTTCAGCTTTCAGAAGAACCTAGGTAGGTTAAAAATGATTGCTCACACAGTCTTCTGGCCTCCAATAAGCAAATGTAGTTCTATCTCAAATATGCCTGCATTTGTGCTATTGTGAACATTTCTCTGTCACTGGCCAAAGCTAAGTGAATGGATTAATGATAGCGCATGTTCTTGTCATGTAGAATATAGACATGAATAAGGAAAGATTTTGTGTAAGTTTATTAAATTAGTTCAGCTTTACAAAGGTGACTTGGGAGGTGTAAGCTCCTAACAGTTGTGTTGGCTTAGCTGATGGTCTGTTCATATCTAAGTGCTTTGGGTTATCACTTTTGTTTGGTGTGGTTGCACCTGTGTTAGAGAAACTACTCTGAAAGGCAAGAAGGCACAGCCTTTGCCCCAAGGAGTTTGCATTTAACAGACAGACAAATTAGATTCCAGGAATAACCTGTGCCCATGTAACAGGTTAAAGCCCTTACAAATTAGTGCCCTGGACTGCTGCCAAAGCACATATGTGATTGGCTCTTGTGTACTTAAACACCGGTAGCTAAAAATGGCAAAAAATCCTATTTTTGACTGAGGACGGTAGTTTCAGTTATTGCCCGAGAAGGTGACAATGCTGCAAACATAGCCTGGCTATTCCCCCATATTGCTTTTTAATCAAGAGATTCTATAGATGAATGATGATAATGGAGGATAGTGCAAAATGCCAACTGTCTTGTCCATTTTGCACATGACAGTGGTGTCTGGTTCAGTGGTATTTCATTAGGAAGGATGGCCCTGTGCTCTGATACTTGTAGTGTGTGGGCTGGGGGCATCCACTCGTTAATGAAGCACTAAGAGCAACTCCACCTTAACATTCAGTATAGCAGGGATGTGAAGGTATATAAGGCTTCTTGTGGAACTGAGAGCTAATTCTGGGCAGAGCCAGGACACGACTGGATGTTTTAATTTCTTTGCCTTGCAAATGAAGGAAATGAAAATATTAAACTTGAATGACATGCTATTTTAATGCTATGCAATATATGAATAAAAGAAGTGTTTTCATGCATGGAAAGAAAGGATTTTTGTTCTGGTTGCTGTTGCACATTTATAGCTGGGCAAGTTTCTACCTCACTGAATTTATGTTCTGAGAAAGGCTGGAATATAGTAAACTCTGAATTTTTAGATTGCAGCACTATAGCTGTAGAAATTGTTCCTTTCTTTTTGATAGATGTCACCACTATTCTTTATCATCTGGTATGTGTATATATAATGTGATAAAGTGTGTGTTATAGTTAAACATACCTGGCCTGCCTGTTTTAAGTGCCTTGAGAATTCCTATTAAATAATTCTTCTTTTGTTTTATTAATTTGGAATTAAATTTTCTGGGTTTTGATACCTGCTTTAATTTGAAATGTGAGTATCTGTTTTACACAGACTTACTTTTGAGTATTTTGAAGGTGAAATGTTTGGATTCATCATTGAAGCTGAAAATAAGTCTGTAATATACAGGAAGTTTTGTAACTATTGAGCAAGATGCTTATGGACAGTGCAGTGGGTTGTGATCTCAAAGGTAATCATGCTTTTGAAGTTTCCTAAGCACTAGGTACCTGAACTTACAACCTTATTAATGTCGTTTAAGGTGCTTTTTAGTTTGCATTTGCACAGTAGCTGTATGATAATCTCATTACAGAGTAATTGGTTCTAAGAGTGTATGATTGATTTTTGTGAGGATCCTTCATAGCATTTTTTGTTGGCACAGACAATATTTCTGTTGTTTCAACAGTGAATGTGTAAGGAATCATGTGTCAAAAACATTCATCTGGAGGCATTGCAGAGACCGGATATACCTTCAAGTGTAGTAAGAAGGCCTAGTCCAATGGGATGATGGGGTCGCAGCACTACAGTACTCTGCATCTTTAAGAAAGAAGTGCAAACTGCTTCTGCTGTAATAAGAAATGTGATAGTGCTGTCATGATTGGTGAGGCTCTAAAGACCAGAAAGAGAGTGGTCCAGTACAGAAAATAGAGGATTTTTGATTCCATAGATTATGTCATAATCCTCAGTTGTGCTTTGTATTTCAAATTAATCTGTTTTCAAGATCTCATGTCTTAGGAAGACCCTGAAGTTGCATACACTGCAGTAGTAAGTAGTCTTAAGGGCAGGAGGAATTTAGAGCCAACAGTGAGTTTAACTTCAGGCCAACAAGGTAAAACCCATGCTAACAGGAAGGAGGGAGCTTGTTAGACACACAGGAATGGAACAACCACTGAGTTACAATTAAAGTGCTGTTGGCTTGTTTAAGGATGGAGGCATCTGTCAAGCAGTCTTCTGTTTGAAAGCTCTGAGAAATCATACAAAATAAACTGTCCCTCGTTAACTTGATTTGTGCTCTTTCTGTGAGAGATGTGTTTTCCTTGTTTGTGTGAGACAGAATGATCTGATTTCCTCTATGCATAGCTTGAATATTGTAAAATAGCATATCTGATTTAGGATAAAATAAACCTTTTCCAATTAATAAACCTGTGAATAGGTCAACTTCAAAGACAGCATCATAAAACACCCACAAGTGGCCATTAAATATTTATGGACCAAGCATTTGTTAGAATTATCAATGGGTATCATAGATTTGAAAGGCTGTATCCCCATGAATAAATGACGATATTAAGAATTTGTAACCACTTTATAATTAAGGATACTTTTAAACTAGACTTCTGGTACTTTCTTTGTGGGTGTTAAGAGTGTTGGAGCTGTACAGGGAAGTCTTCCTGGTAGGGCAGTGTCAATACAGGAGTGTCATAAAAAGAAGGAAAAACAAACTAATGTCTTCTAGACAACAGAAAACAAATTAGTAGAGAGAATGAACCCTCAAGGGAAGTAACAGCCTAGCTCCAACTAAAACATCAGGTACTTCTGTCATTTCTTTGAATTGTTGGGACTTCAAATCTTTGGACTATAGTTTGGAGACAGGTTCTGAATATTGTCTTTTAAGGCTATTATTTGTAGTGTAACTAGTGACCTAGGACCTCATAAAAATCAGGCGTGGGATAAAAATAATATAAATCAAAACCTGCATCTTTTAAAGTAGAGACATGTTATGACCACAGCCTTTGAAGGGCTGTGAAATTAAAGCTGATCTGAGCTTGTGTGGTTCCCAAAATTTGGTGTTATCCTAACCACAGAGCCTTATCCCTTGCCTCTTTTTGTCAAACATGGCTCAGAAAGCTGAAAGGTAAGTTGGATGAGTATGATGTTACTTTTTAGGCTAAAAGGAAATTAGCCTCAAGTTACATCAGAGAGCTCATCTTGTGGATGGCCAAGTGTGAAACATTTGGGATGCAGGTGAGGCAGAATGTATGGGAAAGGGGCACAAGAAAGAGCTTAAGTGCCCTGTGAAGTGCCAGGCTCTCTGAAAGTGCTGCCTTTGGAATCTCAGGTTCCTCATTTGAGAATATGGCTCCATTAGCAGCAATGCTGAGGAATGATTGGGTTCGCTTCAGGCTTATGCCAATGATATAAATAAAATAAGACTCTTGTTTTCTTTGGAATAGGAAGTTCCACTTGAATATGAAGAAGAACTTCTTTACTGTGCAGATAACTGCACACTGGAGGAGATTTCCCAAAGAAGTTATGGAGTCTCTCTCACTGGAGGAGATATTCAAGAGCTGTCTGGACACAATCCTGTGCCATGTGCTCTAGGATGACCCTGCCTGAGCAGGGAGGTTGGACCAGATGATCCACTGTGGTCCCTTCCAACGTGACCCATTCTGTGATCCAGTCTTTAAAATCCTGGTGTCTGGTGAACAGTAACCGTGGGCCTGTCCTCCCTGCTATAAAGCATCGTTCTGTCACTGTTGAAGAGGCATATCTAGGTTTTAGGAAGCAGGGCATGTATGTGCTTCTGAGTATTTTCACCATTGTCTTGATATGATGGCTCCACTTCTTTGAATGTTGTGCAGTGCCTGAATATGTATGTATATTCATATATGCATATTTATATAATAAATTAGTATTTAAATGACCAAATTTCTCCTCTCTTTTATAAACTAGGCAGTTTAACAAATTAATTATCTCCAAATTATTCTGACTCTTAAAAAACCCCTTTTTTCTGGCTTAAGAAAGGAAATCAATAGTTACCAAGTAGTCTTTTGCATCTCCTGGAAATAGCAGAAGTTTTAGAAAGGGGTGGTTTCTTTTTGTATTCTTTTAATCTCATGTCTGAATCCTGGGATGCAGCAAGCTTAGTTGCCTTTGTTTTTATTTGGTGGTGTGTGCTCATTCTTTTTCATGATCACACTCTGGTTTTGGTGTTACACTTATGGATTTTTTTTTTTATTTTCCCTCCTTATTTTCTTCTTGAATGTATATTCTTGTAAACTCTTTCTTGGTTTTGTCTGTTAATAGAGTATAAGCTCACCACTGATTGCAGGTAGACATTTTTAACTTGTAGTGGAAGTGCCAAGCAGAGGTTATATTGCTCTTATTACTGCTTGTACAAAGTGTTTTTTGGAAACAGTGGTGTGTGCTATCAGATATTCATCAGCTCTAGGAAAAAATGCTAAGGTAAATGTATGCTGAAGAATGTGATTAATTTGGGAAAAAAATAGGAAAAATATTTAAGACTTTATTTGTCCCTTTTGAATATTTTGTGTTCAGTAAGGTTGTATAGTTAAAATAAGTTTCTATTTTAAACTGTTTTTGTCAAGGTTCTTGCATTTCTATAATAATAATTCTTTGAAGTTGAGTGGCTTTTTTATAAATCAAGAATGCATAACAAGGGTTGTGGTAGAGATCTTTGGCCGTTTTGCCCATAGGTACAGGGATATAAAACTATTTCAGTTTTCTGTATATGTTAGTAAACTATCAGTAGTACAGCATTTTAACTGTAGCAATACCAACATATCAGTGGGCTCAGATCTTTGCATTAGGGGCAGTACAAATCACATGGTGTCCTTGTAACCATAACACAGTAGGCTCACACGTTTTAAAAAAAAAAAATCTTAGATGTTTGGTGAAGTATGAAACTTGCTTTTCCTTTTGCAAACGTGTGTAGGTAAATAAAAGCAGGATTGCATCTTGCCTTCTCTTAAAACTCAGTAGCCCCAGTGTGTCTGAATGATGTGTGTCACCTGCCATCCTAACTAATAACCTGAACGACCTGATCCGTCCTGCCTGCTGGACACCCACCTGGGTGTGTTCAGCGCCGATGCCTAGGGCTGCCTTCTGGGGGATGGCTTATTGTGAGTGTTGGCGTTTGTCTAAAGAGGGAAGTATTTAAGAGAGAACCAGGTTGCAGACATTTGAGGGAAGGGGGCTGGGTGAGAAAGTCTTAGTTTATAATCTTGCGCTATCTTCAAAAATAACCTGGTCAGTTTGGTTTCCTCTGTTCTAATGGTCTTTTATTGTCTTATGTATTTTGTTCGTCCTATGAATCTCTACAATTTCAGTAGTTTATTGTGCATTATTCCTTTAAAAAAAAATAGGATCAAACAAAAAGACCCCCAACTCCTCCTATGATTTTGAACTTTTCCTTATATGAACTTCTCCATGGTTTTGTTATCCCATTTCTAATTTTTAGAATTTTTATTTCTAATTTTTTTGACATTGTAGCTTAACATTTTCAATCTGCTCAATATTTAAAATGGGTAATTTTGAAATGTTTTGAATAATTAAACCAATTAATTTTTTAATCAATTTAATTTTAAACTTTATGTTTAGGTCAATCTAAACATTGAACCATTTTAAACGTTAAACAAGATTAATTGTTTATTTAATCCAAAATTATGGTTATCAAATAAGATTCAGGATTGATTTTGTTTGCACTTTATTCTCCTCTTAGACTTAAAAAAGTTGAACTGCTAAAAACTATCAATTAAAAGATTGATTTTGGGCCACACTATTTTTAATAAGATATAATAGGAAAAGTCATTTAATATCATAAAATGTGATTTTAAATTCTGATTTTTAATTTTAAGGTGACTCATGTACATTATTAGCTTATTAAAAGAAAGCCTGAAATGCTGAAGTAATAGTAAATTATAAAACATAAAAAAGCTGCTGCTTTCCTTTCAAACTCAAGTGTTCAAAAATCTGAAGCATCATGGCAACAGTAAATCACTCTATGTTGCTTATGATTAAAAAATTAAGGGTTTTTTTCCTTTCCATTTAGGTTTTTTCATATTTAATAAATAGATATTTAGTCCTTCTCAACTGCATAGCCTTATCTGTGCCATTGTTTTCCTTACTTTTTATTTTATAGTCCTTTTATCAAGTGTACCTGAAACTAATATTCACATCAGAGGGTAAGAGTAAAAACACTTCCTGCTTGCCTTGACACACTTCCAGCATTTCTGCAAGGGGTTTACACTAGAAAGTTGTAAGTCCTGGCACTTGCTGAGTGGAAACAAAATGAGGAGAAAATGGAAACTGTTCTTTTGAATCAAAGTCAGAAAGTATCTTGAAATTTAAGGAGGAACATCTCTTTGGCTGAGAAAGTGTGGTCTTCCATCATTAACCACATGGGATTTATGCTTGGTTAAGTACATAGTAATAAGAACAAAATTGGCATGGAAGAGATCCATCCATGCCTTTGGAGGCCGTGCAAAGCTTATGGTAGTTTGGAAAGATGCTCTTAAACATGCCCCCCTGCAGTCCTTTCTGCCTTCCTGACAAAGAGCCAGGAGTCTAGGATTTCCACCGCTTTTTTACAGTGTGCAAAGTCACGTCAGCCGTTCTCGGAGATTTTTGATGCGTGGATGTCTCCTGTCATCCCCAATCACGGTCGTACTCTTGAGCCAGGCCTATCGAAACTGAACTCTGCTGCTTTGCTGCAGGTCAGCTTTCATGGACAATTAGTGTTGTAACAGCACTTTGGTCGCAAGTTGTCGTGAGTGTTTATCATAAAGGCATCATCCCGGGGTGGATCAGCAGTGATCGGTGAGGCTCCTGCTTTCTGAAGCATCTCCCGCTCGCCTTTTCGTGGGTGCCGGTCAGGTGACAGCTCCGCCAGGCCTTCCCTCACCGCTGCCGTGTTGCCCGAGGCTCTCGGGGTGCTCCGCTTGCCTTCCCTGCTCTCCGCTCCCTGTCTTCCCTGTCGTCCCTCTCAGTAACTGTCAGATGCCCCCGTTGCGGCGCGCTCTGACAAGAATGAAAAGAGCGATCTTCCCGCTGCTGGGCGCCGCGTCAGGATTGACACCTCGGACGTGCTCGACGCTGCGCGAGGTGCCTGGCTCCAGCACTTTGCAGGAGGAAACCAATAAATCTTCAAAGTCACTCCGCTTATTGCGACTCGATTGCTCCCCCAGCCCCCCCACCCCATCACCATGGAAACAAATACCTGACTTTTATTATTTGTAGTTTTTACTTTGCACTTTTATCTCAAAAGTCCGCATTATTTAGTGATCTTCCAAATGTGTTCCTCAACCGCCCTCTTTACTTAATGGGACACAAGCTTAGCAGTGAGTAATGCTACTTTCTTGCTGAACAGATATATTTTTCAATATTTTTTTATCCCTTGAAATATCTCCCTGCATTTTTAAAAACAAGGCCAAATACCTGCAGCATCAGAAAACTTCTAAGTAGTATTTTCATTTTATGGTTGAAAAAACCAGAAGAGTTCACTGTAGTTTTGCCTCCTGTGAATCTGTTGCTCTTTTCAGTGTTCTCAGCATTGGGTCCCAAATGATTTACCCACAAACAGGTGGCAAGTGAGGAAAAGAGTTGGTATTTTATTGCTATGTCTTTTTACACATGTGTAGTCCTTTGACACTTCTCTTTAGTCTTACGTGTTAATAATTTTAGATTTTGGTAGTAATTTTTTTAAAATAAATGGTTCTCTTTATCTAATGCTTCACTTGGACAAATGATACACATGTTGCAACTGCTTTACTGCACAATATTTTGTAAAATAGAATTTAACAATGCTCAGAGCTTTGGCAGTGTGATACAGGCATGCAAAAAACCCAGAACTCCACTTATCCACCTGAAAATGCAATGTTTTCTTATCCCTGTAATATACCCATTTGCAGTTTTCAGCTAAATGAAAAAACAAAAATGACTAACATTTATCTAACCTCAAAAAATAGCAAGATGAAAGCTGTTTTGGTGCACAGTATACATATATACTATATATAAAATATATATACTATATATGAAATGCATGTGTTTGTGTATTTTTTTCAACATTGCATAAATGGTGTAACTTCTTAGCAAAAAAAAGAAATTAAATTTCTCAGCATAGTTGTAAATCAGGAAATAGAATTATTTTTTATTTCTTTGATTTATTTTCTTTGTTTTTTGTCTTGTTTTGTTTTTCATGTGCGCTGAGGTGATTTTGATTTCTTAAACTGCTTGGGTGTGACTTGTATGAAGGGTATGAGTATGAGAATACAAACTGGTGATCTGTGTCTTCTTCTTTGTCTTAAAGTTCTGGGCTTTTATCAGATGTTATATAGGCAGTTAATTTGAAATAGTGATGTAACTTTCCTTTATGTCTGGTCGGTTTTGATATGAAAACCAGCAAGTGGGCCTTGTTTCAGTTTGGAAGCTATTGCAGAATAAAACAGACATGTGCTAAGAAAGAAGATAATTCATTTCAGTTGTGGAGAACTGTGGGCATGATAAATGATTTTCCTCTGTAAAATTCCCCATTTCTGAGACAGTATTAGTTTTTACTTTAATTACCAGCTCCAGTAATGTTTCCTATCCATAACTGTCTACAAAATAGACTGTTGCTGAGCAGAGGGTATGGCCTGTTTACTCATCCATTGAAAAGAGTGCCTAAGTTCTACCAAGTCTTCCTTACTTGGTCTGAACTGCCTCATGGGAGAGTGTCCTTAATTTAAATATTTAAATATTAATGTTTCATTTTACAGGCAGAAAACTTCAATGTCATTTTAAGGATATGTAACTTAACTGGGGAATCAGTACCCATCACAGGAGTGGCTATTATTTTTATTTTTCACCCTAAGAGAAAAGATTTTAAAAAAATGCTACAGTGTCTCCATCTTGAGAAGTTTGACTTGTATCTTGTTTTCTTGTTGCAGAATAACAGCAGCAACAAAAACAACAGAAAGAGGCTGTCAGGGTGGTTTTCTCAAAAATGGTTTAGCTGACATTAGCCACAAATGAGCAGAGCGACACTAACTACTAATTGATTACAGTAATTACGCAGTCTTTGGCTAGTTTGTATTGGCAAACTATATATACTCCTCACATAAATGTGAACTTGCAGAATGCACGGAAAAGGTCACTCTCATTTGCATGATAGGCTTCATTAGAATATGCTAAGGACAAGACCTAGTGTTTTATGACTTCAGGTGATGAATAGCTACCATATTACTCTGCTTGCTGAAAGCATGTTTCAGTCACCTTAATTTACATGCTGTTTTTTAACACCAAGAAAAATCTGTGGGCTGGTAGGGAACTAGCAACAGATAACAGTTTCATTTTATTATGGTTGCATTGCAGATTGTTTCATTTTGCTCTTTGTTCTACAGAAGGAACAGACATTATTTTCAATACTTTCTTTTCAGGAGGAATTTTTTCTGTGATGTGTGCATTTCTCTCAGCAATGGCTATTTTGACCCCAAACTACAGTTTTGTTGGCAAGGGCAACAAAGAATTTACCCCATAAATACAGATATTTTACAGTAAGTTTTTCCTTTGAACATGGAGACTGGGGTAGGAAGGTAATTCACTAAATCTTTAAAACTGGACATTCCTTGTTTCACTGTTTTTTTCAGCAAGAATGGGAAATCGGGAAATGCAGTGTTTTACTTCCAGACTGACTTCAATGTCCACATGCAATGAAAGAAAAATAATTCTAAAGCCAGAGACAAGAAATTGTTTTCTATTTAAAAAAAAAAAAAAAAAAAAGAATTCAGAGTGTTGGGAATCTTGTTTTAGAAAGTAATTCTTTCATTCTAACAACACTTCTCCTTACAAGCCCTATTGTAAAACAGGGAGTAAGATTTCTCCTGGTATCATTGTTTGTATGTTGTAACACACTGGAATATGGGCCTGATGTTTCTAGATATGTAGCTTTTTAAAAAATTTCTTGGATCACAAAAGGTATTTCTTTGAATAAAACTGGATGGAAAATAAAAAAAAGTGGACCGTTTTTATTATAAATTGCAGTTTTGTAATAAAATTGTACAATGAGCTTGCACAAGCTTTTTAAAATATCATTGCTGCCACTGAACAGGTCTGTAATTTATTTATTCAGGAATGTTAGAGGCATTTTTGATTTATTTGTTTTTAGAGAAGTTTTGTTAAGCAAGATAATGAGCAGAGCTGGTGTTAATCATTTACTATGCAACTCTGAAAAATGAAAATTTTGCATATCTTTAGCACTGTTGGGGAAAATAAATTCACTCATAATGCTAATGGTCTATTGGTATAATTTTTTAAAAATGTTATCTGTTACTCTGGAGAAATCCAATAGATTCATATGTTATGCTAAATGCTAAACTAATCAATATATAATTTTGCATCCATATGTACATACGAATTGAGTAATCAGAAGTATTTGTTAGCTGTAAAGATGAAAAATGAATTTGAGGGTGGTCACTGCCATAGGTGCCTACATATTTGTTTATGAATAGCCCTTCAGGTGAACATATTCCTCGTGTATGCACATAATACAAATAATACAAAGTTTACTTTTTAGAACAGGCTTTCAAGAATACTAAATGAGTTTGATCCTATTCCAGGTGGCCAGGGGTTTACAAATGCGGCACAAGTTGTCATGGCCTTTGCTAAATAATATTTATTTTAAGGATTTACTGTAACAGTCTGACTAGTATAGGATTTAGTGTAACTAATTTAGAGAATTTAAAGATTAGATACCATTTAACTTGTCTCTGTTTATACAATTCAGAATTGTGATGTGCTCTGTCTGGCGTGCCGTCCTCTGATTTTTAGGGTTACTGTCTTCCATTTTTCAGTTTCCCGTTGAGCAACTACAGATGGATAAAACTGACTTTGGGTACCAGATCACCTGATTATCTGTCTCTCTCTCTTTCCTTCTCTCTCTCTTTTTTAAATCAAGAGGTTCTCAGGAGCAAACATGCATTACTTCGTAGGGAAGTAATGGAGTTAGTGATTTTGGCTTTTGAGCCATGTGAAACTGTTAGCTTTATAAGGTGCTGGCAAAGTTTCTTTGGGACTTCTTTGTTTCAGAAAAGGACTATATATTTTTTATCTGTTAAGTGTTCACCACAGAAGTTAAGGATGGAGAAACAGCCATTTGTCAGGAACTTGACTAATAAATGAATTTAATGATCTGTTAAAAACAAATGAAGTAAAATGTGATCTGAGGAAGACAGGTGAATCTTAGTAAGTTTTTTCTAGTTATGGTCTCTATTCTTCAGAAATGTTGTAAAGGGTAGGAGCCTTTCTCTGCACTGTCAATAACCCAAGACATTTTTGAATGATGCATAAGCTCTGTCATTTGCCTGTCAAGGAGAGATGAACCTCCAATTTAAGCACAAGTATTTTGACTTACTCATGTGCTGGTGGACCGTATACTGTTGGAACAAGCGACTGAAATTTGTGCAGGGGAGATCATGCCCTTTTAGACCTTCTTCTAAAGGAACATGCTTAGTTTAAATAAGTTTTTCTGATATCTGGTATGATGAAAAAGAAAGGAGGGGAAAATGGTACCCTATTACTGAAACACTTTTTAGCATCTTTAGCAGAAAGAATTATAGTGACTTCTGAAATATTCTGCCACTGTACGCATGAACCTCCATCATTGATGTTGATAATGAATTTGACTGTTTCTTTACTATGGGCTAAATTCCAGGCTGTGTTGTTACTCAGTACTGCACTCCATTGCTTGTCCTTGTTGTTATGCTCTTTTATGCCAGAAAAAGAATGCGGTTTGACAGCTATCACTACAAGTGCCTGTGGACATCATATACAAGCCAAATGCTAGATGGTGATAAATATGTTATGATTAGACCTTGTTATCTAGATCATATGTACTGTAGTGAAACCTACACTTGTTTGCTCTCTTCTTGGGAGGAAGTAGGCTTGCATTAATTTAGAGATACATTGAAGACAAAACCAGATTTTTTTATTTTAAAATCATTTAAAATTAACATTTTCAGCTTAGTTTGTCTTGTTGTTGGCATGATAAATGTAATTTCTGAATGCTTATGATACAATTTTTAGTGGTGCATCTACAAAAAGGTAAGAAGAGATGCTATGTTTGTGCTTACCAAAGTGATAAGAAAAAGCAGAATCCTTTGGCGACTGCAAATGTTAGAGCTACAGATGTACAGAGCAAAACATAAGAAGAATGCTGAAAAAGGGAATTCTGTTTTAATCTGAAAAATGCTTGAAAGAATTTGCTTGTTCACTTCTGTCAGTTACTGCCGGCTGTAGAAGGCAAAGACTTCTTTGCCTTTGTCATGGAGTGTAGGAAAAACAAGAGCAAAGATGTGTAGGTTATGTTGGTCCCTTCTCTGTTCATGGTTATGTCCCAGAAGAGGGAAGAGTGAAGGGTTGATGTGTCCCATTTCTAAACATCTCCAGCTTAGGGGATCCATGGAAAAGTTGATAGTGTTGAGGGAAAAACAGTTCTTCTCGGGTGGAGTTCTTGAGCAGTAAGGTTGGCCCTCCTGCAGGCAGGTTTCTGCACAGCACAGCTCCTGGGGACATAGAAAATCCAGTTTAGCTGAATCTTCAGTGTGTCATGGTGTACTGGTGTACCAGCTTCACCCTTAGGCACAGCAATTGTTGCTTGCTCTGACCAGTCTAGGGGTTAACTTGTGCTGTAGCTAGTATGGTGTTCCTCTTTTCTAGACTGGTGGTATTTATTAGGAAAATAGTAGGTTTGGCTGTGAATCCTTGTGTAAGAACGGTTGTCACTCAAACAACTTCATTTATGTTATGCCGTGATGAAAGAGATTGTGAGTTTGAAGGCTCTTAGGATCCTTTCCAATTCGGCATATTCTGTGATCAGTGACATTTTTACTAACTCATACCCATCCTTCCTCCCTAATCCCTGATTAGAGGCAGCAATATTGGGTAATTACTTTGACTGGCCTTAAAATAAGTAAGTAAATGTACTCACAATTTTACAACATATACTAATTTTCATTAAAGCTGTTTAAACGTGTCTTGAAAAGTAGGATGTGTTTTTAGTCTAAGCAATGGTAAATTCTGAATGAGTTGTCAGTACTGTTAAGATTTGTGAAATTCTCTAATAGGCATTCAAGAAGGTAGCTTCAATGCCAGGTAATACATATATTCTGGAATGTTGTGAAAGAGTTTTTCATACTTCTGTTTATACTTGGGACTGCTCAGTTTTGATTTATAAATTGTGTATATCACTTTTTCATTGGTTTATTTTTAAATGACTGTAACACAAGTGTTGAGGGATCCATATTTGGAATGATTATACTTTTGTGATTGGATTAAGATAAAGTCTTGCAGTTGGTAGGTCTGCACACCACCTTTCCCACTTTCCGTCCTGAAAAAAAAATTAAAAAAAAAAAAAACATAAAAATAGAAAAAAGTAGAAATTCACTTATGCCTTCAGGCTTTCTATGCTGTAGTCCTAGTCAAACTGCTTGAGTTATATTTTGTACTCATATTTCCGAGTGGATTTCCTAGCTGGATGTACAGGAGTCTAAAGCATAATGAGATCTAAATAAGGGAGCTAACAGGATACTCTCAGCACCCCATTGAATCCAGTCTGCTCTGAGAAGCGAGAATTTCCTTCAGATGCCATATAAAAATGGGATTTCTAGGAGAGTTTGGCCAGGAATATTGGAATTGATGCTAATTTCTTCCACACCTGTTGTCTTTTAACGTCTCCTAGAGGTGCTTGCAGTATTGGATTCTTCCACTCTTCTAGCCTTGTGTAAGCAGACAGGGTCAGGTAATGAACACAAAGACTTTAGATCTAGTTATACAAAATCTCTCCTTGATAAGTACGTTGACATTATCAGCAGACACATGTCCATTTTGTATTGCAGGAGTGTACAGGTTCAAGGAGGCAGAAAAGTGTGATAAGAAAACCTGGCATGAACAACCAGATTCCACTGATGCATGAGCGCAAACACACCAGCTCACAGATACACAAATATTCTGAGGCTAAAATAAAATAGTTTCTTGGCAGTTCTTATTCACACTTAATTGGCTAATTGCCCAGCCTGACACTGGCACTGGCAGCATTACAGAGGTAATAATCTTTTAAAGGGTGAGCGGTTCCTCAGCAATGTTTCCAATATCCTTCATATGGATATCTTTTTCTTTAACAGCAGGCATAGAAGTTTAGCTGTTTTTTAGGATCAACATTTATTTCTATTCAGTACTAGGAAAATATGTACATTGAAATCTTCTTTGTGTGCTTGGAGTAAGTAGAGAAGACAGAATATTTATGTTAAGCCAAGTAATTTTATATGCCTATTCCTCTTTTTGTATGATCCATTAAATGAGAAAAGAGGTCTGGGGACTTTCATAAGCATCCTGTATTGTGGAGATTTAAATAATAGAAAGTGCAAGGTGTTTCCCTTTTCTTCATCAATGTTGGAAAGCAGTAGAGGACCAGCTGGTGATGGGTTAAGGGATCAGTTTATAGAAATTTATTGTTCAGGGGGCTGAATAGCTGAGGGGATTAGTAATTAGATACAAATCCCATCACCTTCAGACTGCCTGTTCACATGCAGGTCATCTTCATACTGACCACTATAACTTCTCTTTTGAAAAATTTGTATTCCAGTGAAAGTCACCATCAGAAATGACACTTAGGTTTGTTGTCACATTGGAAAAAAATCACAATTGAAAGGGCATGGAAAATGAACTTTAAATAACAGCGACTAAAATTAAAATTGGTGGAAAATAGAGGGATATTAAGAATTACAGACCAATGAACTGTAAGTGCTGGGTAAATTGAAGTTATATTTTAGAATACAAGTCTAAAACACAGTCATAATGCCAAGGCAAGCCAGTGTTACAAAGGAAAAGTGTTTCCAAATATTTATATGTGTATGCAGGCTACCTTCTTGTAAGACGGGGTGCTACTTACTATAGGTAGTCTGGATAGCTGTGCATCCTTTAACAGATTCCTTTATAACAGGACAATAAATACCTAGATAATTGTTGTTTTGGAGAATTTTCTTTATAAATTAGTGACTGATAAAAAAGAAGCTTGAAACTTTTAAATTTATTAAGTGTGCCATATCACAAAGCATGCAATAGGCATACCGCTGGTGACATACTTGTGCTTTAAAACAAACAAACATATATATCTATATCTATCAGCTATTGTTACTTAATTACTGGCACCATTTAGGAGATTGCTCTGTTGAAACCTTTAATTGTTCCACTCAGCCAGGTTGTCCATTTCGTAATATCTACCCTGCACTGGTCAAGCTGCATTTTTGATGTTTTATTTTTAAGGGCACAAAATGAGTCCTACAAATTATGCACTTGATAAATACATGATCTACACAAAAGAAAGGAATTCCTTTTTCTTCTAAAAGCAATTTTCTCTTCTGTTGTTGGATTCTCTGAAGGATGTGATCTATCTGTCACTGTGCTTCACAAGAAGTTCTCTTGAACTTGTGCAGAAGACCAGCGCTTTCAGAAATTGTAATGGTAGAGAAATTTGCATTGTTTATATTTAGGATTGCTCATATGTTTTAGGCCCTCACTCTGCAAGGTTCTGTGTGTTCTCGTGGTCTCTTTAATACTTCAGGACTGTCTGGGTGGTCCTCAGCTTTTGGCAGAATAGAAATCTTTGTTGCATCATTATTTTCCTCTGTCTCTTCTATTGCAGTTTAGGTGAAACTTAAAAAGCACTCATAAAGAAGAGCATGTGTAAACTCTCTGAAATGCAACAGACATAACCTGTGCTCAGCAACACATTTTCAAGTTTCCATCTGTTGTACGGGATCTTATGTGAAGCACAGTGTTTCTGCTGTCCCTTGTCAAGAGGAGCTCAGTTGCACTGTAATATATACAGATTTTCAAGTCTTGCTAGGTCAGAGGTCTCAAAAATATTTCAAAAACTTGTCGATAAATTTTAAAACATTTCAATAAAAGAAATAAAACTTCAGCAGGTTCTTTTTGGAGGATATTGGGAGCTGGTAACTACTGCAAATCATACTGTCTGTACAAAAAAAGACAGTTGTTTCTTATTTTTAGGTGGAATTTTTAAGTGAAACTAAATGAAGTTTAATGGCTTATAACATTGCATGAATTTGTCAAAACTGATCAGCTGGATTGCTACACAATGAATACTGAAAATGTTCTGGTTTTTAGGCTTATAATAGCCTACAGCCATTCAAAAGTCAAAATGTTATTTGATGTTTTCAGAATGTTAATGAAATTATTATTAATAGCACATATATTAATCTTAATGATATATGTAAATATGGGCAAATGTAAAGCTCTGTTGACACCAAAATAATTATTCTGCTGCTGAAAGTAAACCTGGGGTTAAATTTCAGTGATCAAGCATAAAACAGTTTGCTCTAAATGCATCAATAAAAGAATTTCTGATGAAGTTTAAAATTGTATACAAGCTCAGGAGATTCAGAATGTTTGTTAGTACAAAAAAATTGAAAATGAAAGGATGATTCTATTTGCTTTTAAATTAGCAGAAAATAGTAACAGACTGTTTGGATTAAGAAAAAAAGGATATAAAAAGCTCTGCTTTGTTGTTATCTTGATTTCAGAAAATATCATATCTACTAGTGTGGGGGTGTTTTAGGTGAGAGGGGAGTAACATGTATCATTCTCCACTGTGAATTCATCTGCTTAATAATTTGATTCAACCGATTTAACTGTTCTTTCTGCGCTTTTTGCTCTTTTAAGTTAAAATGCTCCTTCTCTTGCAATATATGTGTAATTATTTGGTGGTGTTAATCAAGCTGTAATATGGTTTTCATGCATGTTTTCTTTTTTTTAGGAAGGCAACAGGGTTATGTTCAAGGAATGTAGAGATTTCTTGTCTGTAGTTATATGCAGTAAACAGCATGATACAATTTTTATTGTAATATCTATCTTTGAAAAGCTAAATGTTGGTAGCAAGATATGATCTGTCTATATTGCAGCGTGAAAAGAAAGGGAGTGAACTTGGTTGTAAAGGAGAATTTCATGGCATTTTACCTGTTGAGGGCCCTGTAGAGCCAGAAGTATAGTGACTTGCCTAAGTGACAGGCAGTAGCAGCCGTGGTGTCACTGTGTATTATCACCTCATGCTAGCTGGAAGCACTCCCTGAAGCCGATCTAGGTTGTATAGTCCTAGATGAGGTCTTCATGGGTGCTGACCATAAAAAGTTCATCAAAGTAATGAGGCGAGGCGAGAGCTTGGCGCTCATGGGCAGAGCTCAGCACCAAGGAGTGTGAACTGGCTCCAGCTGTGACAATAAAACAGCAGGTGGCTGCTGTCATTAGGGGTGGCAGATGAGGCAGGGGACTAACATTCAGCCCACAAAACTCTCATTTGTTAGCCATCGCCACTGTACCATGCAAAATAGCTTCCATCTCAGTCAATTTTACTTTGCAAAATATTACGCAGTCGCCATAAGAAAATTAGAGCCTTGGGTTTACAGGTTCCTTGGATCTTATAATCAGAAAACTCAGTGCTCTCAGGTTATGTGGAAAATTGGACTTTTTTCTCCCTTGAACAGTTTGAGGATCTTTACAGTAATTTTATAATACGCTGTTTCCACCCCAGCATGTGTTTATCAGTTAATATTTTGGACTATTTTGTTTGTTACTCCTTTATAAAATCAATTCCATCCATCCATTCAGCTATGTGTTGCACATAACATTGCCTACTATTCAGTATTATAAAAGTTGCACACTGATCAGACTATTTCTGTCTCTATGTCTGCCCAGGTACAGACATTTCATGTAATAAAAAATGGGGGTTTTTTGAGAGGAGTTCTGCTAATCTGAGAAATTGTGAAGAAACAGAACAGCCCTTATAATTTGTTGGGTTTTTTTGTTTGCTTATTTCTGTTAATATAAAATGTGAAAGCATTTTTTGTGTATTCAATCTTTGCAGAATGTTTTTAAACTACCTAAAATTTCAGGCCTTTCTCAGCTGCAAACTGTCCTGGTGCAGCTCATCCCTGCAGCAAGGCCCCTGGGTGTCAGGGGTTAAATTGTGGGGGGATTGTGTTGGCTCCAATGTGAGAGCCATTTTACATGCATCCCATTACAAAGCTAAGCAGAGAATTGCATGTTGGTGGTAACATGCACTTTTCCACAGCTGTAAGTGACCTCCAGGAAATAAGGGGAATTTGGACATCTGTCACTTGTGAACATATTAAATTCTAGTGTTCTAACAGGAACCCATTCATGAAAATCAAAATGTGATGCAATACTGAATAAAATGGAGTACCACAGTGTGCGTTGGTACCTGTGTCACTTGGGCTGTCCAGTTCCCCTCCTACTGAAAGTGGGCCTGTGGAATCCCATCATTTTGTGCTGGCACTTGAGATGAGGCTTTATGGAGCTGTGGTTGCAATGACAGCATGGATTAGGAAGGAAAACCCCTTTAACTGAAACTTCATTTCAGGAAGATACTCAAAGAAAAATATATTTTTTAGACATGGTTTGTGTTTCTTTATAGGACCAGGCTGTCACTTTGTATATAAAACTGAAGTTCTGTAATTTTTCCTGTTAGCAGTATACATTCCTTTTATTGCATTTTTTGGGCCGTTTGTAAATTCTTATTTTTTTAGATAGCATGCCATAAGCTTTTGTTTGAACCTACACTGATTTCTCCTTCACTTCTTTGTTCATAGGTACACTCAGCATGTATATGTAGGTTTATCCAGGCCCTTGAGATCAAAGATGGCTTTTTTTCTCAATTCTGTTGGGCACTTATGTAGTTCCTATATCTCTCATGTTTGATTTGTGGCCAGAAATGGTCAGAGTTAATCTCAGATGCTGGCTGGAGTTGGAGTAATCTTTGCCAGAGAACATCTTCTGCTGTGTCACAGATATCATCTTTATGACTGTACTGACTTGCCTGATCTATAGTCCTGTGGTTTTTCCAGGCTGATGACAGTCTTCATACCAAGTGCATGCATCCTTAGTGGACTGCAAGAATGTGGGCTGATTTTGTGTGTGTGTGTGTGTGTAAAACATCCATCAGTTATATCTCAGGTGAGTACTCGTAATCTTTTCAGTCCTGGCTTTGGATTTCTGAAGTGACTCCTGCTGGCCATCAAAGGAAAACCTGAGAAACACCAGACTGCTTGGCAGCTTCAGTGATTCCCCTGCTGTGTATGTGACTGAAGTGATGAGAGGTGTTAGCATTTGCTTATGGGATAAGTGGACTAACACCACTGTTACACCTGGAATTCTTACTTGGATAGACTTCTGTGCTGCTCTTCGTATTATCTGCATCCTCTACAATCAGTGTCACATTTTGAGAGAGTTTTGTAGGTCTGTAATGCTTGGATAGTGCATACCAGTCTGTCTGGTCTGAATATCATGATTTGCTCTGAGAGACTGTTTCTTTTTTCAGTCAGCTTACTTCCTCAGTGATAGGAGGAAGTTGTTGCAACACTCCACTTTTGGGAAGAGCGGGGGATGGCTATAATGGGAATTTCTGGAGAGACTGAGATGACAGTTGAAAATGAAAGTTCTGAGCTTTTACTTATGCTCAAGTAATAACAAAGATGTCTTCCAGCAAAGAAAAATCAAACATTAATCAGACATGCTTGTCAAGTGTTAGGTGGTTCTTAGTCCCTGAGGCACCAATGGCCAGGCCCAAGAGCCCTTGGACCAGAAGAGCTGGAACCATCCTTGTGGTTTAAACGTATTTATGGGGATAAAAGTATTAGAGACATTTTTTGTGGACTGAAACCGATCTGATCCACATGATAGCCTTTTTATTTCTTTGGCTGGAGCCAGTCAGTTCTGATTTGACCAGCCTGTTGTTAAAGATTCATGCATGTGGATGGTACTACTGATGGTTACAGATTAGGTCTTGCTGTCATAGATTTACTATTTTTATGCAGCTACTTTGGCAAAAAGATATTCTGAAGTATTTTGCTTTCTACCTGAAGTCAAACAGTCTTGTGGAATGCCTGGATGTAAGGCAAAAAAGGATGCGTTTTACAGCTGAGTTTAAGTCTTGGGAATAAACAAATCAACGAGCACTTGCTTTTCTATGTCAAGCAAAGACCTAGGGCAACATTCTCACTACTCTCACAGATCAAGCGGACTGCAGAGTCTTCGCTCCAGCCACCATCTACCACCAGCAGCATTTCAAATTGTGGGGAAATTGTCAATAAAAATTGTGTATGTCTACTGATTGTGTATGACTTCTGAGCAGTTCAGTCATCAGATAGTGACCAATTTATTCATCTCATTTCTTTCTTGGTACCTCTCAACTTTGCAAAAGACCACAGGCACTGTAGCTGCGGAATTGACTGAGTTATGTATGTGGCACTGCTACTGCAGGCCCTATGTGTTTTCTAGTCAACAAATCAACTATCTTTAGATTTGTTTTGATTTCCTTTAAAGACAGGCAACAGTCTTTTGATTCTTTTGATGAGGAGACTTTCATTCTCAAGATAGCTCTTCCTGTAGAAGCTCTGCATAAACCTGGTAATTCAGCCTGTAGTGTGATTTTTGAGCCGTCAGGAAGAAGGTACATCAAAATTGACTTTTCATTTAGGAATAGCAAAATATTAAATGTATTTGTTTGGCTCTATCAATTCTACTTTTAAGTGGAAAGTCATTGGAACATTCTTATTTTGAGATAGTCTTATAGTCTGTCTCTTGCACTTCCAAAAGGCACAGACTTTGCTCCTTGGGATCACTAGAAAGCTCTGTACAAACTGTCTGCAGAAAGTGCAGTATTTCAAAACTCCTCTCAGGGGACCTAGAGATGTGGTTCACCTGACTCACCCAAAAGATTGAATCTTCTTTGAAGAATTTCTGTCTTCAAATATTAGCTTGTTTATCCTGCTTTGCTTTCCAGGTGCTAAAGGATGATATGTGGAACTGATGCCTACTGCATCAAATTCTTTGCTCAGGACTTATCTGAAGTCCTGAACATGCTAGGAAATGGACTGGATCATAAATAGGAAGACAAGCCAATGTTTGAAGAAAGTGCAAAAAATGAAGAAGTGAGGGATCAGAGTTATGAGAATGTTGGATGTACAAATCATGAAAAAAGAAAAGACATAAGCTGTGTCTTGGTAACAAGGTTGGTAAAGCACTAATCTGGATCACGGTGCTTACAGATGTAAATGTTCAGTTATGTTTTAAGCATTTCTGCAGCCTCATTTAGCATGGCAAGTGCGTTTTCTGGTAATGTCCTGGTTTTGAATGTTTGAATTAACCTGTCTTAAATGCAAGGCACTCCAACACCAAACCTAGGGCTGCATTTCAGACTTTAGGAAAAGAGGTTCTGCATTGTGGTAGACTCGAGAGGTTCAATGCACTAGAGAAAGCACATTGTGATTCTGTCTTTTTCTTTCTTTCTTTTTTTTTTTTTTTTAGCACTTTGTGCAGCTGTTAGATTACCAAACACCTGTTAGAGGTGACAGTTACAGATGCTCAATAACCAATGAAAATTAATAGAACATGTGATTCTTTTAGCTTAGAAGTGATTTGGTAAGATGTGTTTAGAAATCTAATTACATACTACTGCTGTCTACCATTATCACTTAACATTCATTAACTTCTCTGAATATTGAAACAAACATTTCTTGTAGTGGTACTAATTTTCTCATATATTTATAAGGTGATTTTCTGACAGAGTGAACACCTGACTTTAAAGGTTTTGCCAATGTTTAACTATTTTAAGTTTGCTCTTCTAGCAAATAAAAGCAGAGTGCCAATTGTTTACTTACAGTTAACACTTGTTATTGTGTCTTCAAATATAAAAGTTCACAGTTGCACTCTTAAGTTTCAACTCACTTTTATGTTAATAATAATTATTGCTGGCTGGATGTGGCTTATTTCTGCAGGTGTTATTGAAGGGTACTTTTTGTGTTTAAAATAAAACACTACTACACAATACCTTGAAACCAAAAAAGGTCAGAATGGACCCTTGCAGGAAACTTTTTTGATTCCAGTTACAAAGTAAGTAACTTAGGTGAGGCACACAGGTAAGTGAGCTCCCTTATGGGGGAGGAAATGATATAAATACTGCCAGTGAATTCCTTTTTTTTGCCACAGTCCTTGCAATAGCAGACTAAATTTCTGTCCTGGATGGCTTATATTATAACAAACGTCTCTTAAAAGTGGGATGGTGAGAAGACTCAAAAACTTTGGATGGCAAGATAAGCTTAAGCGGAACAATAGAGGATGCTTTCTGTTTTATTTAGTTTGCTTCTTCTTTGTACAGAATATGTAAGAGAGGATAATTGTGCCAGTTGCTACTACTTCATGGCCATGAGGCTAATAATTCTTTGCCATCTTGAGAATAGCAGACTGGTGGCAGAGAGCAACAAGAATATGTTGAGGGATGTCTCTCTCTTCTGGTTGATGGATGCAGGAATATGCAGGAACAACACAGTCGATTGATTGATTGATAGCATGCAACTCATCCATAATGATCTGTTTGATATAGCAGTAAATTATTCTTGAGATTGATGCAGGTCATTGAGCAGCACATTGACAATCCTGTTGTCTGTCATCCTGTTCAAAGCAAGGCAGGAACTGCTTGTGATACTCAAGTCTACCTTGGGTGCCAGCTGTGTGCAAGTGTTCTGATAATACAAGTTGTTGTCTTTATTTTGTGGGCAGCTTGGCTTCATTGCTAGCTTGTTACAAGTAACAGTAAAAAAGAGATGAGGTTTTTAGAAGAAAAGGTTGTAGTCATTGCATTGATTTCATAGTAATACAAAAACCACGTGAAAATGTTGGGTTTTAAACTTCAGCAGCAAAACTTCTCCATGGAAAAGAAGCCAATAAATAATTAAGAAACATACCTGATTGTTGCATAGAAAATTGTAAACATCCTAAAAAGCCACTCAAAATTGAAGCAGAAAGGCTGGTAGTTCTCAGAAATTCAAAAGTTATGTTGGTCTTTAGGTTTCATGAATTACCATGATATCTTCCCATGGTAATCTGGGTTCATGTCTTGTTAGTGATGGCAAAGTTGTCTTCATTTACCTCGTTTGGTTTCTCTTTTCAAGAGGAAAAGTTTGAATTTTCCATTCTGCCAAGTTACACACACTTGACGATGTGGATGGATGGATATGTTTTCTTCCCAGTTTAATTAGCAGTGTTGGTGAGGGTGGAGCACAGAGCAGCCATATCCTTCTTTGACACATGGGGTCAGCAGGGAGTAGAAGGCAGCGTGTCACAGCACGCAGACGTGTGATCACGCATGGTTTGTTAACCTTTGGAAATGTTATTGATTTTTTTTTAAACTTACAAAGAATAACCATCTCCTTTATTTGGAGTAATAAGACTTGCTTCTTTCAGCTAGTAAATGAGTCTGGAGAAAACCCCATCCATCCTATGCCGGGTTCTAGGACTTGACGTCCTGTCATAGAGGGCATGAAGTTTTTCAGATATTTGGATGTTTTCTACATTAGTCTTCACCCTGCCAGATATTTACTTGAACCTGACATCTTGTCACAAAGGGCATGAAG
This sequence comes from Trochalopteron elliotii, assembly GCA_024734555.1. NCBI lineage: Eukaryota > Metazoa > Chordata > Aves > Passeriformes > Leiothrichidae > Trochalopteron > Trochalopteron elliotii. Next base: position 947,662 of record JANPWX010000173.1, read on the forward strand.
CCTTTCAGACTACTGGATATCTTCCACACCAGACTCTGCCCTGCCAGATACTTTCTTTTAAATTGAGTCCCTTGCGCACAGTCATGCAAGAGAGTTATCAGAGCCCCAGTCTGGACCCTTCAGAATCGGCAAACGTCCACAAATGATGGACTTGAAGAAATTCTCAGGAATTTAGACTTTTGATGCATGGAAAGAAAAACTTACTTGTTCTTAGAAAACCATTGCTTTCTGGACAGGTCTGCATTTGCCTCTGTGCTCTTGTTCCTGAAGTTAACCTGCTGAATACAAAATCCTGGTGGAGACATGAGATCTGGGTAGCAACTTTTTATGTAATTTGGAGAATTTAAAAACTTGAAGATTTTTACTTCATGTAAAAATCAGTTTAGTTCACTGTTTAAATACTATTTGACTAAATGCTGATTTGAATATGTGAAATTCTGCTTTTATGGGTAGAAAATGCACAACTCAAGTGCTTGCAAAAATCTGTGATTGCATATGCAAGTTTTACTGAGTGTTCGGAAATACATGTAGTTCCTGGTATTTCTTGAGACAATGCCCTACTTCTTTCTCCTACTGGTTGCTACCCCTGTCGGCATGGCTCCATGTGAGCCACAGATTCAGCTACAAACAATTAGGGTTTCCAGTGTTTTTTGAGACACAGTAAGAACAAGAATGCTTCATTAAGATGGTAAGAACCATATATTCCACATTGTTATTTACTTGTCTGAACATATCCCAGTCCCCCTTTTTGGCATCATCTGTGAAGCTTGCCTTGATTTTCTGGTTTCTTGCCCTGTGTGAAGATGCAAGGACAGAAATTCAAGCACAGATCACAGGTAACAAAACCTGATGTGAACAGGATAATGTATTATTTCATTGTATTCTGTGATGATGTATAAAAGTTTGAGATCCTTTTCCTTGTTATTTCTTAATGCTGTCAGATCTCCCAGCTGATTAATCCAAAATGGTAAAACATTCTATCCTTTCTATGTGCCTGAAACCTATGCTAAAACAAAGCACTAAATTCTTGGATTTGTTTATAGGTTTGGTTTTGTTTTTTTTTTTTTTTAAAGGGTCTCAAGCAGCTTTTAAAAACATCCTGTGTACTTGGGTTATGCACTAGCTTACCTGTATTCCCAGAGTTAAATTTGTGTATAAAGAGGTTTTGGACAGTTTAAAGGAGATGTAAAGGATATTGAGAATATGAATAAAGGCTAGATATTCATTGTTATTCTCCTGGACTTCTCTGCTGTCATTGAACATTGTTGTCTGTAAGATAAATTCTCCAAGAGCAGTTGCAGAGAGCAATGTATCCACTGAGAAGTGATTTAAAATTGCTCTTCAGCTGCTCAATACCTTGTTTGTAGAGTCCCACAAAAATAAATTCCCGTGCTGGTCCTCCTCAACAGTTATGTGCAGTTAGAAAATGACTGGTCTGTCAGCATGGCTTCAAGTGACTTCCTGGTAGAGGTAAGATGTAGCTCCTTCCTTGGAACTAGGCCAAGGCTGAGCACTTGGTAAAGACGCAAGGAGTAACAGGTTTCATGACTTTATGGTCCAGAATTCTTGTTTTGGTTTGTGTGTGTGTTGTGTGTTTGGTTCTGGTTTTGTTGGGGTTTTTTTTAGGCTTTTCACTAAGCTAGTGATGTACAGATACAAAAGGAAAGAGCTATTATGGATTCAAAACATAATAAAACTTAGAATCTTTTGCCCTCTCAAAGCAAGATACTTCACAGAGAACAATTCTCTCCCCACAGAGAACATAGAAAACAGGCAATGCATGACAGATTATTTCTATTCCTTGGGTTCTGTGATGATAAACATTGTACATACTGAAAAATTTGTATTACACTAGAATAAAAAACGGAAGTAAAGATTGTCCAATATGTTTCTTTATTCCCAGAATTAGAAGTCCCTTTGTTTCTTTTGTACTTTAAAATGTGCTTTTATAACTGAAGACAAATCTATAGAGGCTCCTAAATCAGTTACAGACATTCTGAGAGAGAGTCCAAATACTATTTGAAGATTGCCATGGAATATGAATGGTCACGTTCCTACAAACCACAACTATTCTAAAAGGAAACCAGAATATTCTACAAACTTATTTTGGGAAAGGTGCTTATGTATTTATGATTAAAAGTAATTTTTATTTATAGTTTGTGTGCAAAAACTTGTCTATAGGGAATGTAGATGCTATTCTAAAGCTCTGTGTAATTTTTCAACTTGTCTTTAATTTATCCTGTAGTTTCAACATAGAGTGTATGACTGAGAATGTTGCTAGCTTTGAAGCCAGAGTAGTTGAAAATCACTAAAAAAGTTAACCCAACATAATGCTACTGCCAGCAAAAGAAATCCTGCCGAACTCACCTTGTTCCACTTTGAGAGGAGGCTCCTAGTAGTCTTCCTAGCAAATTAGGGGAGCTCCCAGTCACCATGACTTGGATGTATAGGCTACACATTTTTGCCTGTCGAGACCTGACCTGCAGGAGAGCAGCTGAGCTGTGACTTCTCGTCTTCATGTGGGTTGGGGATAAATTTGTCCAGATTAGAGTTTGTAAAACTGGCTCCATGCCTCTAGTATGGCCTGGTTTGCATGTATTTGAAACAGTAGAGTGTTGCATTTACAGTTTTTTTCTACTGCCTTTTGACGCTCTCCTGAAACTAGTTAGTTTTTAGCATTTGACTGTTTATACTTCCACTAGAATTAAAAACAAGAAATGAGAAATTTGGTGAAGCCTGAATTGGTGCTTACTAATTGCTGATGGAAAGATTCCTTTTGATTTGAACATATATCAATGCAGTAATTAAAAGCATTCACTCAGTGAGTCCTTATAGGTGCCAATCAGACTTCTCTTAAGATTAATTTAAAGGGCCAAGGTCACATCTATTCTAGCAGTAGTTTGGGAATAACTGATTTACCTCAGCCGAGGTAAATAGCATAAATAAACCCATTATCTTTTGACTACTAAACCATTAATTACTTTGAAACCTACTGAATGTATGGAAAACATTTTTGTGTTTCTTTTGTAAAGCCAGCAAACACTGTTACCACCTCTCTGAAAATCACCTGCCGGATTTAGTAAACAAAACCAAATAGTTTCCACTTGTCTCTCTTTGTGGGTTTGTTTGTTTGTTTTAATGGGTGGTCTTCAAATTCAGCATCCAAACAAGGGTGTTTAGACTTTGCCTCTTGTTTTAATAATGCCTGTCTCTGCTGGCAGTTTTTTAAATCTTGTTCTCAATTTCTTATGAAAATAGCAACTCTGCTTTTATTTTTAAGGTCTGATTCTCTAAGGTGGGGAACTGACCCTGAGCTATGCAGAATGCCTCAGACTTGCACTGGGGCATTGTGCACTCCTCAAGTCTGAAGCCTTCAAGCTTTACATTAAAAGCGTAAAATGTTAGCAGGTGCTGAGACGCGAACTGAGTCAGAGTTCATTCTGTTTGTGCTGTGTAACAGCAGCAAAATGGTTGCTGTAATATAGATGCAACAGAGTAGAGGCAGAATGCAAGATTAATTGCTTCGTGTTATTACCAATGCCTTTGTCTTTGATTTTGCAGAAAGGTAGGTCTGTCTTTACCCCCTGCAGTTGTGTGGTATAGGCAATGGTCAGCCTTTGTTTGGAAGCTTTAAATGGACTCGGAAACCAAAAAGTTCTTCCTTGAAATACTGTGTAGCTGGTTGGGATCTTTATATTCCATGCAAATAGCAAAATATCCCTTTACAACTCTTATTGCACATTGCCCTTTCACAGTAATTTCATTGAGTTTATTTTTCTTTTAGAGAAGGGGGAAATGGAAGTTTGTAACAGGAAATGCAGGTATTACTAAATGAAAATATATTTGGTACCTTCCACAGCTGTGTGGAAATACTATTTCTGCAAGGGCAATACATTTTGTATGCCTTATGCTTTTATTAGAACACTTTCTTTTATTTTGTTACAATTATTTTCTCTATGTACAGTAATTTTGATGGCACTTGCATAGTAATGATGGTAATGGTGTAATAGATTATTCACAGTTGTAATGGTTATGATGCCATACTAATAAGTTGGGTAGGGAAAAGTATTTAGGATACTTTTTAAATGTATTTTTGTAAAAAATAAGGAAATTTATATCATTTAAGTAAGACAGTATTATATTCTTATACCTTAAGGGATGCACAAGAGAGGTTCTCTGTAATAATGTACAAGTGCCCAAAGAAGATCAGACATGGAAAATCTAAATTAACATAATCGTAAAGGGAAAGTACTGTGTCTTTGCTTTTGTGGCTGTTATACCCCATAGTGCTGGTGTTTTACAGTCCTTCCATTGTCCATTACTGCAAACACGTCCAGATGAATTCAGCGTTTAATGTTAAAAATCTTTTAACATGCCAGTTTGATTTGTAGCCCTTCATATCATGGAATGCTAATTAAAATCATATTTTTGCATATGTCATGCCTTTCATGTACATATGCAAATAGACTCTATTGCCTTTCAGCTATTAGTAATTAACTTTATGAAGGACAGCTGTAATACATAATTAACAAAAATGTTTGCAAGCCCTTTTCACACTGAAAGTTGCAGCAGTAAAATTTTTGCTTATCGAGAGAACCATTTTAGTTTGAAGCTTCAGTCTGATATCTAAATTGTTTGAAGCAGTCACATGACATAATTAAATTGATGTTATGGTCTTATCAGCAGAAGAATAGTACTTGTTAGGCTTCTATCTGTTTCATTACGTATGTCACCAAAATGAAAGTAAATTATCTGTGTTTGCTTTGGTGGAAACATGATGCCAGGTAGTATGTATTTTGTTGCTGCTGTTGGTGCTTTGAAGAATGTCTTGCCAGTTTGAGCAATATTCCTGCTCACAGTGTATTCATGAACATGTGCTTCACGTTTTTCATCCTTTTTTTCACAAGGCTATAAAATAACTAAGGCTATTAATTTGTTTCTATGTGTATCTCTTTAAATAATTAATACAATGAAGTTTGACCAGGCATAAGCAGTGATTAAAGCATCTTATAATGCTGTTTTTTCATGTTTCTCATTAAAAACAATGGAACTACCTGTATGAAGAAACGTTGCAGGATGGGCCCATTAGACTTAAATAAATTCAAAGGTGTAACTAAAACTATTTTATGTTATTACGTCAGACAATGTTCTTTAGGTAAAATAAATTATATTATCAGTATAATGTGTGAGATGTTCTAGTTTGCAAAGGGAAGCAGAAACAGTTTTCCATTCTTTGTCCAATGATGCATGGTTGGAACTTGTAAGAAAAAAAGCCAAGGCACTGCAAAATGAGGGAAGCCTGTTGTTACAGAATGGACCCCCCAATCTAAGTCACATCCTAGCAGAGGAGGGATTTTTTAAGGACTGCCTTTAATGAAATATATGTTCAAGTGCATGCTCAAAACAGAAAAAAAAAAAGGTTAATAAAATGATCTTTCTCATTTGCTCTTCATTTAACAGGGTAGCATTTGTGATGAAGAAACATTTGAATACTCATTTACTGGGCAAACACGGAGTTGGCACACCCAAAGAAAGGTAAACTGCTTTAAAATTCTTTTGCATTGGATCTTGTACACTAAGTGGAGATGTTTTCTAGAATATTTAGCTTGCCCATAATGAAGCCATCTGGATTTTTACCTCAACTCCAAGAAAGATCCAACATGTTTAAGTGCTGTGATGTCATGGTGCTTATGATGTGTCTGCAGAAAGAAATTCCATGTAAAAGGTGTAGAATTTGCACCTTTTGTGGGTTTTTTTTGTCAGGCGATATTATTTTGTCAAAACTTTCATAGTTGTAAATATCCCTCTCAGTACAGAATCAAAATTTTGGGTTGATTTTGTTGGTGTGGGTTTTTTTTTGTTTTGTTTTTGGGGTTTTTTTTTTTGTTTTTTTTTTGGTTTTTTTTTTTGTTTTGTTTGTTTTTGTTTTTGTGGGGTTTTTTTGGTTGGTTTGTTGTTGTTGTTGTTGTTGTTTTTCCTTTTTTGTTCTTCTCTTGCTGGCCTTGATGCTCATAGGTTTATAAAACTACTTTCTAAGAGGTCAAAGCCACGGAGGAATGAATGAAAAAGAAAGTTTCTTCAAGTGTTCTTGGGTGGGAAGGAAGATTTGGCATATTCACTGTTTTTAAAATTAATTAATTTATTTTTTCAATCTGTACACAGCTACTTTCTCTCCAGCTTTGTTTGCAAGCAGGTTATTTTTATGTCGTTTAAAATATAAATGTGCTTTACAAACTCAATGGCACTGTGTTTGCAGATAAACAGATTTTGCTTCTGATTTATTTGGCACATTGTGGCCTAGCTATTGCTATTTCATTGAATCTTTGGGCCAACTAGAAAATTGATGTGTTTTGGATAGCGAAAAGATGGCATATTCTCTTTCAGCCTGGGTATTTGGAGGTGTTCATTGCTGGATGCTTGATACTGTTTCAAGTATTACTGCCTTGTAACTCATTCTTCAGGGGTAGGCTTTCATAAATAAAGAGTATTTTCTGGTTTTGATATGAAAAAAGAGGAAAATAAATGATAGGAGCTGTAGGAGAGTACAGCAAAGCTCTTCCTGAGCCATGTTCATTTCTTGTTAAAGACAATGGAAATTGTGGGCAATTAGACCCATTCCTCACAAATTTGTCACACTTCAATCACAGAGGGACCTAAGAGTAGGATTTTAAATTAGCACCCCATATATGTCTTAGTTTGACTAAGCACCACTTTAAGTGGTGCTTTCATTTTTAAGGAGATTTCCTCTACAAAGGGCTTAACCAGAATTTCCCTAACATGTGATTATTCAAGAGTTTTGAGATCTTCTATTTAATCTAAAATACACAATGATGCATTGGAAAAACAATTACAGTTTCATCAAAGCAGATATCATAATAAAGTTTATGTTGGTTATCTCTTGTCATAGCACAACAATTACAAAGTGTTTTGCTCTGGTGGCTTATTTTATAACTGGAAGCATTCAATACCAATATATTCTTTTACAAGGGGGTACTTACTGTACAGTCATCATAAATACAATGTAGAGATAACTTGTATTACCCTTGTGAATATGTGCACAATAAAGGATACATGCAATAGATTTCCAAATATAGTATCTTAGCCTGAGAGGCATATTTTCAGTGATGATCATCTTGAAATGAATTCCTAAACAAGCAGGATGCTATAAACTAAATCAATTGTTGCTGGCTTTTCTTTGGGTGTTCATTCTGAAAGCTTCTTGGCTGTGGCTGTTTTCCCCTTTTCTTCCTGTATTCCTTCAAGGCTTTCTGGCTGGCTGGCCAGCATGGCGTGAGGAGGAGGAGGGTGGCAGCTTTACAGGCCCTGGCTGCCCAAGGAGCAGAGGAGCCCTGCTGAGGCCTGCAGCCTCCCTGTCCCACTGGCTGGCGTTGCCTCCAGCATAGGCAGGTGGAGTTAGAGTGACTTCATGCCCTCTTCTTTCACGGTTTCTTCATCCATCTTTTGAGTATTTCTTTTCCACAGCACCTTTTCAGGTGGCACTTCAGCTTAATGTAGAGCAACATCAAACAGTAGTGGCAGAGCTACAACAACAATATAAATTTCTAGTAGCAATCCCTCGCTGGGGATGGGGGATGTTTAAGCCACATGAACTACTGCAGTAAATACCAAACCACTGTTGCTTTCCTTTCCACCTTTCCTCTCCTATTACGAGAAAGTTTGATGCTTTTTAATGGCTTTAGGAACCAAAGAAATCCTTCTGCTGCATGTTAAACCATCACTTTGGGCATAAACATATTATAAATTAAGTTACGTAGTTTTCTTACCTATGTAAAACATTAATGCCTTGATTATAATTTTGCAAGCTTGCTATTTTTTAATTTCTCTAGGACAATATAATCAGTTTATTCTTTATGTTTTGAATTTGATTCTGCCCTCTGATACATTGCGTATTATAGCAAATACTAATAGAAGCTAGCTAAATAGGCTGTGACAATTAAATTAATAATGCATTTTATTTGCAAGTGTTTAGTCTTCATGGTTTGACTGATATATGCAAAGATGGTAATTTATTAAAAGTAAATTCATGTAATTGTACTACAGAATTTGATGGACCAAAAAAAGTTGTCAGCATGACTATCATCAAAAACAGAAAATTGAAAAGAAGTTCAAAAGGGTGCTTGAAAAAAATAGTTCTAAGCCATACACCCCAAGAAATTGAGGCCCTTTTAACAAACTTCTTAGAATGGAATTACTGGTGGTAAGCTTTGAGATAGTTCTGAAAGGGAGAGAAAAATACATTTACAATTTAGTAAGCAGTACTTAACTTGTGCACCTTGCTCTCTCTAGCTTTCCATCACTGTTGGGCTTTTTTATGCACAGAAGGGAGGAGCTGTGGAGGCTGTGGAAGGGCGGATACTGAAAATGAGTATAATTCATAATGAAGTTGCTACTAAAACATCTTCTGTTTAGGTTATTTTCTTTTTTAAAAGGACAAAATTGATTTAAGGGGAAAATACTGTGCAATTGAAAGTCACATAAGTTTTTAAAAAATAAACTTGTAGTAAAATGTCTGCACATTTCAGACACAAAACACCCTACTGCCTAGTCCATTATGATCATTACCATTTAATAGCTAACTCAAAAGTGGAATGTTTTAACAGAAAGAATTCCTCTAAGGTATATTTTCCTGTTATTGGAACTGTGATACTGATTTATTGTCAACTTGAATGTGTCTCAAAACTGGCATGTTATCTGCTAAGTCCAAGGCCAGTACATATTTGGTACTTCAGTGTCAGTAATCTTCATGGGACCTATAACTATATCTTATTGGCAGGATAAATCTTTGGCTACACCTTTATTGTGTCTAGGAGACATTGTGGTTGGGGACAAGGTGAATGCATCAGTAATGTTAATGGTGCCAAGTTCTAATTTCTGTTACATCATTACTTAGGTGTAAATTGTGTCAGAACACAGAACAAACAGATGTTTCTCTATTAAGATATATACATAAACACACAAAAAATATGAGCAAGAAAATAAAAATAAATTCACTAAGTCATTCATCAGTGAGATTGAATTATGCCGCTGTTAGGTACAACTCTGGATTTAAAAATTATTTTGTATGAAAAATACACATAAATATTCTTTAAAGATTTTTTAGAGGCACCATTAGTACTGAAAAAATATACATTTTATAGTTTATGATTCTTTCTTAACTAGAGTTCTATTTGATACATCTGTTTGGAAAATTCTTTTACATAAGAAAAAGCCATAGAAAAGCATTTATAGTTGTTTAATTACCTCATCTTCCTTATGAATTTTAAATAATGGGCTGCCTCTGAAATAGCTTTACATATGAGTAATCCCTTTGAATCAAATAGAATCATTCATATATAGAAAGTTACTGGTAGCAGAGTCACTGAATTGGAATATCTATTATAAAACAATTCCTGTAAAGGTTATTAAAAATATATTCGGTTTTGCAAGGTGCTGGTATTTTTCATGTGCTTTAAGAATGGCATCAGCGTTACAGTGCTCCTGACATCATTTGAAGATCATATGATTTTCAAATTATCTTGTTTGATTGAAAAAAATGTGCAG
>JANPWX010000173.1:957608-960108 GCA_024734555.1 Trochalopteron elliotii
GACATCATTTGAAGATCATATGATTTTCAAATTATCTTGTTTGATTGAAAAAAATGTGCAGCGATTTCAACTTGAGAGCAGGAGCTATAGCTGTGTAATAGCAACCTAAATACATTTGAGATGCTTTGTCAAATAATGTTGAAATGTAACATACTACTAAAATTTGTGTGTTTTTTACTCTTTGAAGTAAAAAGAGAAAATTTCTTGGTGCCAGTTGTTTCATGTGCTTGCATAAGCCCATCTGAATTTTTGAATATTAAATTCTACCAATTTGTAAATATCATAAAATAGACAAGACTGTAGGTACATCAGTGGAAGGGATCATTGAGGTCTGAAAGAAAAGTAGCCAGGAACTTGGGGTTGATGTTCTGTATATTATTTAGAAAACTGTCTTGTAATTAGCTGCTGTGTCCTGATATTTCCATTTTGAATGTAAAACTAGAAGGGTATCAAGTCCATCAGTGCAACCATTTTTTACTTAACTGAACTGTTAGTTCTTCTTTTGAAGCATTTTTCTTTCTTTGAGTAGAGAAATTTATGATAGTAGCTATTAGATAGCTCTGTTTTGGGTAATGCTACTCCTGCAAAGTAAAAATATCCAATTTGATGTTACAGCAAATTTGGGGTAAACGAGTGGCAAAAGTCACAAAGTGATGTGCTGTACATCCATACAAAGGGAAGTGGTTCCAGTCGTACGCCCCAGCTTTCTGCTTCCACTGCATAAGTCAACCATGCAGGCCAAGAAGGTGAGGGTTAGGATGTAATCGTTTTGCTATAACCTCCTCTTGTTCTGAAGGAATGAGTTCTGTGTGTGACTGTTGCACAAAAGATTTTCCAGTTAGAGGCACTGGCAGTACATATGGATTTGCTGGACAAGAGGCTACCTGTAATACCAGAGAGTGGTGTGCTGAGTCTTCCCTTACAGCTTTGTCATCACCTTCTACGGCTTCTTGCAAATGAGTTTGAGCTTTTCAACTCAAACCCAACACTACTAGGTTAACTGGATAGGAATGACAAGCTTTACTTAGTTGATTATTTCCTGCATTTTTCTTTAAAAGGGTCTTGAGAGTTACATAATCATTCTTTGGAAAAGCTCTAGGAAAGAAATGTAGCTTTTTCTTGAAATATTTATTATTTGGAAGTTTGTGATGAAGGGATGTGTGTGTGTAAAAGACTCAGTTTTAGCAGTGTTTGGGAGCTGAAGTTTTTGCCTAAGATGCATGCTCAGCTTTCCATGTTTTGGAGGCTTATCTGACCTTTCCAAGCAGTATTTCTCTTCCGTGTTCAGCTCTTGTCTGGTGCTATACTGTGTCAGAGTGTGAAACAGGTTCCATAGGTACAGGTTCCATAATCACTTGCTGGCTGAGTGCTTTTCTCTGCGGCTGACCAAGGAACATAAGGAAGCCATCGGGGTTACCTGCGATTCCTCAGGTACTGGAAGTAGAAGATGTGCTGTAAATTCACAGCTTTCCTCGTGGCTTGCTGTCTGTACACACATCATATGCATTTGCTTTGCTACAAAGAAATGAAGACTAGGCAGACATCTATACTTTTGAAGACTGCTATCACAAAGACAAGTGATGACTTGAGAATCTTTTCAGAAAGAAAAATAACAAGTGAAGGACTGTAAAAGAGTGAAGTTATTTTGCTACTACACATTATTTGTTCTTCCTATCAAACCCTGGCAATATTAGAGTTTAGTTAAGAAGGAAGGGCAACCTGAAGTAAGCTTAATTGCTAGGTATGTGAGATGTTTTGGAAATTTCTCTCATCAGCAACAGTCTTCCTGTTGCGAAGGCTTAGCTGATACGGTTAGAAAATAGAGGGAATACCTAATGGGATTAATGCTGCCCACAGTGAGCACCTTTGGTTAATTTTAAGCATCACAACAAGATATAAATGATGCCCTCACATTCATAAACAATCAACTGCTGTCTAGAGCATAGGTTATTAGTTCCATTAGCAAGTGTATGCTAGCATTGCCTGTGAATCTGTGGAAGACAGTGTGGGTAGTTGCTGAAAGTGCCAGCTTTATTTCACAATTGTTTGTTTCCAAGAAAAATACAGTTCCTTGTTGCATGCCATCAGCCAAAAAGTTGTAAGCTGCCAACTGATCCCTCCTCTGTTGCAGTCAGCTGAAAGTAAGTTGTTTCAGTTGCATGTCCTAATTTGCTGCTTCCGCTGTGTAAGGCAACTGTGTAGGCCAAGAGGGTAAGAATTAGGATGGCAATATATCTTTAGATCCCCTTTTACCTGAGTGGGACTGGTAGCAAGGGACCTCTCCAGACAGTTTTGCAGTCTGTGTTACACTGCTTTGAGGGTTGTATCTTGTGACACTTACAGATAGGAAATGTTCCATGTCTTGGGTAATACCATGACTTTTAACTTTGATCAGTCTATATAATACAACACACATATTTATTGAGAACACTGTAAAGGAAAAGGAAGCATTGTCCCTTAACCATGCTGCAATGAAATATTTTCCATACATTCTGAAGAA
>JANPWX010000173.1:965108-1000108 GCA_024734555.1 Trochalopteron elliotii
CCAAATTTTTTTCCCCATACGGTGTTTTGTGTCTAATTTTTAATGCCTGAAGTCTTAATATTTAAACATAAAAGCAATCTACTGGATACATAATTCTTCTGTATACCTGTGTTTTCTAGTAAAATAACTGCAGGTGGAAGGAATGCAACAGCTACAGGGAAAGGACTGATGAAATTAAATAGTTTTATCATTGGTACTTATTGGAGATTTTTAGGATTTTGTTTCTGTTTTTTTGATCAACTGATTTGCAGAAATTTTACCAGTATAGTACACAAGTGAAAGTGCATTTCGGTGTTTGGAGTTTTTTTAGTTGTTTTATTTCTTTTTATTCTTTTCTGAGGGCTTTAATATTTTCATGTATGATGTGTCTGAAATTTGTGATTTTAAAGTCTCCTTTCTATCTTCATTATGCTTACATATTGTATAGATTTCTCCACATAGAATGATGTTCAGTTTCACTATCTCTACAGCTGCAAGACTAATAGAAGTGTAAACACAAAGCAGATGCATCATTTTACATAAGAAAACCTTGCTTCCACTTATCATATTTGAACTGCTTGTGTTTGTACACCTGTAGCTCACTGACAGTGCCCTTCAGAAAATGAATTACTGGTTTTGTACCATTTATATAAGACATGGCTCATTGTAGACAAATGAGAGACAATTTCTAGAATTTCAGATCCAGGGCCTTATTTTTCTTGACCACCATCACTCTGTGTAATGCTGTACATTCATAGTGCTCCAAGCAGATTCAAGGTAGAGACACCAAGAGCTCAGTCCTCTGTTGGCTTTCTGAAAATTTCCATGCAAGTTCTTCATCAAGAGGCCATTGTTGTCTGAGAGGGGTGTGGAGATGCCATATGGTTGTAAATGGCCACCTCAAACCTCATGCAGAAAATGGCTACTGCGTATGACTAAAGCAGTATAGTTGCCCAGTTTCTGACATGTTAAGCTGGTTTCCTTCCAGCTGCTAATTGAAAAAGGTAAAGAGTTCTACTGATTGTGAAGTCAGTGTTACCCATTTATAACCATGTGTGATTTCATCACTCATGGATCAACTCACGTAAGGGTTGTTTCTACATTGTTTTGTTTCTACAACATGGGAGTTCTGTATTCCCTTAATTTTAAGCACCCTGAGAGTAGGCAGATGTTAATACTTAAAAAATGCAGTGCTGAACCGGTTTCTTAGACCACTGAAATTTCATCTTGTTTGCTCACTTGTTGACATTTTTGCCTGTCAGTTTTCTGAGTATTTAGTGATATAGTCAAGAGACAGGATGAGGGCAGAAAGCATAGAGGTACTAGCAGAAATAGATAGGTTTGATAATTATTTTACTTTCTGGTATATGCATAGCAAGTGCATTTGTACAGACTTAGCTAAATACTGATTTATGCCTATCTAAGTAAAAGAAAAGCATTAAAATACTTGCTATCATCTTGAATCTCTAAAATGTCTGATAGTTCGTATTTCATAAAGTCACACATCTGAGAAGTTGGCTTTTGCAAAACAAGCTCTCTGATTATCTGATATCCTCCGGAAGGTTAGGAGAGTTGTTTCCTATATTACTTAGGAAAAAATTTCTTTTTACAATTGAAAATGTCAGCATCAATTTAAAGTAACACTAAGCATGTGCTTGCTTTCTGAATATTATCCTCCTCCACCTCCCCTCCAACCACCCTGCTGAGGATCTGAGTGTGACAGTTTGATTAGATCATCAATCCTTACTGTTAACAGCACTTTTCCTGAACACCTGGGTTGCTAGGTCACATCTGAGTTTAGCTACCGTTGTTTTAGTGACCTAACGTGCATTCACCATAGCAATTTACATTTAGTCCTCAAATTAAAAGTTACCTTAGAACAACAGTTTGCTTTAAAATGACCTTTGTTCTCATGTGAAAGTTATGCTATATGATGTGATAAAAACTATAAATGATGAAACAGATTTTTGTATTTGAGATGTGGTTACTTATTTTGATAGAGATCTCACGTAAGTCTGTCTAACTGCTGTCTCAAAAGCAAAACTCAGTTAGCAATACTTCTGCTTAATTGTCCGTCAATGTAGAAGAATTCTACGTAGATTTATATTCACATAGTTTGATTAAATTGTGTTTTTCTATACTAAGTTATCACATTTGTCATATCCTTACAGTATTTTTGTAGTTTTTCTTCCCTAAAAATCTACTTTTGACTTGTCAGTACAATTTGATTCCTGCTTATCCCACTTTTAGGGAAAATATCAGCAAAGGTAAATACCTAGCAACAATTTCAATGCAAATTGTTGAGCAGTAGACAGCAACATAAGCATGCTATAAAATGTAGTCCAATTCTAAATCTACAGTAATCCTTTGGTTTTTTAAGAATTTTCCTTTGCTGTGATGATATTCATAAAGTTATCAGAGGAAAATTTGTGAAACATTTAATTAAAAATCAGTTTAATTAAAAATCAGTTAATCAAAATTTTTCTTGTGTTTTTGAGTGAACACATTAAAGCACAGGATGGGACAGTGTTATACAACAAAAGAATTCACTTTCAGCAGTATATATGAAGTAACAATAGTAGTTAATGGAAATTATTTGTTTTGTGCTTTCTCTCGTGTCAGTTGAATATGCTTCCATATGTATTCTTAAATCAAATGTAAAGCTTCCTGTAATCTGTTACAGTCATGCCATTGTTGCACATCTATGAAATTAGATACCAAATGATTATTTCCATTAAATTGGTCAAATGTGAAAGAGAGATCTGAAGGCTTAGTGTAGAATTTAAAAATAAAACATTTCTTTAAGTATAAGGTTTATGATAGAAGGGTGTTTCCCCACTGCCTGTAGCAAATATAGTGTGGAATTAAAATGCATTGCATAAAACACATACATTTTGGGGCCTGATTTGGTGTCTAATTAAATCAGTTGAAAGTATTATTTTGATTGGGATCATTAATGAAGCATAATTTTGCTTGTTAAGCAAAACTCTAATTAGACACTATATTTTAAATATTATTTTGTATATATGCTACTGTTCAAGAACGTGTTTACTGTGTCCTCTGAAATACGTGAAGTGCCTACTTCTGTTAATCCATATTCAAAACATATGTCGTAGTAGCTTCTGAGAATTCATAATAACAATAAAATTAAAAACATGGATAGTCTATGCAAAACTAAAAATTCTGCAGCATGCAGTGTACATTATTTTAAATGCTAATTCGTGGTAAAATTAATGGTAAAAAAGTTCAAAGGATCTGGTGTACATAATCAGAATGTAGAAAATGCTGCTCAGCCTTCCATCAGAGTGATGTAAGATAGGGTCAATAGGATGTTTAAAGAAAAAGCTACCATGAAAGAGGTGACATAAGAGAGTAACTCTTTCAAACAGCACTTCTTTATTAGTGATATTATGCAAATAGAAAATACTAGGCCTTGATGAAAGCATACTTGTTAAACTCCTTGAATTTTTTTGAAAGACGGATAACTTGTAGGATATGAGTAATGTGATATTACTTTATATATGCTTTTGTTTATTATTATTGCTATGAAACTGTGTTATTTATAACCAGATGAATCCATGCAATCAGAAATTTTTGAAAACTGAAACTTTTGGGGACAGCTTTTGCATGCTCCGTAGCTGTTCACTAAATGTTTATTATTTTTAGTTTGATGAAGTTTATTTACCACTGTTTTTCTGGGTTTTTTTAGTTTGATGTAATTTTACTTCATTGCTTGTTGTTTTCCAGATCAGAGTCAAAATTGCTGAAGTTTGAAATTTGGCCATAATAGTCATCACTGACTATTGATAGTCACCTTTTGTGTGTGTTGCTTTGGATTACCAGATTATCAGTATATTCCCTGTTGTTTATGGAGACTTTGAAGATTATTCTTTGGTTTACAACTGTTCTCTTACATATGATTATGTCGGCATGAATTCTGTTCCTGTTGGAACAAATCAAATGTTTACCTTAATGCCAAGCAGTGCAACTTTTTATTTTCACACACTCTGTAAAGATTGGTAAGTGTGCTGTTGGGTAAATAAAAAACATGTAATAGTTACTTACTGAGTCAAAGAACATTCACACTAGGTAGAAAAACAGGACAGATCCATAGACTAACTCCTGTTATATCATGATGCACTTACTGTTCAGTAAAAGCCTGCCCTTCTGGTAGACTGACTTGGGGAGAGATGAGCGTGTATGAATTTGGTCTTTATTGTACTGTGTCTTTACTGAAAACACGTATTTATTCACAGCAATGTGTCTCATGCAAGTTTTCTATCTTTTCTAGTAGCAACCAAGACAAGATGTTGGTAGTTTCCGTGAAGGTGAGGCAAGGTACAGTCAGCACTTCCCATTGTTGGCATTGCCTGAATTCAAGGAAGTGAAATCTGCATTTTCTTCATTGCTGTTTTCAACAAGATTGCAGGAATTATCTTACTTGTGCAAGTTAAATCATATGAAAGCATGCCTGTTTGGCTGTGTGGACAGAGAAGTCCACTTGTGTGGAGAATTGGATGCATTTGGAACACAGACTATTGTCCAACATAATGGCAAACTAGTCTAAAGCTAGGTTTTCTAACTACCAGAATGTTTTCAGTGTTCTTCTATTTTGTGAAGAAGTAGTCCCTCCCCTGGCCAGACTTCACTGCTCTTCAGGCTTCACCTGTGGAAGAAGTTCAGGGAATACATGCAGCAAAGGAGTGTGGATTCTGCTGTAGTTGTGTTTTCATCACCAGTGGCAGTCATCTGAGTGTCTTGGGCAGTTATATCTTTTTTTTTTGTGTTTGATTTTCTTTCCATTTACAATGTGAGTGTAATAACACTTACTTCACAGGTGCTGATGGGAGCTTGTGAAGCATTGCAAATAGAACTATGATGATTTTTTTTCTTTTATTGGAATGATGTGATAATAATGTTGTTGCTGTCACACTTTGAAAGAAAGAGATTTGATGTGCTTTTGAAATGCTAATCTGAAGGACAGGGATACTGGGGAACAGGAAGTGAAGATCTTTCTCCAAATAGGACTTCTGATCAAGCTAGAGACAGAAGCTCTTATGGATGTAATAGAAGTGTTAAGATCTGGAGAGGGTCACCAAACAATTGCTAGGGAAGGGAATTCCTTGGAAATGGTGTAGAGGCTTCCTTTTTTCCTTGATTTCTCTGTGCTTGAGTTGAAAATAGAGCTGTATATGGAGTCAATCCAGTAGACTCTTTGTTTTATTTTCAGGTTAGGTTCAGCTTCACTCTGACAGCAGCTCTTTTGGTTTGTGTTTCACATAATTTCAGAGAATGGTCCTGGTTCAAATCTGCTTTCTGTGAAATCTTTTTGTGAAGACTCAGCCTTGGCAGAGTTCAGACCAAGGACTCATATACAATATCGGCTGGCTATCAAAGGTTTTATTTTTCATTTGGGCTTGACTTTATTCTCTAGTTTAGTTGTTGAGAAGTATAAATCTGATGTCTAATGCAAATATTTTTTTTTTATTTCATTAAGGTTTGCTCTGGCTTTAATTAGTATTGTTTTCTATGATGAATTTTGCACAGGCAGTTTTAAGAAATGTTGTATGTCTATTGCTTTGTTAGTGTGCATAAGCAGGCTGCTCTAGGCAAACACAGAAAGGGGAATATAGTGCACTGAGCAAGAGACTAAAGTTTGTATTGATGTGGGTCAGAGGAGAATGTTGTATGTCCCAAGAGCATGGGATTTAAAAAAAAGAATATAGGGCATGGTTCATAAGGGGCAAAGCCATGCAAATACCTCATGTTTTTTCTTCCTTGTTCCTGCAATATCCTGACCTTCAATGTAAGAAGTTTTAAGGGAGCATGATGAGCCTTTAACATAATGAAGATACTTCATTTTACAGTAGAACCCTTTCAGAATGAATTTCAGTGTAGTAACAAATCAGTATATTTAAACCATATAAAAGTTACGCTACATTTGCATTTTTGATCACAATCTAACTTACATATTGAAAAAGTTCATTTTTATAGACATTTAGACCCATTAAGAATGTAATTTGTATTTTTTACTTTTAAGTCAGATATTAAATGCCTTTGTTTGGTGATATGCCTGTGTGTATATCTACATCTTGTCTCACAATTAGAGTGTTTAGTCACCAAAAGGAATTGGTCACTTTTTGTACAAGCTTATGGTTCCCAGTTACACATTTAGAAAGATGGGTGATGATTTTTAACCTCTTAAGATCCAATTTTCCTTTCTAAATCTCGTCTTTTCCAGGTCTAGCATGTCAGTCTGTCAGTCTCTGTAGGAGTTGTCAGGGTAATCTGTCATCATCAAAGTCAGAGGAAGACATTCAGAAATACAAAAATGTTATTCTTTATGTCTGTAGGTTTACTAGAAGGATTTTAGAAGAAGCACAAAATAGACAGCAGAGGGGGCCAGGCTCTCTACATCACCAGCCCAGTTGCTGTCAATTTATTCCAGTGATTTTGTTTTGTAGACAGAGGATCTCTGGTTAGCCCATTTAGTTATTATAGTGTTATTCTATTATTTTGCACTTACTGGGAAAAGCAATGGAAATTCAGGGGACTTTTTTGAGTAGCTTTTGTGATTCTGCTTTCATGTACACTTAAAGAAAGAAGAAGAAAACCCACAAAGAGCATAATCATTAATTTTCTTATGACTGCTTTTTTTCCTGTAACACTAATGTGACCATGTCTTGAGAATGAAAAGAAACCCCTGTAAATATGAGGACCTGATAATGCTGAATCAAAGCACTTTCTATGTAGTTAGAAGTCCCCATCCATTTGTTCATCAATTGCTGTTCTTGCAAAATAAGTAATTATATATAAATTCGAAATATTATGTAATTTTATTGAACAGCATTTGGGTGCATGTCTTTCTTCAGGTACTGTGTTACTTCCAGAGATAACATTTATCAAAAAATACCGGTAAAATAGTCTTATTTTCTTTTGTTTTTTTTTTCTGCAGGCATGCACATGCTAGTAATACATGTCATGAATGATATTTTTCTGTGCCTTGGTGTCCCATTTAGTATACAGTTCTTAGTTGTTCTACATTCATTGGGTCAGTATTCTACTATTGCTGCCTTTGTACACCATTATCTTATTTTCCTGAGAAAGCACAGTGAGGAACATTCCTTTCACCTGAAAACTGGTATAGTTCTTAGTCCCAGATGGTCACTTGTTGTGGTCATAAAAGATTTGGTAGGACACTAGCCTTGCATCAAGTGTTGCCACACAGGTGAACCAGTCCATTTCCAAAAACCAAACAAACTAACAAACCCCCTTCCTCGCAAAAAATATTGAGTTGGACACGAACTTACAGGAATGGGCTCACTGTGACTACATCTTCAGCAAATGACAGATACTTCAGGATATAGTTTTGTTTTCTACTTTATATGCTTTCTTGTAGTTGACTTTATTCTTGTTTTTTTTTCAAAATGAAAATAGATCAAATGCAGCAAAATTATACATGCTATTTTTTTTAAGGTGATGTAAAAGGTCATTAGACCATCATTCAGGAGGCAGACATTCTTCAGCTAGAAACTGAATTCTGTAGTTTGAGGTTAGTAAAAGGAAATGACAGTGGCATGCATTTTTCATTAAATATGTCTACTATATCTTACAAGTATTTTAAAAAACAGGTATGGCATCAACATAGTTCTAATGATATACTGCAGCTGTCCCTGGATTAATGCAGTGAAGATATGACCTCTTGAAAACTGCCTGCTATGCACAGTTGCTGTAGTTGCCCTGTTTTCATCAGTGTGGTTTTTAAAAGCGTAGGAAGAGGGACTGCACTTCTGATGAGGCATATACATTACCAAAAAAAAAAAAAAAAAAGAAAAAAGGAGATGGGCAATGAAGGTCTAATTAATTTATTTTCAAGAATCAGGGTTGGGAATGGTTGTTGTGGCTTTTGGAAGAGTCAAAAGAGAACATCAGTCTTCTAGATGCACCAGTGTATCTCCTCAGGTATTGGGAAGATAAGAACTGTTAGAGAGGTTTCTTCCACTTTATATGTTCTGTATAGTTTCAGATTATTTCAAATTGTAGAACCTTAATGTGATCTAATTCTTGTTCAACTAATATAATGTTGTTCTTCTGTTTTGAAATGTTGCTTTAACTTTTTTTTTTTTTAATGTTACAAAAATAGAAGTTGTTTTTTACTATAAACGTACCAGCAGAGTTCAGGTCACCATGCAAATGTAGGACAATGGCAGAATGGTCGTGACATGTGTACAGAGCAGTTTGATAAGGTCTCTCCACTGGTATAATGAAAGGTTGCTTTCTTCCCTGTGTTAGCACTGAAACATTAAACAGAATGGACACTGAATTTTGGTGCTTTGCTGATAAACAAGTTGAATGTACACTTGTACACTGATGTATTGCAGTGTTCTTGTGTCTGTGAATGAACTTCTCACAGATTCAGAGGTAGGATTCTATATATAACCTGCTGTATGTAGGGAGGTTGTGAACAGTTTTACAAATATTCTTCTTTGGGATACTGCTAGTGAAAAAAAAAAACAATAAAAATGCAATTCACATCAGCTGCTGAAAATCTCTGATGCATTTTCTATAACATAGACAGCAACTTCTGAAAATATTTATGAGTCTGCTTTTTGATGAATGCTTGATATCATCCCTTAGGATATGATCTCTTTGTTGGATTAAAGGCACTAGTCCTTGCATTAAATGATGCTGGGTTTTTTCATCCTAATACTCTTTACATGTATCTCTTTTAGATGGTGCCGTCTATTATCGTGCTCTGCCTCCTTACGTTTATCTTCCCTATGAAACAGCTATTAGTCCACCAAACAAATTTTGAGATGATTTTCCTCCAACAGTTTGCAGGTTCTGAAAAATCCATTAATATCAAAAACTGGATTCCTTTTGCTCCATGTCTGTGTACATGTATGTGTGTGGTATTTTTTATGTTGACCCAAAGATTTCTTTTACTACTGGACCTGTGTAGCTGCTTAGGGAATTGTACTCCCACTGTGCTGTTTACTCCCATGTTGTCTGATCCATCAGCAATCTAATTCACAGATAGTATCATAATTCATGATGTAATAGATCTTCCACATTGTTTTGTTGGGGAAACTTAGTAAAGATAAAAACCTCATGTAGCAGTTGCTGTTTCAGTAGTTTAAGCTTTTGATTCTCGCTTTCCATCATAAATGTCCATCGTCAAAAAAGCACTGATTATGCTTTGACACCTCTCCTGCTACACATTCTTTTTTCTGTGGTCTTTCTAACAGGCTGACATGAAACTGGTTGCTTTTAGTTTTTGCCATTGCTTTCAAAGCATATGTTCTGGGCAGTAAGTTTTCTTTCCCTTCTAGGTAAGCTTCATTTAGTGTTTGTTTCATTAAATATTAAACTTCTTTGTACAGAAAATTTACTACAAACATTGTCTGATTACAAACTGTACTGCATCAGTGCTTAGAATTCAGTCTGCCATGACCACTTGTCCCAGATATTCCAGTTCTGTTCTTTTGTAGATCTGTTACAGATTATTTAATTATCAAGATTTTATTTTAAAGACAGACAGAATTAGAATGTAGTTTAAAGGCAAATTCAAATTATTATTCATTCTGCCTTCTTCTAAAGATACGTTTTGACATAGGAGAATTTTGAAAATTATCTAGGTATCAAATATTTCAGCAGGAAATCATTTAATATTTTGATTGTTTCTATTTTTGTTGGTCTCTTAAGTCAATCAGAAGCTTTAAATGTAGACTTTGATGATAGCTTTTTGCTAATCATGAATAAAATATTTCTAGAAGTCAATTACTTTTTAAGGCCAGAGAAAACACAAAGTACTTTAAATCCAGAGTTTTTTCAGAATAACTGATTATGTTACCTAACCTAAGTAGAAGTTTAGATTTCTTAGGAAAGTAACTATAGAATAAGGAATGAGTTTAGATGAAGGGTTTTGGCACGTCAAGTTTAACTTTGTTATTGTACATTGGCATCTGAGTAAACAGACGTTTGGGCATAGTAAATAAGAAGAAAAATTGCTGTGGATCGTGTTCCATTCCTGGTGCCTCAGTTAAGGACTGTAGGTGACACTTGTGATGAACTGAACTTTGCAAAAATGTTTGCAATAATTGGTTCAACTGTTTCCTAATATGAACATCTATCATAGCCATCTAAGAGATGGACCTTGAAGAAAATGCTAGTGATCATCTAGTCCCTTCTTCCAATCATAATTTATATGCAAACATAAGTATTGTTTCCAAACACATTGCTACAATCAAAATATTCTTTGATAGTTGCTGATGTAACTTATTTCTGAAAGTATCTTTCGAGGGGACAGTTTTGCAACTTCCATGGTGCTTATTCTACCACATACTTGCACATGCTGAAACACAATGCTTTCTAAAATTTAGGAAACTCAGATTTATTGAGAACACATAGTTTTAGACATGGATTTGAAATTTGTCAGAGGAAGGTAGTTATCACGATGACTTCTCATCAGAATGACTTCATCCTCAATTTAAGAATTTATTGAAGCTGCGTACCTCTGTATATTTCAGTTTCTGTGTTTGTAATAGCAGTTTGATTGAAGAATAATATTTCTGGCTTCAGAGATTCTGTACAATATATTCCAGCTTCCATTTGCCTTCTCCATGTATAGTTTAGGCTTATTGATAAGGCAGTGGTAATCAGACATCTCTCCTTGTGTAGTCCTGTCCGCTGGGTCCTTTGTTCTCGTTGCTTCTCTGAGAACTGCTTAGCTGTAGCCACAGAGCTGACTGGCTACATCAGGTTTGGGAGGTCAATCTGCTCTGCACTGACTCTCACATTAGGAGAAATTGGATACAGTCAGAGGAATGAGTCATTGAGCCAAACTGTGCTGTCGTCTCCTCTCCTGTCCCTGACTGAGCTCTCCCTACTGCATTTCCGTGTGGTGCACTAGCAGCATCACACCACATCTCCCACCAGAATGGAATTCTAGAACTGTGCTTCTTCCCCTTCTGCATTCCTCCTGGAAATTCCACAAAAGGAGATGCGAGGAAGATATGCTGTTGAAAGGAGTGGAGGAGTAGAAACAGTGTTTTGCTACATGAAGCTATTGAGTAAATCTGTGTATAAGAACAGCTGTGTGGGGCCCATTATCCTTGCTTGCCCTGTTGTGCTGTGAGGGGATTAAAGGAGGAGAAGGAAATTTTTCTGGGGAACCAACCAAAATCTGTAGTTCAGGTATGACCAAACTTATATGACCAAGGGACACAAGGACATTATTCAGTAGGCCCAGATTGCAGGATAGCAATATTTACAAGAGTTGCAATTGGGAGATCCTCAAGGTTCTGACTGTGCAATGATGTGATGCTGGTGCTGATGCCTTAAGTTTTAGCTTTCATATTGTCCAGATTCTGTACTGCATTAGTATATAGTTCTGAACTTCATATAAAGTGTTACCAAGTTCTCTTCATGGGGTAGTTAGACAAAACAATCCTTTTCCGGCTCAAGAACCAAGGACACCGTTCCAGCTTCAGGCCCAAAAAGTATAAATAACAGCAAATTGAGGAGAACAATCTGGGAGGATGGGACTTCGTAACCTGAGGCTGTAATTGGACAATTGACTCCAATATGTAAATAGACCAAAACTTATAAAAGTGTGAAAACGTGTGATCCGTCACCTTTCTTGGGTATAGCCCCAGCCCAGGCTCTTGTACTGCCCAAAGTGTACCCTTTGAAGGCCTGTTTAATGAATACCTACTTTGTTCCTTTAACACTGTCTAGCCTCTGTTCCAGGTAGCCTCTCAAGACATAAGTATGAAGTTCACTCACAGTGTTGAATCATTGGAGTCAGTCTTCATCGACTTTGCTCTATCCAGTCTGCATTAGCTGCAGTTCCCTGTGCCATCTCACAACAGACCAAGTTCCATGATGGGAGCTGTGCTGAAATAGTCTGTGAGCTCCTTGGGGCTGAGGAGCAAGCAGCTGGTGCTGCCTGTGGTAGCTGGTCAGAAAGGCTGCAGAAGTTTCTAAGAAAGAGAGATACAGATTCAGAGAATAGTTGATTTGTTTTACATCCTCTCTTGCACCCTCACTTCACCACAACTGTCCTTGAACAAAAGGAATGAACATTATATTGTATCATACAGTGTTGTCTTTCAATCAGTTGCACTATTTCTTTCCATGGAGAGCATCAGTTCAGTTGAGAGGGTCACTCTGTTTCTTTGTGGCTGTACGTAGTTGATCCTGCATTTTCCTTTGGCACCTCCAAGATAAATTCAGTCTCTAACAGCTGACTGGACATGAAGTGTTTGTGGGAGAGCTGTCCTTGTGTGACTTCATATCTTAGTACAGAAAAGTAATGGGATAGATACTGGAACAATAGTAGTCAGGGTAAAGATTCATGAAAAATAAACAAAGTCAGTCATACTAGAAAACCTTTTTTTAAAGATTTTTAATGCAGTAATGTTTTATGTAATGTAAACTTTTAAGAACTAATTTAGTGCTATACCTCACAAAATTTGGTTTATGTTGCTCCATGTGAAAGTTGTTGATTGCATTAAAAAGTAATTGTAGGGACAGTAAAGAGAAGTGCTAAACCACTGATTTTAAGGAATGTGGAAACTGAGTGCTTCTAGAATTTGCAGTACAAGTTAAATCTTACATATTTACTAGGGATGTAGGAAGAAGATTGAATGCTACATTAATTACATTCACAGATGGTCATAAAATTAGGATATAACAACAAATACAGAGAAGGTTATAATACAGAAGGACAGAAAAAGGTTGGAAATATGAGCAAGAGATAAAATTAGGTGCTCTAGAAATATGTAAATGAAAACATCTGAAACTATGCAAAATATGAATATTCAATGGCACAAGAGTGTTGAGAAGGAGATGTTAAAAAAGGTAAACATGACAATGGAAACTGATTAAGAATGTAGTTTAAGCAAGACAGGCATACAGGAGAGAAGGATTAAGGTTGTGTTGGCAGCCATTGCACAAATGCCCTGAGGACAGGATTGTCTTTCCTTTGCCCTTGCAGTGCATAGGCTGCTGTTTGCATTGAGCTGGCCCTTAGGAAGGAACTTTGGGATTTTACACCAGGTGAATCATTTCAGCTCATTTCCGTATTTGAAGGATGGATCTAGAGCAGGTGGTATTTAATTTAATATCTTATAGCTATAGTGGTTTGTGTTGACTCAGCTGAGCCTTGTCCATTTGTTTTCAGGATCTAAGATCAGCAGATCATTCCCTGTGACTGGAAGTATGTGTAGAAAAGTGGTACAGACTGTGTGGGACTGACTTTATGCAGTAAAAGGGTTGAACAGGAAATGGTGTCTTTTAAAGCCAGATAAACTGTGTGAGGAAATACACTCTCATCCTGATGCGAGAGGAGAGCTGAATGGGTGGGTATTCTTACAACCTGCATGGCTTTCAAGAGTTTTATACCAGAATGGTTCTTTTCTTTTCTCTTACCCTGAAAAGTATGGTAAAAGCTTGGCAGATCTTCAGGAACAAACAACCCAGCACAGAATATACTGGTGAGCAGTACAGGGCATCCTGAACTTTGAGAAAAGAGAAAAGAACACTTCAATTCACATGAAAAAGTTGTGCTGGCCTTTTAGCTAAATTAGGGTTTAATGCTTGGACTGAAGAGATTTGTGTAGTCTGTGTCCTCAAATGAGAAGCTATCTGTTTGAAGTGTATTTATGGGTTCTGAATTAAAATTACATTTTACCATTTAATGTAAAATGTGGTGGTTTTACCTTGCTTTTACCTGTAGGCAGGACTCAGGAGTGTTTTCTTCATTCAGTCATTTTATATCTAGTTCTGTGACATCATGTTTGCATTCTTCCAAAAAAAAGGTTGCTGTTCTATTCTTTGATTAGAAAATCAAACTCAGGCATGAATATAAAGTTCAGAGCTGGAGAGTAAGTTTTTAGTCAAAAAGAGCCCTTGTTGGTCGACAGATTGAAAACATAATTCATAACAGCGTACAGAGACTGCCAAGTTATTGATCAAGTGCCCAATAACATGAGCACAGCCACTTTTTCAATAGCAGAACATAACTATTACTGCTAATGCAAGTTAAAAAGCACTGCACTGGTGTACCTTCCCATTCCTGATGTGAGGCTGGCTCTAGCCTGTTGAGGTGTGTCCTTGAGAGGCAGAGAAGCTGGTGAATTTCTGCTCATCTGTCTGGTATTGACACATTGCCAAAAAAAAGCCAAACAAACATGGAAGCATCTCCCTGGAAAAACATTAGCAGTTGCTTTGTGTTTGTTTGGGTTTTGCTTGGGTTTTGTTTGTTTTATTCTTGTTGAGGGGAGAGGGGGGCTAGGCAGGGATTATTTTCAACTATACTAGAAAATCATTAATGATTGTGGGAATTCTGGTTTTATGATTACATGGATATCCTATTCATGGCTCTGCAGTCACTTTGGTCTCTTCCATGTCTGACTGAATCTTCAGTGCCTTAAAGGATATTTCTAAGTGGGCTGGAAATTGACTGAGATGCTCAGCAATTCTCTTGACAAATTTCTTCAACTATTTAACTACTGATGTATTGGCAAAGCAATTACATGGCTGTGAACTGAAACAGTCTTCATGTTACATGCTGACGTGTTTAGATCTCCAACAACACACACAGTTTCACCTGTTTTCTTCATCAGTGCATTCAGTTCTGCAGTAACAGATACATAAAATGGATGTGTAGGATTGACAGTTCTTCCAGGTCGCAAATGTCTTCTGCTGCAGCTGGGACAGGAAAAATTCCTGCAGTGGAAGACCAAGTAACTCATTATCTCAGGAGGCACAGAGTAATGTTTACTGTCTTCAGTTTGTATGGTATTTGCAGCCAGAGAGTTTAAGATGGATGAACTTAGATAGCACTAATCATCCAAGTTTCCTTACTTTAGTTTCTTAGCCTTTACATAACTTCCTTAACTAGTTTTACTGATCTTTTTGAGATGTTGAAAACTAAATTGCTTCTGTACTTAAGTACAGTCTCACTGTATTACCACGTTTTGATCCCTTGAATTTACACATCATATGAGTTTGTCATGAAATATGCACGTTCTGGAAAACATCTCTTAATTCTTGATATCAGTCTTACATTTTTGTAGGCATTGTTCATTCTAAATGCATGTTTGCTGTTTTGCAAAGGTATGAGTCTATTACAAGCAATTGGTGGATGGAGTGGGAGGAGGACAGAAATTCTGTTATTTCATTTATTAATGTTATTTAGTGAGAATCTGAGCTAACAAGAGCACAATTTGTTTTACTGAAATGGTGCATAAAGATGTAGCCTTATCATTTACGAAAATTACCAACTGGTCATATTGGTTAGTAGTAATTTAACTTTCCCTCATCAGTCACTGTCTGCAGTAGCAGAACCCAAGGGGAGACTATGGCAGCTGCTGCTCTTGTAGGAAGTAAATCAAACTTTTTAAGAACCAGTTTATAGGACTTGCTGGGTGTGTTCATTTTGGCCTGCGTGCTGCTCCTGGAAGTTTCTAGAAACTGCTTCTGAGAAGACCTTGCAGCTCCAAATACAGAATAACTTGTTCATAGGGAATTGTTTTTCTGAACTCTGATTTAAATCTGGTATATATTGGATTCACCACTTTATTGCAATTATTCCTCCAAACTCTTTTGGCCAGTTTCTCAGTGATTTAGCTCCACCATAATTACCACAAATTTGAGATTTGAACCTGGTGGGGGGTTTACCCTTGTTTTCAGTAAAGGTGTTTTTGTTAGCTGCTAAATGTTTAAATCTTTTCTATGAATCCATCATATATATATATATATATATGTATGTATGTATGTAATTGAAAGAGTAGACTATACTGACAGTTTTGAATGCTCTTTGCTGTTATATTTTCACCCAAAGAGGCAGACTCTGTAGTGTTTCTCCAAGCTGTATGAGTGAGAAACATTTGCATTTTGCCCTAAAGATTCTAAATCTCCAAGGTTACATAAATCTATGCACAATTGAGGAAGGTATGCCCTAAGAACATAGTAAAATCTTCTGAAGAATACTGTGTTGCCACTTGTTACTAACTTTTCCAGCTATGTATCCTTCAAGAAGAGTTGAATGTCTATCATTGGGTAAGGCCTTCAGTCCTATTCCAGTAGTTAAAAGACATATCATGTCTCTTACAGGTAGTGTCAGACAACAGTATTTACATCTTTGGTTAGGCTGCAGCTTAAAACACAGAATTGCATAGGGATTATGCATACTTGTGTGAAAAATGACCACTTTATTAGGTGTTAGCAGTGTATATGTGATCAATCTTTGTGAGTAATTTTCATATGAATTAATTTGAGACAATTATGAATTGATGCTGTGCTAGGACTGAGCTTTTTGGCATGGAATTCAAGTTCAAATTCTTACCAGAACAACAACCTGCCTTGAGGAAGGAGAACTAATGGACTGAGGAGCTCTCACCTGCTCACTCCTACTGAAATGCTTGTGTTCTGGAAACTCCCTAAACCTCAAAAAGCACCTAGGCTCACAACACCTTTTTGTTTGCCTCTCCTGCTGTGCTGCTCAGGCTGAGGAGACAACCTGCTGTGAAGCACTTCCTCACTTGTGATTGTGTCTTCAACGAAGTGGTTGCTCTAGTAGTACATTTCTGCCACCACTGGGAGATGATTGACCTTTCCCCCTCCCCCATTATTTGTGTTCATTAAATGGAGCCATAAGTACTCCTTCTCAGTAGCGTGTTGGAAATTTTTAAGTATTTGAGTGATTTTTGCATGTGAAAACACTATGAATTCATACTAGTGACAGCTTTCTTTGACCACAGTGCTTGTTAGCAGAATATTAACCTATTTGGACAGGCTCTCTGGGACAAATTCCTGTTGTATTGCTTCTGAGCTCTCAGTTCATGTTGATACAGTTGAATATGATTTACATAAATTTCCTATTAAGCCATATCCATGTTAAGGTGAAATCCAAAGAAATCTGCAAATGTGGTTTGTTACAAGTCATTAAAATAATATCTTAAATTTCAGAAATTAGTTTTGTGCTCAAGAAATTAAGTTTCCTCTAGAGCTGTTTTTTATAGGTTTTTCCCTGCCATGTTCCTGTACTGCCAGGCACTCCTAAGCATTTTTCTGCAATATTGTTATTGCTGGAGCTTCTCATGATCAGAGTGTGGTGTTAGAATCATAACTTATTTGCTGGATGTAAATGGATAGTAGCTGAAACCAAATTTCTTTTCACCTGTATAATCAAAAAATATTATTTGGATTCCTAGAGGTGAAAGGAGGCAAGCTGAAACTTCATCTTTGAAGAGAAAATTTCAGAGGCACTTTGTCACTGTCATGTCGTGGTGCAGACATCTGTCAGACTCTATTACAAATCCAACTTTCTTATTCGATGAGTTACTCAATTTGCAAATTGAGACCTCTCTGCTTTGTTAAAAATTATCACTGCTCATCCGAAAACCCTAAGTGTTTAAAAGTATAAGATGACAGCTTGAACGCTTAGGGATGTGGACTCTCCTTATAAGGACAAATTACCTTTCTGGATGTCACATTTAAATGTTTGGCTGCCTATCATCGGCAGGGAATTTAGCATGATAAATCTTTTTAGATCTCTGAGAGCTGAGGAATTGTAAGTGAAGTGCACGAAAGGTGTTTGAGGTTCAGGTTTTTTTGTGTGCATCTTTTACAGAGTAGTCTTCAATCGTCTTTGATTGCAAGTACGGTAACTGGAAGATATTGCTTGAGGTCATCTTCTTTATTCAAAGATTTGAAGCTGTTGTCTTCCTTTTTCATCTAAATAAGGACTTTTTTTTTTTTTGCTTTTACTAAATATATGTATTAGGCTATTTTCTAGCATGAACCAGAGTGAATGAACCTAAAGATTAAAAGGTTAATTTTTCAGTTGTGTGACAAGCATACAAAGGTATAATTGTGGGGTGGATATGGCCCATCATTTCAGTGTGCCATTTTGTAATTTCATTGTCAATCCCAGTAATATTTGCTATTCATAGGGGAATGAAGATATATGTGGCTTTTTATTATTTACATTAAAAATGGGTGTTGATATGGATTCTCCTGTGGCAACAAAAAATAAATTTTCTCATTCTCATTTCTTAGATTTCTGTGTATTTTGGCCTTGCTGTTGCATTTTTGTTGAGATAAATAATAAGTTTTAGTAGTATCAATGTAATTCTTGGGGAATATATCCTATTAGCTAGGTGCCATTCATCTGTGGGCATTCTGATTCCATCCAGTTTATTATGCACATTTTGTTTAGGAAGTCAGTTACTCTCTGAGGAAAACAGCTTTGCTCTCCTGACATACACCACCAAAAATTCTATCACCCATTGAGGGATATAAAAGCCACATGTTCAATTTTGCTTACTGCCATCTTTTTTAATGTAGCTTCAAAATGGAGTATTTTTTCAAGGCTAGTTACTGTCTTCAGCTCTGGGCCAGCTGTGGTTTCTTCCTTCATGGTTTGAATAAAGAAGGACAGGAAGCTGCTTTCACAGGCCTGAAATATCCTTAGGTTTGGCTCTTACAGAAAAGAAGAGCACAATAGGTTGCTTCATTCTTTGAAGATCTCAGAGGTGCAACAGCTTTATCCTTTCACTATCAGGGATGATTCTTAGTCTTCTACCAAAATAATTTGTTTAGAGGCTGAGAAAAGGTGAGAATGAGTTGGTTGATTGGTGGGGGTTTTTTGTTGTTTTTTTTTTTTAACCTCTGGGCTGTTACAGCCGGTATCTACTGGCCATAACACAGTGAGCTATTTCAGAGTTAACTGTAGGAAATCAAGTTTTTCTGTATCATGAAATTTGCATATGAAGTCTTTCAGGCTAAGCAGAAATTTTTAGCAGGCTTGGAGAGGGACATAACCTGCTCCTCCTAGCAAGGTATTGCTGAGAGTGTTGTGTTGGGTAAAGTCCCTATGTGATGTGTGACAGATCATGAGGCAAGCACTGGTGAGTACTGATGTACAGACCACAGCTGCTCCAATACCCTCTCCACATGGACACCAAGCCTTTGGGAGTTTCAGAAGCGCTCCTCCTGTATGTGATCCTGTGCCCAGCCTGAGAAACAGTGTTTCAGATGACATCAGCCCAGGCCTGTGCCCAAGATCCTGAAGTGAAGGGAGTTTCCCTTCTGAAGTCCCGTCACTTCTCTGGTTTTCTGAGAGGAGCTCTTGCAGATTCTGGAAACAGTTGGTGCTAGAAAGTGGAACACGTAAGAGGTTTGTGGCAAAATCCCAAGAGTCTGTGACTGAAAAGAACTTTAGTGGTGGAGGAGTGTATCTCAGCACAACTCTGGTGGGAGACTGCCTGCAGGTGGGTGTTCAGGCCTGTCAAAAAGAAGCCTTCTTCTGCTGAAAGGCTTAGGTCTTCCCAGGCAAGCCTGCTTCCTGATCTCTTGGCACTGTCACCTTTGACAAAGCAATGAATGTCACTTCCTTGCTCTGCTTACAGTATGCAAGCAAATGAAGCAATTCAATAGCACTGAAAAAGAAGCCAGAACAAGTTACTTTTGTTGATCATGTTAACTCCTTGAGAAAATCAGTACTGAAAAATTAAACAGTGAGAGGAATGAAGTGGCATTCCCAATACATTGTATCCCAATAATGTGAAGAGTGTGTTACACCAGGTATAATTGCCTTTGTTTTGACAATACTGTCTGAAAACCAGAAGACTCAATTGTGATGTCTTTCTTTACTGGAGCTGCAGCTTAAGAATCTGAAGGTTATCACAGTACAAAAAACAATGTCCACCTGTCCTACCTAAGTTACAATCTTTACAAATTTGGCTGCATACTACTCAAAATACAACTTTTCTTAGGTTGAACAGCATATGAGTGACAGAACTGAGACTAAGCCTAGTTCCTTGCTACCCTTTTAGTGCCCAGTCAATTGAGGTACCCTCCTTCCCTGCAAATTATTTATTTGTGTAATACTGCTTTTCCCTGTGAAATAGCATATTAGCTAGGAAAAAAACAACCCAAATATTGCAGGAGTGGCCAAGGTTCTGTTCACTCTCCCCACTGCTTGGAAATGCAAACAGATATTAAAATGTATTTCCAGAAAACAGTGTTTTTGTAATTACATTGTACCAACATCACCATCTTGTGACCTAGGCAGTTTGAGGAGTATTTGGTGCCTTGGAAGAATTAGAAGCATAAAAGACTGAAAATACTATAATCCAGGTGTCTAAGAGTATTACATATTAGTTTATTGTGGAAAATCATGGGGTAGATATTTGAAAGGTAGAAAGCTATGACTTAAAATGAGGAGCAAAAGAAATGCTAAGCGTGAAGGAGACTGATGGAGAAGACACACAAAGGGAAAAAAAGGGGAAACAAGTGCAAGAAGAAGGGTAGGAAAACCAGTTGGCCCAGTGTAGCAGCACGCTATTGAGGAAGGAGGAAAACAGGTAACTGGAGACCAAAGGAAGTAAAAATATTATTTACTCAAGTCATCCTAATTTTGACTTTTGAGATCCAAAACTCCCTTTCAAGACTATTTTTCTCATCTAGACAGAAGGGAAATTTTAGTTCTTTTGCAGGGAGAACATGCCTAAGTGTGAATTTTTCTCAAGTGCGGTTGATGTTTGATGCTACAAACAAAAGCATACGTATGCTGTTTGGTTTTCATATATTTCTACACATACGCCATGGTCTTCCAAATCACTTTTCTATTGTCTAAACAAACTAGATTAGGTGGATAGGCTATCTTCTTCAGAATTGTAATGTGAAAATACTGTTTTGGCAAAAACGTAATATCCAAAGTTATATGCCTTTAATTTCACAATTTTCCTGGACTCTGTGACTTGGTTATTTTTTGTACTTACAAAATAACATTAATTTGGTTTGTTTGGTTTCACTGCATGTGTGCAGTATTGAAACTATTGCTTTAAAATGTCTGGTTTTCCTTCTACCATGTTCTACTAGCTCATTTCAGGGAAAAAATACAAGCCTCTTTTTTTAAAGAAATAGATTTGATTTCAGAGTCTGTAAATTTTTTAACATATACAGTTGAGTCAGCTGTGTGGAGTATCATGGGCTTCAGTGGTTACACTGAAGTCTGAGGGGGGAAAATGATATCACAAGAATGGAAACAAATGTGTTCTCTCACTCTGATCATGAAGCTTTTAATTCCACACTTGGGGAAACAGCAGGATTTACTGGGGTCAGTTGTACTCCACTGGGATATGTATTATTAAAGTGTGTATATATGTGCGTGTAAGTGTTGCAGGGAAGAGTAGAAGGTCAGAACATACTTTGC
Source organism: Trochalopteron elliotii (assembly GCA_024734555.1). NCBI lineage: Eukaryota > Metazoa > Chordata > Aves > Passeriformes > Leiothrichidae > Trochalopteron > Trochalopteron elliotii. The sequence continues at coordinate 986,317 of JANPWX010000173.1, forward strand.
AGTTTTATTACATTGCATTAGATTTACCTTTTAAAACTTATTTGTTCTCAAAATCAGACATAAAACATCCCCCCCACAAAGCACATGCATTTCCTTGATAAATATTTAAATATATACATTTGCCCTTCAACTGCCGTATATGTGCTTATTATGAGCAGGAGTAGGAAAATAACCATGCAGATTTTTTCATTTTGAAGTTACTTTTACTGCTTTTCTCCTGTTGGACCTTATGTACTTTAATTTTTATAATCAGTTTAGGAGCTCATTTTTGCAGCACAACTTCTCACAGCACTTCTCCTACGATGCCTATATGTTTATTTGTGTGGCACGTGACCTGGATTTCCTTTCCTAATTTTTTTCTATTGTGTACCTGCCAATGGCTGGAAACTGGGCCTGTTGTGCTGTTGGGACGCTGTGGGTTGAAAGTCAGCACAACCAGCTGCAGCAGGGTTACCTTGCAATATCTGGGGCAGAAGGGGGCTCCTGGGACCTCCTGCTCAGGTTTGGGGTAGAGGAGGAGAGAGCAAATGTTGGTGCAAAGGCTCTTCTGGGGTGCACTGGGGACCAGCCTGCCATATGTTTACTGTGGAATCACCAAAGCACAGAAATTACTTAAAAACAACTTTTATACAGTCACATTCTCCTCTTATCTTATGCTTTGTTCTTGAAGGTGATAGAAAAAGGGAGAGCTTGTGTGCCCTGAAATTCAAAGGCTGTTAAAATAATTCAATGGTTAGAATCACTTTTTTGAATGTAAAGCTGTATACTCCCAGCTCGCAAAAATGTGTGACTTCTCTCAAACTTCATGCTTTCACCTTCACTAGTACATTAGAAAATGTAATATGAAGCATCCGCTGCAGTTACATTTAAATTTTCTTTCTATTTTATAATTAGAATAATACAAGAGGAACGTAATAATTTTAATGTACATAATAATTAAGGCTGGACAAAGTTGAAAGAAAATGTAATATATACTAGATACATAAATAGCAGAGGGGTCCGTATTCTATGTTCTTCATTCTGCCTGCAGGATTTGAGCCACAAAAGGAAATTATAAAGAAATATTTTTTTAAATTTTAAGGTTTTTTCCTACTTCGTGAACAATTTACACTGATTGGATTGCAGCCTGAAATTTCCATTTTAGCTGCTGTTGCTTTGAGTAAAACAATTACTTTTTATTAAAAATGTCAATTCAAATGATTATTTAAATCTGGCTTAAAAAAAAAAAGAAAACTCGTTGCTTCTTGCTGTTGTTTTGCATGGGATTCTGTGCTATGGAAACTGGCCGTAATTTTATTGAATTGATTTAATTGGTATTAATGAAAATTACATGTGTGTGTAAAGGGAGGATACAATTCCTTTAGGGCCCTAAATTGTCCTGAAGCACATGTGCAATTTCCATTACTCTTAATGAGAGTTGCATTTTTCTCAGCAGTGAGAATGAATTCCTTGGGACCAGATTGTGGATGACCTTTGTGGAAGTGGTAGCATAATACTTTCTTGGCGTGAGCATTTGCAGTGCTCAGAATGGGGGTCAGAGTCATGACCCAGGGAACAGGCAGGGCAGCACCCCAATTCCATCTTCCTTTCACCTAGCTCTGCACTGGCAGCTTGCAGAGCTCACTGCCTTTCTTTAAGTGCTCTGTCTCCCATTCCTGAGCTCTTGAAATGATTTTAGGAACTCTAACCTGAAGGAAAACCCTCACTAGGCTCATCATCTTTTAGAAACTACTGGTGAACTCTTCATGTGCATGAAACTGCAATTCAGAATGAGTTTTTTTCATTTTTAAAGCATTTTCCTAATATTTTAGCCATGTTGGCAGTTACGATGAATTGTAACAGCAAACCTATTGAAACAATTAACCTAGTGTAAAAACCTTGGGATAAAGATAATGCAGCTCTTTGTGCTCTTCCTATATGCCCATCATCAAACTCATGTTATGTAACATCCTTTTAGTTGTAAATCTTTATAGATCTAGATATAGATACTTTTATGAAACTGATAGAACCACACCGCAATGTTAATTTAGTCAGAGTAACTAGTCCAGTTGCAGTAAGTTAGTCCAATGGCTGTAAACAGTTCAGTATTTTTCTTTTAGTCTTCATTACAGAGATATGTAGCTTTCCTTGTTCACAGGCATGAAATACAATAGGAGATTTTAGCTTCTTTTACCAGAAATGGCAAAACAGGAAACTCTAGACGATTGAAGACACTAATATAATCCATTATTATGACAATTCCTGCTGAATTTGGTTTGTGAAATCAGTGTTTTGATTTGACCTTTAGGTACTGTTCTGTTGTTTACAAAAAAAAAAAAGTTATGAGGTTATATAAAGTCTGATAAACATAATAATAAAGGGGAAAGATTTTTTTATAACTTCTTTCGTTGACCATAATTTCTTGGTTTTGGCAGCATATGTTCTGTGCTGATGGATCTAAGCATAATTTAATCACAAAGGCTGCATTTGTAACTCTTCCTGCTAATTTTACTGTTTATGGAAATATATTCCTTTTGCAGTAATATGCACGCTGAAGTATCAGTATGTAGGGACAATGGAATGAGTTGAGGGATTTACTGATTTAGTCTGAAATACTTGTTTTCGTAGTGTTTATGCAGTAGAAGTTAGTGTAGCATTAGAATTTCAGTCAGTCCAACCGTTGGCAGTGATTTATAACCAGAGTTTTAAATGAAATTGGGAATTAGGGGAGAAACATTATTTTCTAGTCAAGTCAAGCAGCTGTGTTGTGAACTAGGGGGTATTTCTTCTTGACTTACACGTGGTCTGTGCGATCAGGAACTCCAGTCTGAAAGAGCTTATAATTTTAGCCGTAATTGCCATTTAAATTTCATTCCTACCAGTTAAAATGATGAGAGGAAAATGGAAGATAAGCAGATGTTCTGACAGTGTAGAGCCTAACAGATCCTCAGACCCCATGTAAGACACCAGAAGTTCTTCCCAAAGGGCATTCAAGAGTGAGATCTTTTCTTGCATGTTTTTTATTCTGTGGTGCTGTATTAAAGTATTTGCCTGTCTCACCAGTAAGGGATGAGGGCATTCCTTTGCTCTTTGTGCATAATGAATGCCACTTATTTCAACTGTTATTTCCTACCACTCTGCTGTGAGCTGAGGAACTTAGCTGGAGAGCAGCTGTTAGTCCTCTTCCTCACTGGCAGTATTGCTTCCACTGTGGCCATGGAGCTGCCTGGGTGCAGAGTAGCAGAGCTGACACCTTCCACCGGTGTTGATGCCCATCTGATTCCCTACTGCATCCCTACTGCATCTGCTCCCTGTGCATGCAGGGAGCAAGGCATGAGCAGAGAACGGCTGAGTTCTTTCACTCCTTGTGGGAGTTAGGATAGAAATAGTAATTTCTGTACCAATATAAAAGAGAAAAGGAAGAGATTAGCAGTTACATGGCCTAAACTGTGGACAGAGATTCAGCACAAGTATCACAGGAAGAATGATTTAAGGAAGTATGACAATGTTATCATTATACAGGCTGGGCTTACCAAAGGCAGATCTTTCTCATCTATACCTTTATACCTGTTTTTAGAAGGCTTGTTTGATTCCTCTTTCTCTTGACAAAGAACATTTTTATGGTTGGACATTGAATAAGCATCAAACAAAGTTCCACTTGACAATTGGTTCAGTTAGAGGTTAGTACAACAACTCTGAGATGGCAAGGCTTTACTTAATGGGATAATAACAAAAGGTTATAATTTAAAAAGTAGTAGGGAGACGAAAAGTAGAGGTGAAATTCCACAAAGAATGATTTTAGTACCACTTTTACTTTTTTTCCTCCCAGCATATTCTAGGAATACTCCTTTGGGGAGTGACCTATAGGAGTATTGTAAAATACAAAGCAGATTATCAGGCGGTAAAAGCTGGATGCCTTTTACAATAGGAATAACAGTAATGGGATGAGATCTAACAGGAGCAGCAAGATCATGCAAATAGTGGTTAGTATTGCTTTCACTATAATGTCAAAGGCTTATTAATTGGAAATAAGTGTAAATTGTATGATTATCTTATGTGGTCACCAGAATAAAAGCTTCATGTGATCTTCAGGTATAAGAAAATGAGTAATGGCAGGTTTAGGGTAGAACCAACAAAAATACTTGCAGCCAAGGGATGTGGTACTGTTAATACCATTGAAGTTTGGCTGAGTGAGATGTGTACATATAGAATAGTGCCTGCAGTTCAGGGTGAAGCAGAAGATGTGAACAGAGAAAAGTTCAGGAAAATCTTTTCCTAAGAGAAAATAATTACAATAATATGACTGAAAATGAAGATGACCTGTTTTTGGAAGATGGACAAGTTGAAGGGGAACAAAAGTGGCCATGAAGAAAGACACTGAAAATGGAGGAAAGATTTCTAGATATTTAGAAGAGTGAGACTTTGGAACAGCCTACCTCTAGAAGAGGTGGAAACAAAGCATGAATTTCAGAAGGGGATTGTGCAATGCATGTGACAGAACTTGACACAAGAAAATCCTTGGGCATTTTGCTGCAGACATTGCCAGACACCCTGTAGTGATTGAAGTGAGAATGAACGGCCCACCAAGTAGAATTTCAAGCATGTTCATAAAGGTGACCCAAAGCTGCAGCCTGTTGTTTCTTCAGCAAGATATAGTTCTGCTGTTGGGGTTTGTGGAGAGAAAGGATTGGTGTCTTAGAAAGCGAGTCTAAAACAATCATCAGAAGTAGTTCAGGAAAATAAGTTATGTGACATTGAGGCAGAGGAATTACCCTCTCATGGAATAGAAAGTAAATGAAGATTGACAGCAAGAGGCTGTACTTAATGATGCCAATATTCAAAATCGACAAAATCTGCTGACAAGTGAGCTTAACTTAGTAAAATTATGCAAGCTGTTTATGAGACAAATTTATAGGTGCTGTGTATAATGGAAATTAAAACCAGTAAACAGAGAATGAATCTGATTATACTAAATTTGTAGGTTTTGCAGTCATGAATGGGTAAAGAAACAATATGAAGTGACCCAGAGGTAAGAGAAAATATGTGCAGAGTGGAAAATTAGGGTTTTTTAAGAAAACAGAAAGGGATAGCCATATGAAAATGTAGTCTGAAATACAGATATCAGAAATATTCACTGTTCGAGAGACTCATGAAACAGCATAACATCAAAATGGTTTTTTTGCTTTTGCTAACATTTGGGGTTGCCCTGTGGTTGACAAAAGTAAAGTCGAAGTGTAACTCAGCTTTAGATGTGTCCAGACATGCACTAAGCAAAATTTACTGAGAAAGCATTGCTGAAACCTCCCTTCCTACTTTTGTTCATTTCTGGGTAACAGAAGTTGTGCTCAGTAGAGACTGTTATTACAGCAATGTGTTTGATGAATGGAAGAGAAATATTTATTTAGATATGGACAGTTGAAAAAAGACAGCTTGTCAGTTAATGATACTGACAGCTTAGGAGCATTTGAAAATAGGGTATTTGAATAAGGGTGAGAATATGTCAATTTCCAAAAACATAGAGGAGAATTAAGGAAAAATAAAACTGAATGTAAGAGTTCAGGATTCATTTTCATTAATAGTCAATTTAATGAATGTGTGGGGACAGCAAGAGGAATGCTTCACTGAAGTCTGCAAAATGCTGTCACTTGTGCCCTTCTTTTTTCATTAATTCAAAAATTTCAAAAAACTTTTTTTTGTGTACTGAAATATTTCAGGATTGGTTTCTGCTAGCAGTTTGACTGAAATCAATTCAACCACTTACGAGTTATAAGAGACAGAAAATTAGGGTTCCTATTGCAGAGTGAGTCATACATCCTCTTTGTTCAGGACTTCGGTTTGCTGATTTTTTTTTCTTTTCAAAAGCATCTCAGGCTTTGGCTTTTAATATATTAGCACAGCCCATTGAGGAACAAAATTGGCAGATGGAAAATCTGTTAAGTCAATTCAAAAAATCACTTCAGGACATGTTTGGTTGATCTCTACAAGGAAGTCTGTTACTACTCAACAACTTGCCCGATTCTTCCTCTGAATTATTGCAATATGCAAATTTTTTTCACCTTCACTTTCTGACCAGAGCTGGCACTACAGCTCTATTACAACATCTGCTTATTGCAATGTTCTAAAATATTGACGATTTTGTTAAAATGTCTGTGATTTTGTTATCAGCAACAGAATAAGATGGCCATGCTTAAAAAGAGGAGAGAGGGGAATATCCTATGGCAACACTGATCAATTTTATTATTACCTTGTGCAATGCATACGTTTGCACAAGGTGAGACTATTTCTAATTTTATTTTGTATTTTCATTCTATATCATTGCACATTTTGTTATAAGAATAATGAAATCTCCATGAGAATAAGAATGCTGCTGCAATTAGAAGTTACTTGGTTAAACTGTTTCAGCAGAAAAAGAATGAGAAACCGTGATGTTGTGATTTGAACAGTTCCCCAAACCTGTACTTAAGTTCTGTCTTTTCTTTGGGTGCCACACATCGTCTCCATAACATCAGTGGTTTGTGGTTACTTTCTGATAAATGTCTCTCCACTTCAATTCTGTGGTGTGGGAGGAATATCTGGATATACCAAGAAACATGAAGACCGGGCTAGGACTGACTGACCCTAGGAACATGATTCATGCATTATGGCATTGAGTCCCTGCAGATGCTGAACTTCCTCTTGGGAGGTGATACTCAAAGGAGGCTTGTAGCTTCTGGAGTTGTCTTTGCATGTTGTGTGTGGCCTGCAAACAGTGTGGACCCTCCTGGTCACGTGTCTCCACTGAGATCTATCTCTGTTGCAGTCAGAAGAAATAGATTTGTTTTGTTGTTTTGTAGCATCATTTACACATTATTTCTTAGACCTTCAAGTGCTGTAGTGTTTGACATCCATAACGCCTGATGGCATTACTGTCTCTCATTTTGGGAACCCATCCCTGCCTAGTTTGTGTTTAATTCTTGGAGAAGTTTTGGGGGAACTAATTTTTTCGATCAGATAAAGTGGTCTGTGGGTGTTAGGTCTGATTGTGCTGAATAGCTGTCAATAGGAGAAATGATTACTGTGCTTAGATCCGTGAGGGCTGGCTAGTGCCTGACTAAATCTTTCAAGAGCTGAAAGAAAGTAGAAAAACTAGAGAGGAACAAACTATCTATGCTTAAAGACACAGTTGTGGGCAAACAGCAGCGTTTTTTTGGAGAGATTTGCAACATTTCCTTCTCATACGTAGGAACAACCTTCCAAAGGAGCAGCACAAAGTTTTCTGTGGAAGCATTTTGCAGTGCAGCGTTTATTAACTTTGCCTGCCAGCTCTTAAGTTATTTTGACAAAAGCTTTATTACAGTTTAAAAATAAGCCTGTACATAATGGTCCAAAACTTGTTCCCAGTTACATGAGTTATTATTTATTCCCTTGACTTCAATCAGCAAACGAAAGCAAAATGTACTCCATAATCTTGAAAAAGAAGCAGTGTTAATAGCAAGAATTATTTTGTTTGGTAAGGATGATACAGCCAGATTTTAAATTGTATTGGTGGTTCTCTAGAACATGTTCTATATGACATTAGTTTGAAAGAAATTGTATCACTGCCAGCACTTTGAAAGACCAACAGGAAGCAGCTCTTGCAACTAGGCTCTTGTATATTCATCAGCTGCTGTATATTACATACTCCAAATTGCATGAAAAAACGGGGATCTCTGATAACACACATTTTGAAGAGGGATTTACATTTAATAAATGTTTACAAGTATTTTCATAAACTCAGCTTATGACAGTGTTGCCTTCATGTGATTGATTACTCAAATGTTGCCTTTCCTCAAATATAGATTGTGCAGTTGTCTCTAGGAGTTATTTATATTTCCTAGTATTTATGATCTGCAAGGCAGCTTAGTTATTAACATTAGTTATAGCTATTTCTGTAGATATTTATCTGAACCACAAGTTTTTGACACATTTCTTTTTCTTTAACAAGCAAAGCATATCTACAGCTATAAAAATGTTCTCTGATACAGAAAAATACATGTACAATACACCTATTACCTAGAAATACTCTAGTGAGGGTGCAGTTTTGATTCCCAGTAGAGAAAAGTGTAATATGCAAACAAAATGCCACTGTAGTAACATTGAAGAAAATCTAATTTTATTTCTTTTTCCTCTGATTAGACACTTTTTTTGTTACAGATAGTGTTCGCCCTTTTCCATACCTCACTGTCTTCTTTGGGGTGGCAGAGTATTGACAAGCATCTTGCTGAAAATAATTTCATCTGAAGTAAAATTCCCAATTTATGATTGAGTTTGCCTGTTTTGAATCAAGTCAGCTGCACAGCAGGTGTATGCATGATATGATAGTTCAAATTTAAAAAATAATGATGCAGTGAGATTCTAACTAAAAGTCAAGCCTCACCTGAATGTGACACAAGGGCGATGTGTGGTGATCAGGGTGTGGTGTGCAGCAATTGGTCCCAGTGACCAAGATTAATGAAACTCACATGGGTTTTAATTAGTGCAGCTGCAGTCATCAATTATCTAGAGAACACAAATATTGTTATATTTTGGGAGATTCTTGATTTATTTTATTCCACTGGCCAGTAGATTTAGATGAATGAGTTCTCATCATAAACATTCTGAGAAAAACTGCCTGAGGCCATGGTTTATTATTTAGGACACAATCAGTAAGACTGAGCGCTACTGAAGAAAACATTGTAAACTGGTCTCAGTATTAATTTGGAAAATTTGCTGAAATGTGTGGCCTTGTATGGGTCGTCAGAAACATTAGAGCATCTCAAACAAAATACAGAACAATCTGTCAGGCGGGGAATGTGCAAGGATTATTGTCCAGCAGCTGATCCATAACAGAATGTCAGTGCATGTACACTTAAAGCAAGTATCAACAACATTTAATTTGACACATAATGTGGTCTTCTTTTATTATCCTTTAAGTGCATGTCTTAGAACGCTGAAGACTGGACAAGTAAGTAGGGGGAAAAGAGCTGAAACATGACAACCCTTTGCAACTCTGAGAAAAATTGCAATCTAGAGTTTTTCAGAGGTATAGGCATTTTCAAGGCAACTATTTAAAATAGATGCAAGGAAAAAGAATGGGAGGAAGAAGGAAACATGATTAAAAAATCCTTACTATAATTTAATTTGAAAATGTGGCTTCTCTTAATATAGTCTGAAACCTGTGTACAAACACTTAAAAATAAATTAATATGAGTGCTAACTACTAGGAGCAACATCTGCATCTGTCATTTAAATTAAGAAAAGGACACCACTATAGACATAAAGATTTTTCAAAAAGTTAAATGATAGTTTGCCTGCATGTACTTTTTTTCCTGAATGTTTTGCTATAATTTGCATTTGTCTATTCTCATCTATGGAAAACAAGTTGGGTGCACAATGCTGCTCTAATCCCTGCTCTTATTTTTCACTCAACCAAACTGCTTAACAAGGCAATGCTTAAATATGTACAGGAAAATTAAAATTCATTTTAACTCAGAGCAGAAGAATGGTTCAAACCATTACATTTCCATGACCTAATTCAGAGCCTTTTTTCCCCCCCTGTTTTTGTCCTTTCTTCTTTCTTCCTGTGTCCTCCTGTTGAAATTATTAGCTGAATTCCAGGTCAATGTAATTCTAGAGAAGATTATTACTTTTGTTGGGGCATAGCCCATTGTCCCTAGAAAGGGAAGATGTTTACATACTGCCAGCATTCTGGAGTGGAGACTGTCTTGTTACCCAGCCTTGCACAGTAGGGCACATGTATCTGATGTCCTTATTTCTCACTGGTAGCTGTCACGCTGACAATTGGAAAATGCTGTAATTTCCTTAGTTTGCATTATTTTTATATCCCCTATTGTTTTTACACATGACCTTTACCTCTCCATTCTCCAATTAGCAGAGTGAAAGCCATTGTTCATTGAGCAGAGGTATTTGTGCCCAAGGGAGCAAAATTTATTTTCTGTATGTGCTGTTGTGGTTGGTGAGGATTCTTTAATACTAAAGAAATAAACCTTCGTCTTAACCTTTGTTTGATTCAGACATTATTGAATTTGGGCAGGAACTTCCATCAGCTTGTGAATAATTGTTGTACCACCAGTCAGTGAATGTTTATATAAATGGTTATGAATTGTGTGGGCCCTTTATAAAACATGCAATGGTTAACCAATTTAACTGAAGATTTCTCCTAGTTTTTTCCATTTTCTTTGAATCTGCATTTCCTAGCTAATACAGAGACGAGGCAATCATTGTAATTGCATCCGTTGTATTAGTTAAAGCAGATAAGAAATTACAGAAAATGCAGTTATCTCAGAAAATAGTTCAGAATCAGAAATATAAATCAACACACAGCATTGTATTTATCATGGAATAATGAATCTGGACAATTTAAGGTTAAAATCTAGAAGGGCTGATCTTTTAGTTTTGTGGTCAAAGTACATTATTTCAATGTTTATACAAATTATTGTTTCTTGTGCTATTCTTTATTCCCTTCATATCAGTGATGTATTCTAGCAATATCATGGGACTGGTCATATAATGTGTAGAATAAGTTTGAAAAAGTATTATTTAGTTGCTCAGTTTTCAAAAAATGATAGTTCAACAGTTAAAAAAACTCTTTGCTAGTGTATAATTTACTACCAAAGCATTGCCTTTTGGAGATACCACATGCAAATTTAAAACCTGATATGAAAACCATACTTTTGAAGATACTGAATTTTTCTAGTTATTGGACAGCAATAAGTGTTTGTGCCATTGTAATCACAACTTCTAATAGTTAAAGTTATTGCCAGTTCAAAACTTTGCTTTTTTTTTTGTTTAAGATTGTATGAACCCTTTTGATCATGAATAGGATTTATCATATTGAAAATACTAAGTGCCTTTTGTAGCTTTGCTGCTGATAAAGTAATAATTTATTATTAATAAAGTCAAGTCCTGATTTGTTAATAAAAGATCTGCTGGTAGCTGTTTAGTAAAGTAGAAATACTGGTTTAATCAATATAATTAATTCCTCTTGTATTAGTATTTAATTACTTAGTGATTTGATCTGACTTGTAACAGTTACCTGTTGCCAAAATGTCTAATAATACTGCTAAGCAGGTGGGTATGTCAGGAAGTTTTAGCTGATTTACCAGCTTATCCCTTGGCCCAGGAGTATGTGTGCAGGCAACATTCTCCTGCTCATTTGTGAGAGCTGAGGTAAAGGTAGGTTCTCCCACTTAGCTTCACGTTTGCAGTAACCAATTTCTTGAAATAAAGAATTTGCTCACTTGTTTCACTCATCTTGTTATGACAGCTGTATTCCAAATCTCTTTTTGGATTTTGTATCAGTCTCCCTAGGTGAATTTTAAAAGACATCATTAATAGGTGATTGTCAGTGACAAGACTAAAGCTGTTATCAAGAAGGAGCTTCTCATGCTAGCCAAGTGACAACACTGCTGCTTAGACTTTCTCCCCCAGATGTTTTTGTTTCAGGGACATGAACAAAACAGAGTAGTTTTATCAGTTTTTCTGTTGGATTTTGCTCTGTGATCTGAGCAAAAATTGGGTGGAGCACATAGATTGTGTGCATGACTCTGTGGATTGCCCTATTGTTGTTCCTAACCTTTGGCCCAATGTTTGGATAGGACATACCAAGCCCCCTCTGGCTGTGTTTACTGCAAATCTCCCCGAGCTACCAACTTTCTGCTTTCACATTTCTGGTTTCACAGCATGGCTGCTTTCTGTGTTGGTCTTCTCTGCTGTCCTTTGACCAGGTTTGTGAAATTCCACACTTGCTTCAATCATCCACACTTCTAATAATTTATGGAAATGGCCTTGATTTCAGGTAGACTTGAGCATATTCCTTTTATACTTGCTCCCCCAAAAATATGATGAATGAATTATTTTTATGGTCAGCTCTCCTTAACAAGTGTTAGTGATCATATACAACAACAGTATCATGTGCGTAACAATATTGTTTTCTGGAGTCATAAAGTTCTGGGGATTGCCATATATATGAAAGTAGTTAGTAGTTAGTCATTAAAAAGCTTCACAGCCCTGTCACCTTGCAGTCATTCAATATTTTAACTGATGCTTGATTTTTTTTTTTCTATTTATTCTTCTCACTGGCTCCTCCATATAGTAGCTTATCTAATATAGTCCTTTTTCAGTTTTAACAAGCTTATTTTTGATGATGCTATATGATATTGAACTATATGTTTTTAGGTTTTTTTCCAGGTCAGGTCAGTTTGTAAATAAAATTATACCATCTTGGTTATATTTAATATAAATAGTGTCCAGCAAGGTATTCAAACTTTGTGGTCAGCTTGGCCAATAATGAGTCTACTTAATGACTTCCTTATAGAATGTTTTCAATAAAATATTACTTTCTGATGTAGCTTCTTAAATCCTAATGACCATATTTTCACGTTACCTTGTATAAATAATAATAGTATACCTTATGCTGCTATTTCAAATATTATAGCTTGATGTAATGTTGCTTTTATTATGAATTCATCCATCTAAAAAGCATGGAAGATAAAAGGAAGTTACAGTGCAACTTCATGGGTTGGTTCTGGTTGGTTAGCTATTTTAATTACATCTCTGTCTGTGGTTTGGAAAGGAGAATTCTTACAATTATTTAACTCTACATTGTGGCCAGGTGTTGGCCAATATGAAGATACATGTCTTTTCTGTCTTCAGGGTTTTTTTCATAGTCACAGATAATTCTCGCTCACCAATCTGAGCAACTGTCAATATTATGCTTTCACATACAGAACCTATAACCCATGAGGAAATAAACCCAAGCAAACAGAATACAAACCCCAAACTTACAGTTCAGCATCAATTATGTATATGTGGTGTGAGAGGACATTGCAAGCCGTCTACCAAATTAACCTCTTCTCTCTAATGGTTTGCTTCTGCCTACAAGATCCTCCTGCCCTTAGTTTAGCTTTGGTTACCAGTGGGTTAATGTTCTGTATTTATGTGTTTTATGCAGGAAAATACAAAAACTATAAATAGAATAGTACAAGCTGCTTATTTTTGCCATTTAGGGGCAAAGGAACAAGGTTTTTGTGTGGCCATTCACTGATTTCCTTTTAGGAACCTGTCTTAATTTCTATGCGCAGAACTGCTGAAGGAAAAACATTAATTTGAGAGTATGCCTGTAGAAATACTTTCCACAGAGTTGTTCATCACTTGGCAATATACAGTGTATCTTCTCCAGTGTAGTGTTACCCTTTTCCTCTGAAGTTTTATTTTGTGTTTGTGGAATGTAATTGTCATGGTGGGTCATTGTTACAAAAAGTTGAAAAAGGATAATGTATTGATGCTTTTTGAATTTTGAGAAAAGGACTGGAACTCTTTTAAACTTGAACATTTGTAAAAGAATGGAAACCAATGTATTTTCGCTGTGTCTTACACAGCTTAGTGCCTAGGCTTATGCATTTTGTACAGTGAAAACTTACTATGGTTTTGCCATTTTTTATTTTTTTCATCTGGGCTGTGATTTCACAGAAAGAAATATTTGCTGAATTTTCTCAAAGTAATGCAATAAATGTTTTTTTAACCTGTAGCCATGTTAGCTTTAGAAGTCAACATTAGAGATGGTGTAATACATGCAGGGCCTGATGTAGTCAATGCTTTGGAGGAAGAATTTGTAGAAAAATGAAAGCATCTTTTATAAATAGCAGTGTTGTTTTGGGTTAGCTTATTCCTTAACTTACTGGACACAATCAGTACACTGGCTTTGTCTTCAAGCAATTGGGCATCTTGATTTCAGGCCAGATGCTAGGGGCAACAATGCTTTCTGACGCATTTGAGTTGGAGAAGTAAGGGCTGG
>JANPWX010000173.1:1003792-1016292 GCA_024734555.1 Trochalopteron elliotii
TTCTTTCTCTTCTTTCTCTTCTTTCTCTTCTTTCTCTTCTTTCTCTTCTTTCTCTTCTCTTCTCCTTTCAAATAATACAGCATATTGTCTTTACTCCAGAAGTTAGCAAAGCTAAAATAGTGAGATAATCAAGGGCTTCAGTTTCTTTCAGTTAAATCAGTTTGACCAAGTGTAATATAATTTCTGCTATATATACACTTCACGTTTTAAATTCTCTTTGTATTGGTGTGTCTGTTTTGTGGCACCATGATGTGTATTTTTTTCTTTTGCAATAGTTTTTTTTGTAGGACAGATTGGGATACTTTGAGCAAGAATGGCATCTTCAAGCATAGCTCTGTCTTTTCCCTCACTTACCCAAGCCTTCTATTTGTCTCTGCCTAATCCATGGCCTCTACATCTTCCCCTTACCATGAACTCTCTTTCTTCCTCTTCTCAACCATCTGTAAGTCTGCCTATTGCCATTTCTTCTGCAATGTCTTGGTCCGTATTTGCCTCTCCAACTTCCCCAATAAAATTTGGATTACTGCCTTCATATCCATACATCTTCACTGCAGCAGCTCTCTTCCCCTATTCCTTGGCTTGCTTCAGAGCTCCAGATATCAATGTGAACCTGACACGTGCCAGGAGTACGCCAGCCATGCCCCATGGGGGCTCCCCAAACCATCTGGGGAGTGGTGTTGTGGCTCACAAGGCTTTCCTTCCTTTCTTTCAGTCCTCTCTGTGTTTCCGTGTACCTCGGGGATCTTGTTTCCCTGCAGCCTTCCCGATTCCCTCCGTTCATCCGGCTGTCGCCTCCTCCTGCCCCTCCGTGGCCTTGGCGTGTGGCAGCTCCCGTGCCTTGAGGCAGCCTCCTGTGTATGTCCAGCTTTCCCACGTGGCTGTCTGCTGCCAGGGTCTGCTGGTTTTCTTCTTTCCAGTATTCTGCCCAGATTGGTTAATTAGTATTTTAAGGACATTACTGTGAAGGAGAAAATATTTTGTGCAGGTAAAACACAGTCCTGCATCTCATGACTCCTACCCTTAGGGAAGTGCTAGACTTTGTGGCATTTCTTATCTATGCAAATAAGATGGCCTTACCTGTAGGATCAAAATTTTTTCCTGCCCTTTCCCTAAACCTGTGTGTAGCACAGTTTTCCATCTTGTATCAATGCTGATATTTTAAACAGCAGTGACTGGTTAATGCTGTGACAAATAATACCATGCATTTTAAGTGCAAACTGTTAGGCAGCAGCATCAAATAACAGACACTTCTTCACTGTTTTTTTTTCCCCGTTTGTTTTAGAATCCCAACAAGATGTGTTATTAATGGACCCTGAGTAGAGCAAGTTATTTGTTATGGTAACTTTTTGACCTATTTAATAAGTACTTAAAGGAGTGTAGTGCAGTTTTTATTGTAGTCTGCTGTGTACAGTTATGAAGTGTGGTACATAATAAAATAAAAGCAATAATGTGGATATTTCAGAGGGATCCATCAGCGCAGACCTGCAGCAACATATTTCATCTGGTTTGTCTGGCTATGAAGCCTTGCAAGTTATAGCTGAAATAACTAGGAACAATATTGTGGTTATGACTTGCAATTGTTTACCATTGTAAACAGCAGAGTTATTATGTGTTTACCCTTTTCAGTGCTCAGAACCATTTTTTAAATAAGTTCATTAACACCTGCATACATTTAGCTGTGAAAAATGGCATGTCTTTTCCATGCTCATACCTTAAAAATATTTAAGTCAACAGCAGTAAAATGCATCTAATTTAAAGCATAGTTTTATTGAGGTATGATTTGGAAAACAAGAATTATTAAAAAAGACTAACAGTTGCACAGCTAATGCAAAAACAAACAAAAGGTTATGAAGATCCTTTCTGTGACAGTTTTGAAGTTAAATTGGGAAGGGCCATTGCAGATGTGGACAACAGAGCTGCTTTATGAATTTCTGAGACAGACTTACGAGAACATTGCCTTTTTTGTTTTGTGGGTTTTTTTAATGTGATGCAGGGCAGATACTTTTGTAACAGTTACTGTAATCCCCTACTTTTGGGTAGGTAGGGTTTTGTTCTTTGTTTTTCAGTTTGTTTTTATTACTTCTTTTTATAATTTTGTTTTCCCCAAATACGGTAATTGTGAAAACAAAAAAAGTGATCACCTAAAATCTTTCTTTTAATGTTCCTAGAAGTCAGCAACAGTTTTCACTATGATGGGGAATGTAACTTTTGGGTGGCTGCTTGTAAATTTTTACAGAAGAATTTTTCATTTTCGTAATATTTTTGTGGCTACAAGTTTTGTAATGTCCTGAGTTCAAGAGAAAAAACAACTGATTGGACCTCCAGGAAGTGCCTTGATGATAATCAGCCTTGTGTGCAAGACAGAAAGGCTGATAGTCAGAAATTGCTCTTTAAACTAAGACAGACTGTCAGTCTTCAGAAATGGTGGGGAATGGCCTATTTATGTAATCAGATACTAAAGCTGGGAAGAAGCTGTCAAGCACATTCTTGTTGTGTAAGCAGCAGGCAAACTGTGCTTTATCTGACAGACAGTGTGTAAATCTGTCCATGCAAAAATCCAAATGTTTAGTTTGCTTCTAGTCACTGTAATAATCTGCTTATTTTCTCTTGCTAGAGCGATGACATCATTTAGCAGAATGCACCACAGACAGGAGTTGTAGATAAGGCTCTGTTACTGTCAGTCATTCACTTCTTGATTGGCAAGGAGATAAATAGGAATTTACTAGAGGTTTGCTTCCAGCTAAAAGAGCAGACAACACCCTGGGATAAGTATATGAAGAGCAAGCATGTTTAGCACCCTCAACCTTACAGCTTGAAAAAAGGTCTAGAAATAAGAGTCCTTCAAAATCCAATGTTAAAATTTGGTATTTTCTTAGCAATAGCTAAGCAGGCTTCTTGAACAGAGAAATAATCAGATTAATTGATAAAGACAGCAGTTACAAAGAGTGAAAGAAAATCCTGTTTTGGGTTGTTATATTAGTTACAGTACCATCAAGTTTGAGAAAGATTTGTTTCTTTCAGAAATTTTAAGGGACGGGTAATGGTTTATCACTGGTAAAGCACTGTCATTTGCCTGATCGTTCTGTAGACCAGACCTGACGTGGGAAAATATGCTGCTTAGATCAAGTAAGATCACCTCCTTAGATCAAGTATGGTCAACTCTACAATATTTATGTCACAGAAATTATTATTCAAGAGTAGTTTCTGAGTTATTTTGTAGTAAATATTAGGCAGTCCATAATCTAAACTTACCTAATACTTTCCTGTTGTTTGTAGGGGCATATTTTGGTATGGACAGACTGAAAAGAAAACATAGAAATAATACTACACTATAATAGGGAAGATAGTCTAATCCTTTTTAATGACATTTAATCTCCTAAATCTTCAGATTTCATTTAATTTTAAAGGGTAATAAAATATGATTGAAATACATCTGAAATGTAATTTAATAGAGGTAATCTGCTGTACTGAAAATCTATTGTTTTATCAATCTGGAAATTTACTATGAAATCGTGCACAATGGAAATGCTTATTTATATCTCAAACTTGAGTTCTTATGGTTTCTGTGTCACCTTTTTTCTTTTTTTTTTCTTTTTTTTTTTTTTTTTAAGTTGGTAGTACCCATTATTTAAAAAGTAGTAATGAACCTTCTTTAGAATTCATGGGAAGGATCTTAAGAAAATTAATTTCCAGGTCATAAGGAGGTAAGATATAACAGAATCATGACCGGTTAAGAGAATGTAACTGGCAGAAGAATACATTTCTGTACATAAAGTCAATTGTTCATGTTCCTATTGTTTCCAAAATGATGGAGACCATAAATGAACAGCTGTTAAAATCATAATGATTTGTGCAACAATGCTCTGATCCTCTTGTGTTTATATTTAGAAGAACTGCATTTTGAAATAGTAAATTGGCTTAGGAATCACAACCTTGAATGATACAATCTTAATTAAAAATACATGCGTATCTTGGTAATGTTATGCACCTCCTCTGTTTAAAAATAGGGAGAGAAACAACAATTAAGCACTTTCCATGTGTTAATTTTTGTTTAATTCAAAGAGTTAACCTTCTGAGAAGAAAGCTTCTGCTGGCACATTAGTGATAAGCATTACATTAAAATAGTGATAAATACTATATAATACTCCCAAATAGACATTTTTTCCTGTTGAATCCTGGGATGCTTTCTAGAGACATCTCAGTATATTTTTAATGAGATTGTACATCAGTTTGTGTGTTGTAGTTTAGACATATTTGCTTTAATTATTTTTGAATATGCAGTTTTTACAGTAGCAGAATATATGTGATTTAAGACTCACCACAGTGCTCTGAATATCACTTGGCATTTTAGCAAAATGTGTGATATTAAAAAGACCATGAATTTTAGCTGGATTTTCATTGTTTTCTCAGATACCTAGTATTCCTCTTTGCTCTCAATTCTCCTATTCCACATGTGCAACATTTTTGCATGTTATATTAAAACAATTATATCAGTCTCATCATCTCTCGCTGTATTGTGGTTCCACTACTATCACAAATAGTATTAAGTCAATCTAACACACTATTTTCTGCCAACTGAGTGCTACTGTACTTTGCCTAAATCACAAGGAAATAAAAAGACAACCTTGCAAAACCAATACTAAAAGAGGTCTTGATAGCTTGACCAATGCTTAAGCTGAAAATTTTGTATAAGTACTGTAAAATCTTTTCAGGTCAGTATCAGTCTTCCCCTTGCTAGAAGTATAAGGCATATATTTTAGTTGAGTTTAAGCATCTTCCAGTAATTTTGGCAAACTATTGTGAATATTATGCCAGTGGACAAAACCATGAAAATGATAGTGACTGAAACAGCTCATGTAAAATGAAAATAAACAGTTATTTTGAGTGTACCAGCTGAGATACAATAAACAAACTGATGAAAAGTAAATGGGAATTTAGAAACTTAGTTTTTAATAAACGAGTAATTTGTTAACAATATACGCTTGATGTACTTTATCTTAGTCCTTTTGACAAGACTTGTTTTGTGGTAGCTGCAGCATCATCGTAGAGCCTGATTCAATACTTAGAGAACTCAGTATAATCTCATTGACTTCAATACAAGTTGAATTGGACTAATAATGAAAAATCGCATTATAATGATATTAGGTTTAGGAAAAAAATACTGCTTATAGCTGATTTGAGTCAAACTGAGTTTGTCTGATATTTTACTGATGTCAGTAAAATCATACCGTAAGTTGGTATTGCTCTGCTGTGACAACTGTGGACTCTTACTCTGAGAAGCTATTAAAATCAGAAACCAACAGTCATTCCCATATAAGACTGTACAGATATTTGTCTAAATAAAATACCAAAATAAGTAATTTTGCAAAAAACTATTTGTAGTGTTATCAACTGCAATTATGAAATAAAAGGTTATGTTGCCATTATTATTTTTATTATTATTATTGTTATTGTTATTATTATTAATTTTATCAAGTTTGTGGTTTTCAGCATATAGTCTTATTTTTCCTTTAGGAGACTTTATTTTTCTTTTCTTTTTAATTTTTTTTTAATAAATAACAGTTTTAGGTTTTTTTATTTAATATGATTTCATTAAAATGCAAATTTAAAAAAAGGTAAAGGTTTATATTTTTTTTAATAACCACTAATTGAATAAAAACTGATTTACAAAAAATTCTGAGTTTTTAATTTTTTTTTTTCTGTAAAATGCTTGTTTGACTGAGCAGTTTGATTTAAAACAAACAAAAAATTAGCTTATTCTAGCTCTAAGGAAATTCCCTCTTATTTATTCTCAATTTAAAGAGGATATATACTAACCACATATTCATAGGAAATTAATTTTTTATTAGTTGTGCTAGCAATGGTATTATTACACAGATATATATATATATATATATTTTTTTTTTTTAGGATAAAACCTTAAAGTGCAGTTGTCAGAATTAAAGTGGTGATTTGTCTGTTTTTCAGCATTGCAGTGCAGGGTTACACTGGAACTGACTCTTAATCAAAACTAGACCATGCTGGGAAGCTTTAGGAACAAACAGGGAAATCTGGGCTTCTCTCGAGCAGGTGAACTTTTCGCATTGATAGCTGAACTCAGGTTAAATTAACCACCAGATACAAACTATCACTGGCATGTGGATTTGAATATGTGTGATATTTTAAGTAGTCTGCAGTATGGTAGCATATGTTAAATGTAATTAAGAAGTAGCTGAACTAGAAATACATAAACTTCCCAATACGCATTTGGTTAAAATTAAAAGGAACCTTCTTTTCAGGCAAGCAGAGCAGTTGTTAAAGCCTCACTCTCAGTCACGTTCCCAGCAGCCACATGTCCAGTGGGCCACTGTAGGCTCTGTTAATCTGCTTACAGTGGCTTTAGCACTCCCCAAGGTGCTCCCAAAAGACTGGAGGTCCAGCCCGTCAATGTCCAAATATATCTGGAGTTGGAGGAGTTTTGATACGCAAAGCCCATTGCATTCCTTTGTTCCCATAATACCCCAATGAAACCCTGGCTTGAAAAAGCAAAACAGTCCTTGTCCTGCATGTGCTGAAATCTGATTTTCTCACCCTTCTGTCCTTCTGAGGTGTATCTCTCCGATACTGGATAAGCTCTGCAGTTCACAGAACCAAGTCTTGATTCTCACCCTTTCCCTTTGTAAAACCTAAGGTCTGCCCTGATTTTCAGCTTCATAAAAACATTGTACTCTCATCATCTCCAACTACAAAAAAACAGCTGTCTCTCAGTATGTGAAGTCTTCATAGGAATTTTCAAAGGCTGTTTCAGCTGTAAATGTAAACTGAAAACACAGGAAACAACCCCCCAAAAATCCCTTCCCTTTCTTCTTGATGATGTTGCTGAATGTAATGTGCTTGACACCAGACGTTTTTAGAAATGTATGGCATGGTGTAGTTTCTCTGATACCATACCACTTTGCTGTTTTACAAGCTACAGCATGTCACAGATTAAAGCTTTGTTGGATGCAACAAAGCTGGCAATAAATAAACCTCTCTGATATCACTGTGACCTAAATTAAACTCATTGTGTTTCCTTGGTTTTGTTAGCAACACGGTAGTTTTCATCACTTTTGAAAGACCTCTACAGTTTTAAAAATATGTATTTTTAATAAAGATTTTAATTAAATTGGAAATTAATTGTGGGTCAGAGTAAGAATCGGCATCTGCTTGTTTCTAGCCATTATGTGCTGGGGTGTTTTTTGGATAGAAGGATAGAATGCAAAGGATGAAAGACTTTAATGTGTTTGAAAAATAAGAAATGTGAGAACTGCCCGAGTACCTGATTGCAAATGTGCAAAGAGCACTGATCTTCTCCTGCATTTGATGAATATACAGAGATGCAATTTCTTTATGTTTTAAAATCATATACACATGAACATAGGAGTAGTCAGAACCCTGAAAGAAAGAAAATTGTTTTGTCTACTCATGTGTGTTAGAGTTTTGGGGTTTCTTTAGAAACACCTCATTTGATTAATTTTCAGTCTAGTTTGACTTAGATCTGGTTAGATGTCCATCCTGAAGAGAAAATTTCCATGTGAAAATTCTGCTCAAGGCTTACACTATTCATTTCATGTACAGTAGACTCCACCTTAACAGTATCTGCTGCAAATACACATTAGAGTAACAGGTCAGTTCTTTCATGAGTGGGTGTTCAGTCTGTTGGGGGCAATAAGATCTGGCTAAAAATTGATGTCTCCCATGGTTTTTGAAGCATCTGCACCTCTTGTCAGTTTATTGCATTGGCTATTGGGATTTATTTATTGTAATGACAGGGGTCACTGTTGATGTTGCTGTTCTGCTGTAAGCTGCTAGTCTTACAGTGGAGACCTGACAGATATCCAAAATAACACCCTCACCCCCCAAAAACTCAACCTTAATTGATAGCAAATATCAAAACCATCCTTACAGTGTAGGAACTGTTTTTAAGAAACAAGAAACAGCTATTCAAGGTCCAAAGAGTTTTGAGTTCAAATATACTTGTTTATATGTATTTTTGTTCTATTTTCATAAGATACTGAGGGAAAATTCTAATATCCTAGAAGATAGGTAATGGTTCCAATAAAGTTAAAATTAAAATATATTTCTAAAGACAAGTTTTAATTTAATTGCATCCATCTTTGGAGATGTCCTGAGGACATAAATGGCATCTTGATGTAACATTAGGAACAAATATGGTATCAGAAGGTAGTTGCATCTCTTTCCTTAAAATTGTTCAAACTCTTGATAGCAGAGCCTATGTTTATAATCGTGAAGATCCTCGTGATTTGAATCTGATGTACTAAACTCCAATGCAGTGTATATTGCTCTTAAAAATTAAAGACCATATTTACATCCATATTTACAAACATATGGATGAGTCCCATGCAGTGTAATTCATAGACTGACTTACAATTCTGGTTTTTCCTTCTGTTCTTCATCTACCTGAATGCCATGAGCTGCTTGTGCTTATGTAAAATACTCTGTAGAGCATTTGGTCAAGTGATTTATCTCTTTATACAGAATTCAAAATCTTCCAGAATTTCTTCCCCCAGAATCAAATATAATTCCAGAGGTTTTCTAGTATCTGCATAAGTAGATCCAGAACTGTTTAAGAGTAGACCAAAATTTTCTTGATTAAAAATATTTTCACATGTACTGCAGTAACAACTGAGAAATTTATGGTAGAGAAAAACTGCTAAAGGTAATGGGACTGCAAAAATTTGCCCATTTTATAGCATCATTCCATTAGATTGTATTAATCCAGGGTTTCTGTTCCATCACTGTGTTCTAGCATCCTCTAGGTAAAGGAAAGAAAAGTGTGTTCAAATGAATCTGTAAGTTTTATTGGTATAAAAGCTTTTGAATCACTATTTTATATAGATGTTCAGTTTTTTCTATATTACATATTTATCCTAGTAAAATCTCACAGAGTAGTGTTAATGAAACATACCTTTATGTGCATTAAACAGTAGTCTGTGACACTATTTTAAGTGAATCTATGTTATAAAAAGCTCTGCAGCAAGATTAATGTTACAAAATTGACAGAATATTATAACACTTTGGAAGATGATAAATTTAAAACTTTCCATTATGCCTTAATGAATACAATGGGAATCATGAGGCTGTGTCTGGTGGTTGCATCATGCCTTTCAGCTGGCTCACACTGCTGTTTTCCTCACAGAGAGTAACCCTTAGTCCTACTTCATTTATGCTAGATTATGTTCAAAATGTTTTAATTTGGAAGAGGTAAATCTAGAGTATGCTTCTATTCTGAAAAGCAGTCATGTAGAAACAGTAGCTGCTATCTCAATAGAGAAATTGACTCTCTTCAGAGGTAAAAATGCTTCAGAAAGTAACAAGACTAAATTTTCACTACATTTCACCTCAAAGTGTACTGTAGAGTCAGAAGAGAGACTGAAGAATCAGATGTGTGCTGCTCTGATGTGTATAGCACCCATGGAATTATTAACCCACCTGTAGCTACAGGCCTACATTTTCCTCTGCTCTGCTGCTATATTGAATGCAGTGGGCCAATTTTGTCACTTCTGTGACATGAGGCATTCGGCCCAGTGTGTTAGGATGGGTAAATTTGAAATTGGTGATATTTCAAAGCTGAAGCAAAGGTCAGAAATTGATGCACGTAACCTATTGCTGATGCACAAGTCAGAACAATCTTCTGTTTAAGACTCAGACTTGAGGTGATGGCAGTTTTGAAAACACTTTTTTTTCCACACAGCTGAAGAAATGTTGAGTGCTGTCCAGAATGTGATGTAGTCAAGTTTTTAGACCCATTCAAACAACTGGGTTGAATTTGTTGATTTTTTTTTTTGCACAAATGTGATACATCATCTCACACATTGCTCAGTTTTCCAAGGTGACTTTGTTTTTAAGGCATCACTATGCAATTCTTTCATGCAAGTTTTCTTTCCTGAGGAAAACTGCATGTTTCAAACTGTCCTTTGCTAGGCAGTTACTGGCATCCATTTCTTTTTCTTTTTTTAAGGCTTAACAACAGGTACAGTTTAGTGGTGAAATTACTTTTTAAAATTTATACACATATTTTGACAGTGGGTT
The DNA here is from genome assembly GCA_024734555.1 of Trochalopteron elliotii. Classification (NCBI taxonomy): domain Eukaryota; kingdom Metazoa; phylum Chordata; class Aves; order Passeriformes; family Leiothrichidae; genus Trochalopteron; species Trochalopteron elliotii. Next base: position 1,013,864 of record JANPWX010000173.1, read on the forward strand.
GTGAGCCACCAGAATGAAGCCAGACAAATGCACCAAACTTCAAAAATTTACAGAAATGTATTATTCACTTGTTGGATTTTCAATTGCCATTTAAGGTCATAATCCAGTTTAGTAACCTGCAGAAATGGTACACACTTCAGTGCTGTTTTTGACATGTTGCACAGCTTTTCATCCCACTGCTATACCAGTCTGCTTCAGTACTTGCAAGGCTGTTGAGGGTAAGAATATTGCCTTTCTCTGCATATCATTTAGGCAGCTTGTATTTCTAGTGGGTGCTCATTAGGAGGATGTGAGATAATCAGTACAGTTATATCATCAATACCTTCTGCATAGACTTTGTATAATAATATTTGAATTAATAAGTACCTGGATTCACTTCTGAAAAATCACTATGAAATTTTCAAAACCCCTTTCCTGCCTATCTGCTCCCTTATTTTTTTAATTATTCAGGTTCTGTAAATCCAACTCTCCATCAGATTTCAGGGGCAAAGATCTATGTAGTTTCCGATCCAGAAATTGTTAAATATCTATTGTACTCAGTTCTTGTGTATCCATACCTGGAAAATTTGGCTTGTGAAGAGGAAAGAGCACATATGCTTCCTATATGCTAATTTTATCCATACAGTATATTTTTTGAGTGAAATTTAATTTTCCTTACACTTTGAGATACCCTTGTTTGGTTGACTATAAATTTGTCAGTATGGACATTATGGGTTAAGAGTAAGAATACTGAGTTGCATTTGTGTGTGTGACGTTTTATGTAGCAGCAAGGAAGGTGGCAAAAATGGGCACTGAGAGGAGAAACACATAACTGAACACAGAACTAGGAAAATGCAGGTGAAGGCAGAGAGAGCAGATATGTAGGGACAGAAAAACAGATGAACTATGCTATATGTTTTCAGCTAGAAAGAGGAGTTTCACATGGTATATATTCGTGTTCTTGTACTATCAGGAACTCTTGTTACAATCTAGCACAGTCTCCATTTCGTCCTTTGGCTCCTCTAAAGGATTGCTGTTGTGATATTATGAAAAGTAGCAGAAATTTGGGCCACACTGATGGATCATATGAAAGTGTATTTTTCAGATTTTGGAATTAATTTGTTTAATTGTGGTAGCTTCCTCTGTAGGGAAACATGGGATTTAGCAATTACAGTGGAGCTCATGTGTGTAAGTTATTATGCTGAAGGGGAAAAAAAGAATCAGAGAACTTTGTGTGTGAAGTATTCTAAAGGGTGAAAGATTTCTCCACCAAATGAGGCTTGTAGAGCAGGGTGATCCTGTGCATTGAATGAACTAGGAACATTGTGGGGAAAAAAATTCCTTGTAAAATTCTGGGTAGATGCTTTTAATTTGTACTCCTTGTAAACCACACTCTGCTGCTGATACTGCCAACCAGTTTGTGAGAATCGGCGATATTGCAACCTTCTCTTTGAGAAGAATTATTAAAAGGGCTTTTCCTAACTGGGCATGGGTGCAAACCATCAGGAAAACCAGCAATATTGGGTATTCTTTTTTTTCTCTAAGTGTGGAGACACTGAGAAACAAATAATGCCTGATGAATTTAACAATTGTTTATTTACAAAAATATGTAACTTAAAGTCCCTAAGCAGTTCTACTGTCTGAACCTGACAGATAGAAATCACTATAATCTCTGAAGAGTCTTTTGATCTTTTTCTATCCTTCTCTATTAGAGAAGAAAAATTCAAGAAAAGAGAAAGAAAAAAAAGGAATACAAAGGCATCTTAAGAAAGGTCAGAAACCTTATTTAGACTGCTACCAAAGGCACACACGGGGTTTAGGTAGAGATGGAGTTGCACCTTTAATTCTGATTTTTCTGGCTTTTGTCACTTCAAAGACAGACTCTCAGTGTTATTTTAACATTTTTATTGTGTGTGAATAATAGAGTACACATTGAGGTTCAATAGATGCAATGCTGTTAAATGTATGTCTTGGTGGATTTAAAAATGAGGGATTTATTTTACATTCATAAAGTTGTAATACAGTCTGAAGAAACTATTTGTTAAAAGATAGCATCTACTTAACCTGCTTATTTATTTCTTGTAGTAGAAGGTTAGATCCACAATAAATACACGAGGAAATAAGTAGATAGGGGAATTTATCTTAGAAATAAGATCCCTGTCATGCTTTTGAAATGTGAAATGCATGAAGACCTGTCAGGGAGATATACGGACATGATATTTTTTTACTGTGCATTTGGAAGTATTTAGCTGTATTTGTCATTCGCTAGTGCCACTAAGCAGTGATCAAGTGATACAGTAATTTGAAAGTCTGTTTCCAATTCAGTGTGTATATATATATATATATTTTACTTTTTTTTTTTTTTTACCTTTGGGATCTAGCAGAACTGTACATAAGTCTTCTTTCACTCTGTGCTTGTGAAAATAGTTTTTTGGGGGGAAAATTTGCAT
>JANPWX010000173.1:1021292-1171177 GCA_024734555.1 Trochalopteron elliotii
AATTTTGAAATATGTGCCCATTGCATTTCATAGCCTTGCTGCATGGCAGAGGTTTATCAGCTCTTTCGTCATCCCATTTTGGTGGCAGATTCAAGCTGCCTTGGAAACTTTGGAATTACTTTCCTCCTGGTATGACAGGGCCCAGGGACTCCCTCACTGGGGCACCTGGGGTGAGGACCTGGGGTGAGGACCTTGGGTGAGGACCTGGGGTTCCTCAGAGACCTCGTGGAGGTGGTGGTGGGAGAGGGCAGCTGGTCCCTTTGAGGCTCTCCTGGGAACTCCCACTCGCAAGATGGTCACTTGCTTATATGGACAATATCCAAAGTTAACTGAGACACTGTGCCTTTTCACAAAGTATGTGTATTCCTGTGCCTGCTTATGTGGGAATGTACAGCATGGAGGTTTCCATCCTTCTGTCTCCGCAGGAGGACTTGGTAACTTGACACCAGACCTCTTACCCAGCCGTCTTTTGTAGGAACTGAATTTCCTTCCCCACAGGGAAGAATTGGAAGGAGACTGTTAGTTTCAATGAATCCAGCATCAGTGCCCCACCAGCCCCCTCTCTGCTGTGTTACTGTGAAAGGAGACAATTTGGCTCCAAATGACTGATGGGATTCTTGAAAAAAATTGAGTCTTATCTCAGGTTATTGAGACTATACCTGAGGTTAGTGTTACTAATTCATAATGACCTTCCATGTGGCCTTTATGGACTGAGATTTCTGTGCATGTTAGTATATACTGAGTAAAAATACTGTGTGAAATGATAAACTGTATTTATAGGCAACAGGGCAAAATCCTAGCTTCTGTTAAAAAAAGAAAAAAAAAAAAAGCCAGAAAGAGGGCATTTATACACTTCTAATGAGTTTTGAGCTTGCCAAAATCTCTCAAATTGGTCCAGAGGTTTGGAATGAAGAATTGTCATTTGAAGACGAACAATGTGAGTTCTGCTGCAATTTCAGTAGTAATCCCCAGACCTGTTTTCTTTATGTCATGAAAACTTTGGAAACATAAACATTGCTGAATTGCCACTGGTACCGAATAATTTGGTTTTTATTGTTGCCTGCACTCTTCTTGTATTCAAGAAAATAATTTAATACTTATTAATAAATAGAAGGTAACTAAAGATGACTGTGACTTAGTCTGTTGAAAATTTCTCAGTACCTTTAATTTGTTAGTAAATGAAATATATTTTATTTAAGCAGAATCATATATACAGTATATTAAGTTTTTTTTCCAGGCAATCTTTACTCAGCACAGAAAGGCCAGATGTATGGGAATTGTAAAAAATCAGGATATGCATAAAAACTGTTCAAGTGCATAAAGCAGCCCCATCTGGAAGACATCTAACAGAAATGAAGTTGTACAAAACCATTCCATTGATAATAAAGCTAATTTTTATGGGTCTGACAAGTATGTAATTATGTTCAGTGGTGCTTTTCAGATTTTATCACAGTCAATAAACCGCAGTGGTAATTTCATTCCCATTTGACATATTTACATGGAAACATTTGATTGGAGGAATTAGTAACCCTGAAAGCCTTGATAGATATGTTTTAATGATCTGTGACCTCCGCAGTCCCTCATCTGTTTATTGTTGCAACAGGCGAGAAGTCGTTCCTCTGTGACCTTTGTGGCTTTGCCGGCGGGACACGTCATGCCCTCACCAAGCATCGGCGGCAGCACACAGGTCAGTAAAGCTGTCTTTACTCTTTACTCTGTATTTTCCCCAGCAAGGGAGTCCCTCTACACTGGGGAGTAACACAAGTCAAATAGCACGTTGCAGCACAAATAATACATCGGCTCATTGTTTGCTTTGCTTTTCCTCGTTTTTGTGAAACTGTTATGCCCAGGGTCTGCATCAAATCTGTTAGCTGGGAGTTTGAATAATTGCTTTGGGGAGAGTGGGGGGTATTTCGGGTGGGCGTGGGTTTTTTGGGGTTTATTTCTGAAGGAAGTAAAATTGTGAAGGCTGGCTTTCTTCTTTCAATGAATGCTAGGTCTACTAATTTTTTTTTCCAAGGCCCAAATAGATTACCTACTGTGAAGATTTTGCAAGAGACTGCTACAATGTCCCTGGGTGAAAATTAGAGAATACATATAAATTAATCATTTTTTTGGACTGAAGCATAGTTGAAAGCTAGTCTTGTTTCCACTGCCCTTTCGTAATTTTAAGATAGTTTGTAATTAATAGGTGCAACTTTAAGAGTTACCACATGGCTGGCATGTAAAGCAAGATTTCTCTCCCAGAATTAGTAAAGCTTTCCTACCACATGGTTATAAAATTTTAATATCAGACAAAATTAAATTGGTTCTTAGTTTCAGAAGACCAGAAAAAGTGTAAGTATTAAACATTTATTAATACATTCTACCTTAATTGTGTTTTTTAGTAGTTCCTTGTAAGTGTTTGATTATTTGAATAGATTTTGTTCAAATAGACGTAGAAGTGTTGCTGTTTAAGCCACTGTAGTTTTTTTTTATTTTACTGACGATCATGAGGATAATGTAATATCATCAGGAATTGCTGTGTGAGTTAAGTGACCATTGTCTAATGTACAGTGGAAAGAAATGGCTAACAAATGAGAAGCTATAGTTGTTACATCATCAATTTTCCATGGATTTTGTAAAGGGATCACAGTGGGAGATTTTATTATGTCCCTGTATAAACTAATCTTCATTCAGGACATATACCATCTAAATGTGTAATTTCCTGGAGAGCAGCTACTCTCTTTCTTGAGAGCCTGAAGCCATTCTTCCGACCCTGTTTTCAGTTTATTTAAAGCAACCATATTTGGAGGAAATTCTGATGCTTTCAGAAAGGTGGGATTTTCAGTGCTGGTCAGGCAGTATCTTGAAACAGTTATATATGTATTCAGGGCCAAAATTTGCTTGCAAGTCTGCTTAGTAATCCTACTTTTTTTTAATAATTTTTTTTTCTAATAACAAAAACCATAATTTTGTGGAAGAATACTGCCACAGTCAGTTCTCACACACTGCAGGAAGTTTGTATTTTTCAAGTGACCAATAAAAGTAATTTACAAATATAATAAGTTAACTTATTATTGCACTCTGAATGATAACGTGAGCAGTTACAACTACTGGAATAGAAGCTATATGCTTCAGTTTTAATAAAGTTGCAGTTTTTCTGGAGCTTTGAAGAATTTTCACATGTTGACCCAAGTTTAACTAATGTGGGCTAAGGTTTTGATTAATTAATTAATTCTTTAGCAAAAATAAATCATTATTATCAGGAGGATAGGAAATATCATTTGTTTTTCATCGCCCTGCCATGTGACACATTGGGATCTTGCATGTATCTAGGACTCATAGTCAATGCAGCCACAGAAATGGTAAACAGTTGTTTCAGGATGGGGATGTAGAAGAAATGCACATTCTTGTATTTACCTTTCTTGTCTGTACCTATTATGTGAGTGCAGATGTAGTTTCTCAGAAATGTAAGCTCTTACCATCCAATATATATATATATGGTATCATTAGGCCACCAGCCAAGAGAAAACCTATTTTATTTCCTGATTTGTGTGCAAAATTAGGCTGAAAATATGGTGTACTCCTGGTGAAAAGGCGTCCAGGTTTTTGAAGACATTTTTGCCTTTCTTTTGCCAGTGTGGTAGAGGCTTCTTGTGCTATGATCACAGGGATTTACAGGTTATAGATCATGAAGCTTGCATCTAGCAAGCATAACTTTATATTTTATGTCAGGACTGGAGGCTCGTTATTACTTTGCTATTAACTTTATACTATATAGGACAGTATCTCAGAGGCAGAGGGATCTATCTTTTTGGCATTTATCTGCCTCTGTGGCACAAACAATCAGAGATGATTCTTTAGCAGAAAAATTATCTGTACCTTCTATTTGTTTCAAGGAGAATGACACAATCCACCTTTGCTAGCATTGTTGCACTTACATGGGTTCCATTGTATTTTCATCCAGTGCTCAACTTTACCTCAGTCATTAGCTGCATGCCCTCCTCCTTGTACCTTTTTTTTTTCCTCTGTCCCCCGTTGGCATAATTTTCCCAAAGCAGAATGCCAAATCAAATTATGATCAGGTTTGAAAGGGATAGGTATCAAAAATAGTTTAAATGGCTTAAATAATTCCCTACTGTAATACAGCTGTCTAGGGGGCTGACACAGAACATCCTCCAATCCAAGATTTACTTCTGTCACCTGTCAGAGGCCCACAATTCAAGGGCAAATGAACAAATCCTCACATGTAGTTAAGGAGTCTTAACCAACTTAACAAGTCTCCTCTCGTCCCAGCCTCAAGGCCTGAGATGTCCTGACGCTCTGGAGAAATGTTCACCTGCTGGTAGAGATTTGACACTAGAGAAGACTGGCTGTAGGAGCAGCCACTTAGGCTTTTGATACTCTTTATTCTGGTATTTCTTACTTTGTTCTTCTCTTTTTAGATGAGATTCTTGCTTTGTACCTGGAGAAATGCCTTTATCTTGTGAAAGATGCATTTTCTTTGGAAATATTACTGGGAGCATGAAGTATAATTTGGTGTGAAAAAAACTGGCAGAATCTGGCCCTTGGTCACTCTTGCAGCAAACTATACAGACAGTTTAGTGAATAGGATGTTATCCCTTGAAGAGCTGTTTTTGGTTTTGAATGAAAAGTACAGCAATGTTAAACTGAAAGAAGAAGCGATTAGTTTTAAGACATGAAAAACTTTAGTACTTAATATATTTGTAAACATAATGCATCTGCATAAAGATTTCCTTGATATAGGCCTTCTCAACTATAAAGCAGGGACAAATAATTTGACCTGTCAAGAGATTCCTGGTGTTCTAGCAGTTTATATTTTTATTCTCTTTTGAATATGTCATGTCCTTAATGATGATATGGTCCTGTGAGAAATGGACACTTTGAACAGAGAATAAGCAAAGTCCTTGGCTGATGTTGTCTTGGGAAGGTGTTCCAACGTTATTTTATGACCTGAGTGCACCTTCTTCCAGTCCTATTCTGCAAGAATCTGTCTCTGGTATTCTGAATGTCTTTCCCTGACAATGTAAATATCCGTGGCTTAAACTTCTATTTTGTGAATTGAAGCAATGGTAGCTTAAGGAGTGGTCCAGAGTTTGACCAGGATTTTATCACAGTAAAGGAATGCTTACATCTCTGTCTGCCAAATGCTTTACAATAGGCACTTATGGCTGCCTAGGCTGTGATAAACTGTCTTAAGAAACTTGGACTGCTCGCAATATCAGCTGGTGCTATGTGGTAAATAAGGGATAGTTTGTGGTGCTTCAAGAACATAGATGCCGTAGTTCTGGTGTCTCAACAAGGCTGGGAAGAAAAGATTTTGTGTTTTGAGGCATCCTGAAGCAAGTTTTTTTGATATGTATTTTGTTCCAGTGAGAAAACCTTCCTGAAGATAATTTTTGCTGGATTTAGTGTAGGTTGAATTACACAAAGAATTAAACGATTACCTGAATTTTGTAACAAAAAAGGGTAAATAACCTCTAAATCAGCCACCAAAAATAAACACACACGCACACACACACACACAAGAAGCATATAATATCAGATAATTTAAATATTTTGCCTTAATCATGATCAATTAGGAAATTGCATAAGAGAGAAAAACAGTCAAGGGCAATTATTTCTGGCATGAAATGGAAACAATTCCTTATTTTAAAATGTCTTTTCTTTATGTTCTTGCTCTTATTGTTCTGCTCACCTCCTTTGTTTGCCCATTGTTCTACATGTTTCCTAGTAAACTTCCATTTTGTGCTGTAGTAGCTGTCTCAGTCCAACACTGTTGATCAGTCACAGCCTGTGTTCTCTTGCATGAAATCTCTTTTTTAATGTTGGTTAGTACTCCTGCAAATTGCAAAAACCTCATCCTCATCTTCTACATGTTGACAGTCTGCATTTGCTTCCCATGTGTTGCTTGTGGTGGGATCTTCCCAGGGATGATAGAAGTACATCACAGTAGTAAGCTGTTAGTGGGTAAGTGCACTTACTGTGCACTTCTGTGGCAGTCACCATGAACCTATGGAACTGCTTAAGGAGATCATGTCTTTGTTCAAATATTTTCATGCATTTTTGAAGGTGGTAGCTTATATCGTACGGAGCACTGTTTGTATGATTGCTTCTGCTCCCTCATTTCAATCTGGCACTTCTCAAGACATTTATAGGTCAATGTAATAAAGAAAGAAAATTTAATAATATATGTGTTTTTATCCAGATGAGTGACTCACTTTGTGTTTCTATTTCTCATGTGAACTGCTCTTTGACTTTAATGTGTAGTTACATTACTCGGCATTGAATTTAATGTATAATGTAGCCTCTTCCCTTCAACTTCCCCACCACAGCTTAAAAAAATTATAATGTTGAATACCACAGGAAATGTAGCACAGTAAGAAGACTTATTGCTCTTTACAGCAAGAGAGGAGATGAAATTTGAAGGGCATCTTTGTTGTTTTCCCTTTTCTATTTACACCAATGTTTGCAGCGGATTGGCAAATGGATTACAGCAAACCTTTGACCAGCAAAGACACCAAAAACCTGGATTTTTAAAACTGTCTCCATACCTAAGAGAAATTGTTTAGTAGGAAGAGAAAAAGAAAAAATGTCAGTTACTGGTTAGCAGCAGCTTTAATAACTTTTTTTATGTACTAGTGCTCCCTATGAACTGGCCCTTCTGTCATTTTTTATCCCAATTTTTGATTTTCGGAGCTCAAATTTTCCATGTCATTTAATTTAACCACAGATGCACTTCAGAAGTTGGTTGCAATATTGTCAAAAATGCAAAGCCATTTCATTTGTAATCCTGTGGTCAGGAAATGTAGCTTTTTGAAAGTGCTTGTCTTAAAAACAAAGCAAACCCCCATAAAATGGGTCCTTCGTCTTGGAATGTGTGTCCTTCTTTTTGGTCCCCCCCCAGAGCTTGTTGACCATTGAATCATTTTGGGGCACCTATCCCTTTTTTCATGGAGCTTGTTTTTGATAAAGGTAGAGATGGTGAGAGACAGACAAGTCTTCTGTAATAGTAGTGGGAGGGTGTGATTTCATGTTTTTACCTTTATTGGTCTTTAAATATGTAGGTTTTGTCTTTCTGGTTATGGATACACTATTTTAAAGTTATTACATGCTGTTGTTTAAAAAAATACTGTCAATACTATTTTTATTTTTGTAATTACAATTTTGTATGAATTAGAACCTTGACTGGGAGTGAACAGGAGTCCTCTTGGAATTTTTAATGGCAGTCTGTATTAAAAGAATTATGTTTATTGCCTGAAATGTCTGGGGGCAAGAAGGGTGGAAGGAAAACTGGGACACAAAGACTGATTAGAAGCATCCTGGCCCATAGATAGGGAAGACAAAAAAAATCTTAAATTGGTAGGTCTGTGGAAAACTTTAATAAATAAACAAACAAATAAAAGTACTCCTGCCGCTAATATACTCTTCAATATCACCCAACCCAAAGAAATACTTTGTTGTCTTCTAGGTTTTTTTCAACTGTACTAATTAACCTGGTTAATTTTCCATAAAAATACTGTTTCTTACGTACAGCTGCTAAGAATTACTGGCTGTGCTAGGCTGTCTTTTTTCCTCCCCATTTAGTTGGCTTTTGTTGTGTGGTGCTGCTGTGATGTATTTTCTGTCAGGTGAGATTTACACATAGTATACTTGACAGGAGCAGTTAGCCACAAGGATTTCCTAAGGAGAAACTTCCTGGAGCATTGGGCAAGGATTATCATTTTTCTTTCGGTCACAATGGAATTTGCAAGCCCTCCTGGCTTCAGTGGCCCTCACTCGGCTGTCAGCTCCACTGGCCCTGCCCTGGCACAGCACCAAACCTTTACATGATCCATTCTCCCCTGAATGGCAAACTAAAAATCTCCTTTCAGTTCAGATCTGCCTTTTTTTACAAGGGGGAAAGCTGGCAAGGTTCTAGTGCATTTTAAATGAAAGCAGTTAAAATAAGTATGTATGTTATCTAAAATACCCGTGGCTTAACTACTTAGGGTTGAAAACGTTGGTATCTTCTTTAATGCTAGATGATAAAATAAATCAGAACAGGAAATCTTCAGTTCAAGAACAGGTTACGTTGCTAGGGAGTCTATGGCCTCCCAGAGAGTTTAATTGAAGCAGCAGCCACTACCATGCAAGCTGCTGGGACAATCAGCTTCTCCAGAGCAGAGTGTCAGGGTCTGACAAGAAAACCCCATTTGGGGCAGGAAAGACATACTTTCTAGCAGTCTCAATTTGTCCAGCATAGAGGCTTCGGCTTTGTGTCCTGCCCCTTCACCTTTCCTTGTCCCATGAAACAATAAATGAAAAACATTGGCTGGTATTCTTTCCCACAGCTGCTAAAAGCAATTATTCCAACTCTTTATGGAGCATTCAGAAGCTGCTCTGTTGTCTTTCCATCCCACATTAGGGGCTTTTCAGGCCGTGAGGACCTTGTATGTGTTTTTCCCTTGGGAGGAAAAACTGCAACAATCTCCAAGAATGAAAAATGCGTATTTCTCTCTGTTCCCAGAATTCTGGCAAAGTCTATTTCAAAATCTTCAATGTCTCATGCAATAAACACCTTGAAAATTTTGTGTTGGAGGCACAGCCGTTTGGGAGTGGCCTTTTGCTACTGATTGCAAAAGGCTGCTCTTACTGATAGTCTTATGCTAGTGCTGTGTTTTCTGTCAGTCTGAAAACTTCAAATTGTGCCTGCCAATAGGCTTAGGGTTCAGTTTTGAAACTGCCTGTCCTAGACCTCTGAACAGTCTACAAGGTACATGTCTGTCCCTAGAAGTTTTATCCAGACTTCTTAAGTCGGGGATCTTTATTGCTTATGTAGTTTTTAGATAAATACTTCTGAAGGCTTGCACGCTGCAGTGAAGATCACCTAAGTTAGGAGCTGGCTTTTGTCTTCTCCGTACAAAGGAAACCTGTTTCCTCCATAAATGGTAACTATATCTGCCCGTAAACCCCACAGAATATTTCTGTGGCAACCAGTTGGAAATATGGGATCCAGGTGTCTTAGCTAGTCATCACAGTGTGTGTATCAGTCATGAGGTTTTGTCTTAGTGTCTTGTAAAGGGTAGACTCCTCCACTGGAAGAATAACTATTCTTTTCACATAACAACTTAGACAATAGAGATTTTTTACCTTTCTTCAGTTAGTAGTCCTCTAGAAATTTTCAGTGCAGCTGCATGTTCAGCAGAGATTGAATTTTAGTCTTCTGAAAATATTGTCCTAGTCTAGGTTTGGTGGTTGGTTTTTTCATTTGTTTTATTTTCATTAACCTTTCAAGTCCTTCTACTGATAATTGGCCTACTGTTCAGAAAATATTCACAAGGGCAGAAGACTAGCAGGCAAGATAGGGGGAATGGAGCACAGAGTTCTGGTTCGTATTCTCAGTCACAGTTTATTTATGTTATTGAAAGGATAACATTAAAAATTTAGTTTGGAGATGAAAACAAAGACACTTTTCACCTGGAGATGTTCCTTTCTGAGCAGGTGCTGAATATAAGCATCAGTATGATTTTTCACCTTCTGCCTCCCCCAGTGTTGTTTTCGGGGCTGTTCTTGGCCCAGCTTGAAGAGAAGGTGTGTGAGAGGAATGCCTGTCACCTGGTTATGGCATTTTCATGAAATAAGACCCAATAACAAGGTTACTCTGTTTCAGTGCTGTTCTTTCTCCTGCTTTTTGCTGCTGTGTAATTCCACATGGGAAGTCAGTTGGATACTGATGTGTTTCTGTTATATTTTGCAATTAATGCATTGTATTTGGAAATTTATGTTTTATTTGGTTTGCTATATATACCTGGGCTAAAAGCTGTCTCAAGGGATATGACAGAAGTTTGGGCTTGTCTTCCTTTTCTGTAGATGAAAACTGATAATCTTGTCTTGTCACCTTCTAGGAGAGAAACCATTCAAATGTGATGAGTGTAACTTTGCTTCCACAACACAATCGCATCTGACACGACATAAGCGTGTCCATACTGGAGAAAAGCCTTACAGATGTCCCTGGTGTGACTACAGGTAATGAGTCATTAACTAAAGCATGATGAGAGAAGGGTTAAGGTGATCAGATGAGGTTCATTTGAAGTCACCAGTAAAAATACATTGCCATTAAAACACCATCAGGGCAGCGGTAATTACATATTAAATTAGGAGCTAAATTTAAAAACTTAGTCTTCAGTATTTAGGTATTACTTTATAAAGAAAAACAAATGATGGGAAACCTTTTAGTGGTAACACTACAGTGCTAATGTTGAGCGTTTGTTTCACAGCTGCTCCAGTATCTGTTGGAATTCTCTGTGGTGAGGCTGCTCATCTGCATTGCCTTTTCCAATCAGTTGCAGTTTTGAAATTTTTCTTGGTTGAGCTGCAACCATTTCACCAAGAAAGGAGGAGTTCTCTAAAAGGCTTAGTAGCCTAAATATTCACTAGACACTTATTAGAACTGGAAGCATCTCGAGCTAGTTACAGTTCTCTAGAGTCTTGTTGTTCTGCTCCAGTTTTCCTTCTCCTTGTAAGCCAGGGTGTTTGGTTGAGAGTTGACCGTAGGGTTGGTTGCATGGCAAAGCCTCCCTTGTTACACCACTAAAACCCATCCCCGTGTTAGAGCAGTAGATTAAATTTAGAAGAATCACATGGTTGAACAGTGAAGATTACTTTTGGTGCTTATCATCTGTGTCTTTGGTTCATTATAGACTACTCATTAAGTGATCTCATTGCTTCTGAAATGAATCTTTACTCTTAAACACGCTTCTTCTGCATTCTCAAATACTTTCAATACCTTGCAGTGAGGTGGCTAGTCTATGTGTAGTATAAAGGAATCCACAGAATATTTTATGGGAAATTTGCAAGAGTTGATGTTGAAAAATTTTTTAAAAATCAGCATTATATTTGTTAAATGGCATATGATTAGATGTATGTGTTGTGATGCCTGCACACAGAAGGGGAAAGTTAAACATTTTATTATACCAGTGTAGCATTTCTTATTTTCTTTTCATGCTGAACATACAACTGTGTGTTCAATGAAGTTTTAACGTAGTTTCCTAAATCAAGACTGTATAATGAAGCCTATCTGCTCTAATAATACCTGTTTTCATGCTAATTATTGCCTACTGTACAGAAAACTCTTGTACAGAAAGCCTCTGCAGCGGTCACACATTTCCCATACAAAAATGCTTGTTGCATTGTTTTGTTTGTGTGGGGCAAATGTTCTGTGAACTCTTCTGCACTGAGCACACCATTAAATCATACTCTAGAACTGCAGAGAACTGAATTTGATTCAAATCTTGTGGGGAGTGGGCTAGCTTTCTACGCTGCTGCCTTAAGAGTACTCCTGCTTTCTTTATATTTTTCTTTATGTATAGAAGTAGTTTTGTCAGCTACAGTAAGTTATCTAAGAACTAAAGGTGTTTTCATTTGTCAAAGCAGTTGTGTTAAAAGGTCTGTGTTGGGTGAAGTGAGAGCATATAAGCATTAGTTTCACATGATGTGCTGCACTGAAGGTACAAGTGCTGCCTTTAATGCCGTGTGTTTGAGGACATGTCATCTTGTGGTCATCCACTTTTATGATCCACTTTGAATCATCCCAATTGGCAGGAATAGTTTTATGACAGAGCTAGGTAATGAGAGGTGGGTTTGAGCTCCTTGGCTTGAAGACCCAAGAGACTGGGAGCGGTGTAGATGTGAATCAGTTTGGGGTTTGTCACATACACCCAATGAGTAGATGTGCTTCCCTCACTCAGGAGACAAAATGCATAACCCAGTGCTCTGTCAAGTGAAAAACAGGAGATCATTTTGCTTGGATAAAGAGTTTTCTGTGTGGGATATAAATTCCAAGAAATATCAATTTTTTTATGAGTATTTTATTATACTGAAGATTATTAGAGAAGATGCAAGCATAACTTATTTTATCAGGATTAACAAGAAATATCTGGGCATGCCCTGCTTTTATATTATTGAAAAATAAATGTTTCATGACAATAGAATGTTAGTTTCCATCCTTCACAAGCCAATTTTGACCTAACCTTTGGAGGCTGATTTCTACAGATACCAGCTGATGAGGCTTTGATTCTGCAGGAAATGTGTTCCAAGCTCAGCTGAAAAACATCTGGTAGGGATGCAGGAACCAGAGCTATGCTGCTGCTGCTGCAAGCTCATAGAGGCAGTGAGGCACTCTGTGTAGCTGCAGTGGAGCCCGTAGAGGGGCTGCTGTATTTATTAGCTCAGCAGTCCTGCTTGTGCCTGCCAGCTTCCACAGTCCTGGGATATTAGCCAGCCTTGTTGGCAAGTACATGTTTTGTTCTCTATCCACCTCTCTCTTCATTTTAAACTACAATTTTAGGAGAATCACATAATGCTTCCTTGTCAAGTCACCCAGTATTTCTCTTTTAAAGGAAAATTATTAGCAACCCTGTAAATAATATTGTTTGCACCAGTTCAGCAGATGATATGTAGTCTTGCAAGTGTTACCTACAGAAAATGTTAAAATGAAGATTTTAAAATCTGCTGATCTAGTGATAAAATTCACCCCCATGTCTAGTGGTTGAGGTCTCATTGTGATGCTGTGAGCTCGGCCCTTGGCCTGTAAGTTCATCCAGACTATTTCATGTGTTGCTGTTTAGTGTTGCTTGGCAACTGCAGACTCTTTAATGAGCCTTGTACTTTCAGCGAGGTTGAACGTTCCTCTTTTTGTGTTGGGGTATGGAGGAAAGTATTGTTAGTGCTAATATAAAGTTTCCTTTCATTGATAACTGATCTCTGTTCTATAAAGCAGTTTGAGACACTTGAATTAAAACAGTGGTGAAGTACAAGATACTTAAATTATTCCCATTCCGCTCATTGGTGCTCAGAGTATTCTTGGAGATCCTTGACTTCAAGCTTTTCAATTCCTCAGCCTGAAATTGTGAATAATCATCCTGCAAAAATTCTTGCCAGTCTAGTGAGTGAAAGGCTAGATAACTGTGGCTAGAAGTACAGAAAAAGGGCTGTTAGAACAAACTAATCTGAATTTAGGAACTGTTATAAACTTTTTAAACTGAAGTGAAATCAGCGGTATGATACTATGGGGAAAAGAGTGATTTTGGCTACATGGAACAGAAAAGGCAATTTATTCCCTATATAACACACAGCATGAGACATTCTTTTCTTAACTAGAAAAAGACATGAATGAATGTGGTTTTCTGAAGGGAGTAGTAAACTAACTTAGCATTTTTAGCTCACAAATTGTAAATTCTCTATAGTATGCATATGCTTATAGTTGTACTTCAGTATTCTTGGGAAAAATATTCCCTTCCATCTCTAGTTTTTGTACTGTGACCACTTAATATTTATTTTTGTCTAAATCTTTTGTATTTTGATGACAAAGAAATTAACATCTGCTTTTCGATACAGGAGTATATGACTTCTGGTAACAAGTATAGTTTGCAATTATGTTTTCAGTCTAGTTTTAAAAATCCTTTAGAAGGAAGCAAAATATAATATTCATAGACACAAAAATTTACTTGTATGTTTGGTTATGTGTTTTTCACATTTGTGTTTTCAATTTAGGTTTTCCCAATTTAGATGAAAATATGCACGATTTTCCTTTGCATTTACTTTTGCAAATCACACAGCATGTCTCTCCATTCTTAAGTCAATGTACTTTGTCATACAAAAATATTCGTTCACCCTTAATTAATGTTTAACCTAATTTTATAATACAGAATTGGTCTCACAGGGCCCTGCTCCACCATTACTTATGCAATGTTTATTTTATATTTCTCAGTCGTTTAAAAAAGATGTGTTATGTGGCTGAACTTTTCAGATGACACCATCCTGGAGTTGCATTGACAGCAATACTGTTTGCATTTGATAATGGGCACAGTAAGCACTGAAGAGCTCTATAACATCCTGAAAGTGAACAGCACCTGTGATACAGGTTTCTAAATCTGTTGGTTGTATAGGCTGTGGACAGACTTTCTAAACCTGTAGTATAGTTAGGTACCTGAATTTGATCTGATTGCAGAAGTGAAAAATTCACCTAAGTCTGATGATGTCAATGAAAGATGCAGATATACAGCATTTTCAGAACTAAACTGGTTTTGTGCATGTGCCTAAGAAAGGGAAATCTCATTTATTCATATGTAAGGTTTTAAATTTGACTCCAATTTGTTCTTTCTATAAAACTGTCACAACTTCTCAGGCAATTTATGTTCATGGTATGTGTGAGGGGGATTTTTCAGTGTAATGGATCTGAGTTACATGGAGAGGGGCATGCAAAAGGCAGAACCCTGCTTTTCTCACATGATCAAATTTGTTGGATTACAGTGCTCGGGAGAAGCACTGACATAGTTTTGTGATTCAGAAAGGATATTGCTACAACTTTGACCACAAGGGTGTGGGACGGATATTATGTTCATGTGCTTCAGGCCATCCCTCTGCTGTGATTAAAGAAAATACTTTTCAGTTCTCTGGGATCCCACTGTATGGTTCATTTTGCACAGAGTACCTGTGGTGGTGAGGGAATGGAGGGCAATATGCAGGGGTGTTCCTTACCTGTAGATAAGAAGGTGTAGAAGTTGTATAAAACAAACAGCCAGGCCAGCAAAATAGCATGCATTCCTTTCTATAAAGTATATGACTTGTGAAGGATGTCTTACAAGACTGAGAATAAATAGCATACATTTTTAATATAATTATGTAAGCTAAAATAAATATTTTACATTTATTATGCATAATAAAATAATTAGACAACATTCTGTAAGGGATTATGGCATCTGAAATTCCAACTGCAGATGGATTCATTGCATATTTTCAGCAGCAGCAGCAGCATGACTTAGGGGGAGTTATTCCACAGGGGCTACTTTTCTTTTTTTGGACAGGGTCCCTAGGGAGTTCCTATTTCTGTCTGACTTATTACTATAATTTCTGTTCATAGGTTGTAAAGACCAGTTAATAATACACTCTAGGATTTGCACCTAAGTCATAAGAATGTGCAAAGTAAGTGTTTTCCCTCTGTTTATTTTCATGAATTCAGTAACTTTTAGGTATGGTTGCATCAGCTGTGAACTATTCACTTGTTACATCAAGGATAATTAGGGACTACTTTACAGATGAGGTAGCAATACATACTAATTCGTAGCAAAACTGAAAGACTGTTAAGGCAAATTCTACATAAAATGATGAAAACAGTTTATTTATCATTAAAATATTAGTATCAATATGCTCTTTGTAACCAGGGAAATTTAATATGCCTGTATAGGAAATAACTAGGTTATACAACTGCATAGGCTGATGAGGATTCCAGGTGGCAACCAGCACTATGGGAAAACACTTTTATATATATGTATATATATATCACAAAGACAGAACTGGAAAAAAAATGGTGCATATACTTTGTGCAAATACAAAGTTGTTAAGGAAAATATTGCATGTATGTAATAGAGCAAACAGGGCCTTCAGGAAGTACTTCAGCTTCTGTTGTGTTCAGCAGCAGGAGTTGAGGATATCCAGTGCCTTGTGCTAGCAGACTTGTAAACAAATGAAGATAGAAGTTTAGACAGACATTCTGTCAGTGCATGGGCACAGTTCCCAGATTAAAACTCAGAATATTATTCCCCCCTTAGTTTTTAATAAATATTCAGATAAAGTATTGGAAATATTTCTATTGATCTGGAATAAAATATGCTGTAGCATTTAAGTCTTTAAAAGAAAAATAATCTGAAATAGGATTTAGATTTAGTTGCAAAAACACTTTAATTATTCTAGCGAATACAATGGTCAGCATTATTCCCTTTTGTAATTTTTCTGTGGCTTAACAAAGCCCCTTCTATTTACCTTAGTTTTAGCGTATAGTTTATGTGGTAAACTCAGAATAACAATATGCAGTGTTGCAGTAGCACACAGTGCAGATCAGCTATCAGGTTAACCAGCTTAACCAGATGTAATTCCGAACATTCCGAACTGGAGAGCGCACAAGTAACGATGTGACCCTTGCTTGGACGTGTCTGTGCTTTCTGCACGGACTGAGAAATTGTGCCTCTGCAATTTTGGACAATCGTTGGTGGCAGTGTATAAAAGAACTTAGGCTCCCTCTGTCAAAGCTGTCCCTGTCCAATGTCACTGCCTGCAGTGCTCAAGGGAATGTGTGTATACCAGGAAACACAATTGTTCCTAAGGAAGAATAGGTGCACGAGCACACACACGTGTGCATTGGCCTGTGTAGACTTGGTAACTGTGGTCCACAGGGAAGTTGCCGTGTTAAGAGGCCTTGGCACAGCATGAAATGCTGTAATAATTCTGTGAGGTCCTCCACATTCTGTATTTGTAATTAATAGCATAGTAAATGCACTCTACCTGGCAGAAGGGTAGTATGGAGTTTTACTAATTTTAATGACTAATACTTGTTAAAGAAATTCACCAATAATTCCATGAGCCTTGGAGTACCTCTTTTGTTGTTTTATTTTCTTCTATTTATTTATTTATTTATTTATTCTTAGGGTTTTTTTTTTCTCTGTTGCCACTCTTAACAAAGAGGAATTAAAAATTTCCTTTCTAATTCAATGGATCTGTGATTTTCATGCTAACTCTGAACTTGGGACTTAAAGGATCTGCCCAAGTGGTGATGCAATTGCAAACACTGATAATACTGTTCTAGTCTCATTTTGAATTGAATCCTTTGAAGAACAACTTTTAAGGGATCTATTTAAGCCTGAATGCTGTGCTAAAAGGAGACTGCTGAGTTTAATGTTACTGAGACTTGAAGCCATTTTGATATCAATGTAAAAATTAATATCTGGTTTCAGCATCTCTCTGTTACAGCCTGTTGTGATCCTAGGCCAGCAGTTTGTAGTTTGTTCACACTTTGATTTAAGTTCTGAAAAAACATTTTCAGGCTCCTGATTTATTTCAGTAGTCACTGTCTTTCCCTTACTGTTCAATTTGGGCTTTGTTCCTAAATGTTTGTTAGTCAGCCCCTTCCCTGCTGAACTGATGCTGCTTTTTCTGAATCAGTGTCCAAGACACTTAACCCAAAACCTTGAAGTATTTGGTGTCTAGGAAATATGAATAAGACCACTTCATGCAGTGGACAGATTAATGTAACTAATGTATTCTTTTATCACAGTTTATCTTCTCTCTGTCCTCACACTTCTTTTTTGCTATCATATGTAATCATCACTGTCTTATCTGTTCCTCTTTCCTTAAGAGCATAAATACATTATCATAAATACAATATTTATATCTAATATATACTTAATTCATGTTTATCAATCTGAAACAGCAGCATATATTTCAAATTAAAATAATCTTGAGTGTGTTGTATTTTGATAGTAAATAAAATTTTAGTACTAACTTCAAGATGAACAGCAATGCTATGGTCTTAATATAGCTTGTAGTAGCAAAAAGACTTGTAATTTCCTGTTCTTACAGTGCTTTTGATAAAAAAGTACAGTGAAGATCTTTTATGTCTACAAATAAACTTCCATTTGTTAGAATGGTTTGATCTAAAAATAATCATTGGCATCATAGCTTAATTAATGTGAGCCTTTTGTGTAAAGTATATTTAAAAAAATACTAAAACAACTGTATATGTTTTCTTTGCTCTTATCTGTTAGCAGAGAATAAAAGAGTTAATTTGTTTGTTTGTTTTGCCATTCCTTAATCCCCAATCTAGTCATTATAAAAGGGCCAAAGCTATCTTTAGGCGTGATGAAATCTACAAGGAATTATTACTATTGTAACTATTATTATTGTTAATAATAATAATAATAATAATGCTAGCTACCATCTAAACTATGTGGCAGGTAGCTAGCAATCTGAAAACACTTTGGTAGGATTGCAGGTCTCCAAGATGAAATTGATAGACACAAGCCTGTTGTGTTGTGTGGGGTTTATTCTCCAGGATATGTGGTGACTACCCTGTAAAACGAGTTCCTGTGTTAATGCTGTCTTTGTGACAACTTTCCATCTTCCTGCTTCACATGACATACAAAACAGATTAAAGTCTGAGAAAGTGACAGAAAGCAAATGCTGTTCTGAAGGTCCAGAAAGAGGTATACTCTTGTGCAAGGAGAAGAAAGGGAAAGTTTTTTTCTGTTTAAAGTCTGATGAAAATGAGATAAAGAAAAGAATTTCTGAATAGTAAGTGAATGAAGGGAAGTAAAAAGCTTTTGTGTTGGAGAAAAGCTTGCTACTTAGATACTTTTAATGCATTAGAAATGGTGAGCAATTTTCCAGATAAATTTGGCATTGTTAGACATTCCTGATTTATTA
Source organism: Trochalopteron elliotii (assembly GCA_024734555.1). Classification (NCBI taxonomy): domain Eukaryota; kingdom Metazoa; phylum Chordata; class Aves; order Passeriformes; family Leiothrichidae; genus Trochalopteron; species Trochalopteron elliotii. Next base: position 1,039,533 of record JANPWX010000173.1, read on the forward strand.
AAGCTAAATAAAATTCCTTGCACATTCCAGCAAAGTTGCTCTTGTCCCTGTACCAGCTTCTGCCCAGATTCTCCTGGAGTGGTATGTTGGGGCACTTAAGGAACTCAGGCACTAAAGGCTCTGTCACCAGCACAGGGTTCCCCACCTCTGGAGTGGACATGTGGGCTCAATGCCCAGGCTGGCAGCTCTGCAGTGTGGCTGGAGGGTATTTGCCAGGCACCACAATATGATATGGTGGGACTGAAGTTCTGGAGCAGCATCAGCACCTGGGGTTTGGAAGTCTGCTGCTCCTGGCCACCCTCTTCCCAGTGTTGTGAGGAGCCACTATGGGCTGAAAGCTCACCTCTGACAACCTCAGCTTTCTGCTTTGAAGTGAGAGGCATTTGAGGTTTGGGAGCTCAGACTTCTGAAGATGTTGCTTTGAACCTGTGGGTTCAAAGTTGCTGCTCAATGTTGGCCGGTAACAGGGAGAGCTTGTTTCAAAGTTTGCATTGTTGCCTTGTCTCCTTCCTGGGCAGCTGGGAGAAGGTGGTGCATTCTCCATGGGAAAATGTGGCATAAGGAAGACAGACCATTTGATATACGACAGCTCACCTTCCCTCAAACCATTCTGCAGTTTCTGTTGTATGGTACTCTACTTTATTCTCATAAGTCATGCATCAGGGATCCCTATTTCCCTTGAGGCTTTACTTACAAAAAGACAATCTGGAGAGGAGCCTGTTGTCTTGTTGTAACTTATTTAGTTGCTTATTACAGCTATTTTTGTCCCTGGTTGGGATGATCTTTGTGGTTTTGCTAGGCCTGTTTAGGTCTGAATAACAGCCACAGATATAGCTGAGACTTCTTAGGGAATAATCAGCATATAAAGCACTCAGTTTTGTTATTACAAATGATGGAGTGCTGCTCTGGTCTTACATTTCTCTTTTTTTTTTTTAATGTATTTTAAAATGTGTTTTTTTAATAATGGAAAAGGAATTAAGGTAAGAAAATATATATGAGCAAAAGGTTGTTCTACATTCTTGGATGTGTTGAGTAAAAGCTGCTTCTTACTTTGCGTCTTCAGAGAAAAGATGAAGTTGGTACAGCACTCCTCATCATCTCCTCAGTTAGATAGTTAGATATGCTGAGGCTTAGCATGCCTAATGCGATGGAACAAGCTAATGCAACACTGTTCTCCTTTCTTCCACCCCCATGGGCCAGGGGATTGGAGTGGAAACTTTCCTTGATGTCTTCCCACCTGCTTCTGTAACTGCACAGGTTTTTTTCCTAGATTTTTTTTCCTTCCACTGAAGAAAGCTGCCCAGCTCACTGTGGTTCCTAAAATATAGGTCCATACCCATATATCCACAATTTTAGATAATGCTTTAAAGTAATACTTCTTCTAGTGTTCTTCAGCATTGGTATCTTTTTATATTTTTAGTAACATTATCATTTAAAACACACACAACTAGAAACTCTGCATTTCCTAGTACTCTAAAATTATTTGTGTTGTAATCCTGTCAACACATCTGCTGGTTCTACCAATATCATAAACTGCCTGAACATCATCTTGTGGTTCATTGTGATATTGCTAATACCCCTTAAAATATCATATTTATTATGTTTGTAACTTCCGTGCATGCTCCTTCAATCCCTGTTCAAGATGATTATGGATTCTCTCTAACAACTGTAGCATGGGACATCATTTGTTCTGCTACAAATCCCATGTGGAATGCCTTCTCATACTGAGCTTCTCCAAAACATTTCTGTTGAAATTTTGCATGCACAATCATAGAACCATTTTGAAGTTGTAGAAGGTATTGTAGCTGTTAAAATCAATTCTTAAGTTCTCATGATGTTTCATTAGAAAAATATGGTATTTCAGACATTTTTTGTTAACAAGCTCTTTTTAAAGTAAAGAGAAACATTTCCACTAGCAAATTTTGGAGATCTCTTATATGGGTATTTTAACATATCAAAAGCCATAAGTAGCTTGTTTTTGTTTCAGGAAAAAAGATGTATCTTTAGTCCAGAAAGGCAGGTTTTTTAAAATCAGTTGATGATTGTTTTTTTAGCCTTCTGTCCCTAATTTGTTGTGAGACTTGTGGCAGCCCATCCATCCATTTTTCATCCATTTCTTTAATAACTTTTTAACCTGTTGGCCAGTTTTGGTGAAAACTGACACCCGGCAGTAGCTGCTGAGATAAATTAAGTTCATGTTTCCCAAAAGAGGTGGATGAGGAGAGGAGTGAAAAAAAATCACGGAGGACCAGTTAGGCAAAATTCAGCTGTCATGCATTCTTCTCTCTTACAATCCAGCTTCACTACCCAGAACATCTGATTTTTCTTGGATGAGGACATCTTGAAGGAACATGGTGGGGAGCTGTTGTTGTTGCATTGGTGCATTGTGAGATTTAGTGAACAGGGGCATGAATGCATAGGAAATCATGCTTCAATTGGTACAATGCTCATGTGTCGAAGTATTGATGCCCAAATTAACCATTTGTTGCAAGTTGTCAAGATAAGTCCTTTTTAAAGGTAAAATTTAAAAAGTATTTTTCAAAGGATAAGGATGAGACCCCCCAAAATCTGTGTTTTTCTTTAGAAAAAAAGATCATTTGGAAAAGATTTACACCCAGACAATTGAGACCAGTGACATTTCTTAGTGAATAGGAAGAAGCTTCCCACTGTGGAGAGATTATTCCACAAGTGCTTTTTTTGACACTTTTTCTGTGTTCTGTAAGTCATTCACTGATGAACTGACATATTCATAGATCTATATAGATGTATTTACTTCAGGAAAAGAAACAAAGTTTGAAGAAATGGCAAGATCTTTTTGCATGTTATTAGTGATACTGAGCATCCACGAATTCTCATCTCACATGGGGTCCAGTGGCTCTGTGCCTATTTTAAATTCAGCCTCTTCATTTATATGACTAAATGTGACTTTCATCACATTTTAATTTGAATTTTAATTACTAGTCTTTAAGATTTTGATCAGCACTAATAAATTATAGCACAGTCATATGGTATTTAGCTGATTGATTTTTGCATGCTGAAATATAGTCATTTTGAAGAGCAGTAAAACTTTCAAGTAGAAAAAATGTTTCAAAGATAAAGGAATTTGTGTTGGATTTTTTCATTTGTGTCAGACCAGAGAGGGAAGTCTCAAATGTGAGCCCTTGTGAAGGCAAGGCAGGTGTCTACTATCCAGTTTGTCGTAAATAAATGCAGAACATCAAGTCAGGCAAACAAGGCCAGTGAGTGCAGCTTTTGTGAATAGCTTTGTGTTTCCTGGTGGTGGTGCAAGAGGTGAGAGATGAGAATACAGTATTGGGTGATGGTAACTCTGTTGGTACTCTGCATTGCAGAACTGGATTTTAAAAGGCAAATACAGCATTTGTTTGCTGAGTTCTTGTCCACCTGTATCTGTTCCTGGCTTCCTCTTTCATTTGGGTGTCTTTTCTCTTAGAAGTCTGCAACATAAAATAAGGACAATCTTTATTTTCTTTTCCTGCTCTGAAGTGACCATTTTTAGTTTCAGTTCACCAGTAGCATGGCAGGAGTACTGTAACAGAGAGGATTATAACTAAGCTCCTCTCCATCTAAGCATCTCTGTTCCATAGCTCAGTTGGGAGTCAGCTCTCACTGGCTGGAAAGTGTGTACTGTCACAGGGTCGATACTATAAAGCAAAAACAAAGGCACTGGATAAAATCCTGGCTCCACTGATGTTATTCACATCCCCTCCATGTCCTAAATGAAGCAACAATTCTCACCTGTCATGAAGGTACTTGTTTCTTAGGAAGGAGAGACATGGAAAGCCAGGGAGCTGGCAGCACCTTCCACAAGACTTTGTATCCTGAACAGTAAAAAAGTTCAACTAGGCAAGTAAGTTGTAGGATTGAGAACCCAGTTATTTCTATTTCCACTTGATTTTCAGAGAGGATCCCGATCTCCTAAATCTTGCCAAAAGACATCTAAATCCAGAAGCATCTACTCTTTTTGGAGTTTCTGTTTTTTCAGTTCCCTCTTTACTTGAGTTTGCAAGTTCTTGCACAGCTGAGTGAAATCACTGAGGAATGCTTAGAAATCTTTGTCCTGGGGGAATGGCTATGTCTGCCTCAAGACTTTTGGTACATTTTTTTAGGCAAACAGGCCCGACTTCCCGTATTTTTGGGTATGTGTTATAGGCCTGAATATTAGACAAATCAGGATTCATTTAGTTCTTAATGAACTGCTGTCTGCAGCTTCATTTGTGTTATTGTTTAGGATTCTCAGCTGAAAGGGCACAGGACAAAGTGTTTAGGAGCCTGTTGTTTGGATTTTCTGAGAAAATTATATGGGGAACATAACTGAAAACAGAAAAGCATTTCTGAAAGCAGGGATAGATCTGCTTTTGGCTCCTGGCAGTTCCTTGCTGTCTAATGGCAAAGTTTCAAGAAGAAGGAGTTGATGCATGATATTTTGTGCCAGCTAATATACTTTCCTGAGACAGAGAGCAGAACTCAGCCTTCCTCAGGATAAGGGCAGCCCTAAACTTGGGAGTTTTACTACCTAGAATAGTGGCATAATTTCTAGGAAGTTAGTGGTAACATCGTTTCCTTTTCCAGAGCAGATGTTTCCTCCTGGTAGCCTACATCTTTTTTAGAAACAGTAGATACCTAATTTATGCAGATATTGAGACCTACATCAGATCTTTATTATGTCCACTAATTGCATTGTTAATTTGAGTGGTTATGGAGAACAGACTAAGTTGCTATCTCATACTGCCATGCCCAACAGTGCACCTAAACAGAAAGCTTTCTACCCTGTTTTACTGATACCCTGTCTCCCAAACTTATCACTACTCTTTTTGCCTATTTTCTGATTATCATGTCCTTCTCAATACTTAGACTATAGTTTTTCTGAGGCCAAGACCATTTTCTTTGTTGTTTCTCTGTACAGCAATTGGCGTGTCATTATCCTGTAATGCTGCCCTCTCAGGTCAACATGCTGTGCAGTGAGAAGGTACCACCTTTCTTGGAGCTACTTTTTGTTTCATAAACATAGGATTGCATTTCTAAACATAGGAAAGCCTGTACTGTTGTGGTGAAACCTTATTGTTGCCGGAACTGTGGTACTGTTTAATGACTAAAACCTCAGGAAGGCGTAACAGCTGAGAGCCTGCATTCAAGTCGAAGTGCAGTATCAGTGCCTAATTCCCACAGTCCCCTTAGAAAGTCTTATCTCTCCTTTATGGACTAATAGTCCATAAACCTTTCATGAAAATCAAATGCATATAAATTCAATTTTTCAAATACATTTGCAGTCTTAAGTGTCATTAGAATCAGCCTTGGCTGGTTTAGTCTGGTTTTGTTTTTAAACCTGACCTTCAAATACGTGTCTCGCTAAATGCGTTTGTGGATGCATTTTTTTAATTTATTTTTTTGTTTTGTTTTGTTTTTGGAGATCATGTCATTGTTATATAGCTGGAGACAGGGTAGTAGTGGAAAGCAATGTATCTTGAAATGCAATTGGAACTGTTTAGAATCTCTTCTTAAAAGTACAGCTTTATCTATACCCATCCAGTACTTAGAAAGGAAGGATTTCATGATATTTTGAGCTACGTTCTTCCCTTGCTATTCAGCTCATGTTAGTAAGCTGTTATTCTGCAAACTCGTGGAAATAGCAGTGAAACATAGACTACTTCCATCTCTGCAGAAAAAAAACCTCAAACTGTATACATCTGATAACAAAAAGGAAACAAATACAGATAGATAGATATTTTTCCCTAAATTTCTGTTATTTACTGAATTTATATTTACTTTTGGAAAATACATAGATTGTTTATAGTAGTTGTAGAGTAAACTCTTGTGGCCCTTAAGGTGGCATGTGGATTAATGACTTCTCAAAGAATTGTTTTACAAGAGCGCTGTAGCATTTTTAGAATGAGTGCTTAGTTAAAATAGTCACTAAGGACATGTTATTCACATAGGCATCTTTTGCACCAGACCTGTGTATTTTGCATTTTGGCTTGAATCGCTAAGGTCCTTTCACATGTGTACATATAACATTAAGCTTATGAATAGGTCCAGTTGTTCTAAAGTTAGTAATGTTCCTTAGAATCACCTACTGAATTAGCCCTTCAAGGAATGTATAACCGTGATGCAAAATAGATTCAAAGGAATAGTTTGGTTTTATATAAAAGATGAGGAATGCAGAGTTATTTTTTGGTGGGTTGTGTTTGTTTGTTTGTTTGTTTTTAGTTTAAGAGTGCAATATATGTTTTCTTTAGCTGTAAAAGCACAATCAAGGCAACATGATAAGTGAGTCAGTGTTGTAAAAGTAAAACTAATTTTGCCTTCACTCACATGAGCTATAGAAGGAGGAAGCTTTATTGTCCCTGGGAAGGTGATAAGGCAGAGTAATTGTATATTATACTGTCCTGGAACATCTGCCTGAAGACTGTTGGAGCAATTCATCTATCATGGACGATACAGCATGTTTTGTCTTTCTGCTTTAACCCATCCCCACTGCTGGCCTGCACGAAGGTTTTGATAGGGACTGTGCCTGGGCTGGGGCTCACATTAATCAGTCCCCTTGTTCAACACTCCAGCTGACATAATTACAACCTGCGCACAGCAGTTATTCAAGTTGAGTCCTTGTCACTCGTGGTGCGAAACTACACAGCTCAGATCCCGAAGGAGATTGCCTTATCACACAGAACAAGGGCTCACAGGAGTTGAAGAGAATAGAAATGGGAAAATGTCTTCCGGGAGTACTATATATTCCTTTAAAATAAGACATTTGAGAGACTTACAAGGGACAAAGAGAAGCATTGTGCAAGGTCTGAAATGAACAGGTTATTATTTTTAAAAGGATTACACAGGCCATTTTTGTGAAATGGACATGCATTATTAAATAAATTCAGTGGTCTCTCTTATCATTCAGTGGCTCTGCACTATTAGTTTTCTTCAGAAGTGATAAAATAGTTTTTGACTTGTATAGGCGTTAAGTATCTCTCAGTAGAAATCATCAGAACACAACTAATAAAAGTGCACATATTATACCAGTAAAATTGGCACACACATAAGGGAAGATCTGTGAGGATCAGAGTTAAGGGTGAAGGAAGAAGCATGCAAAAGGGCTTTCAAAGATGAGCAAGTTCATTAGTTTCTGCCCTTGTATGATACCAGAGTGTGAAAGGTGAAGCCAAAGGAAAAGTTTCATATTTTACCATTCTTCCCTCTTTTCATGTTAACCCTCTATTGGAAAAAAGACAAGTCCATAACAGTATCTGTAATAATGAAAGAAGCTTATTTTCTTGTGATGTGATGGGGTTAATTTTGTATCGTTCTGGGTTTTTTGTTTAAGACAGAACCTTTCCATACATGATCATAGGATAATTTGTTTGGTATTGGTCTATAAAATTCCTCAATATGATAGAATTTCATTGATATCCAGAAGGGTTTTGCACTGGTGTTTAAATTTTTCTCTTCTTGGGTTAGCTTTTTGAAGTAATTCCATTCAGGCAGTTCCTATTCTTCTCTATCAATAGATTTAGAGTGTTGCCCTGATTTCTCATCTAGTTAAAGTCATGTTATGTCTGTTAGACATGATTGTGCATTGTTGAAAGGACAGTAAAAATGTGTCCATCTGGGTGGTCCAGTTTTAATCTAATACTTTTACAAGACACCTTATCTGCAACTTTGAATAGCCTGAAATAGAAGTGCAGTAGAAACTACCTTATACATTTTACTTTGCATATCGGTATGCCAGGTAAGTCAGATACATAGTTCAGTGCTTTCATTCCATTTCAGTATTTTTTGGTCAGGTACGCAGCACATTAATTTTGATGTGTAGGTCTCCAGTGAAAGTCCAGCTACATGAAAACTGCAGTTTCTTACTGAGCAGCAGGGCGTCCTTATAGGCAAATCTACTCTCGTAGGAACAAAAAGCACGTTTTGCTTGCTCCTTACTTTTAAAACCAGTTCTCCTAGAGTGAATGATGTCTGTGAAGTAAGCTCAAAGTACAGAGCCAAATGCTGCATTTACTTACATTTGTGCAGAAAATGGCATTATGAGGACATAATCTGAAGAGAATGATGTTTCTCTGATATATGCTTTCAACACACATTTTAGATTAGATAATCAATCATGCCTCCAACTAAAGACCCAAATTTGACTTTCAGAATCTAAGATAGTTTTGCAGTATTGACAGCCAGGAAGAATATATTTTAATTTGCAGACTGAACAAATTTCCATGACATCATGGAAGCACAATAAATGGCTGACCTCACAATGACATTTTTCAGACTTAAACTGTACTTCCTGGAGACTTTGAGCCCAGAAAAAGCCTTAAGCTCAGCCAGTCTGACCTTCTACAGAAAACAAACTGCTTAGGTGTTTTTTCCCAGTTTGCTCTGTCCTGAACCTACTACTTCTGACTGAATTTCATGATCTAGAAACATTCAGGTTTGATCTGAAAACAGGCAAAGTTGCAGAACCAGCTTCCCTTCTGTGAAGAAATTCCCTCTGCTGAAGAAATTGTGCTTTATTTCTCAGTTGAATTTGACTGGTAACTTGTAGACATTGCTTTTGGTTTTGTGTAGGTTTTCTGTAAGGTAGGTTGTTCCTTAATCACACCTTTATTCCATGTTAAGTTACTCATGGGCCAAGCTCAAGCGTAATAAGCAAAATAGAAGGGGGTTTTATTAGGTGTTTTAGAGATTTTTACGCCACTTAACTTCTATTTCTATTTATAATCACTTTGTGGCTGTTTGTTCCCTTTTTAAATGTAGGCAGTATTACAGGAAGTAGATATTCTAGAATTAGTTTCCCTGGTGTTACAAAGGGAACATTACATCCTTACATTTGCTTCCTACTCCCTTGCTTATACAGCTAAATATAGCATGGGGCCTTTCTGCTTATAGCATCACACTAGAAGTTCACATTAAACTGATGGTCTACTAATCCCTAAATCATTTTCAGTGTCACAGCTTTTCACAGCATTGTCTAAGTTACTTGCATGCGTTGTGCAAAGGTGAGAAAGCTAACATGTAATTGTGTGTGTACATGTTGTGATTGAACACGCCTGGCTTCTGCGACTGCTCTGTAAGATGGCAGTGTCATTGCTATTAATCATGCTGCCAATTACAGTGTTGTCTGCAAATTTTATTAGCAGGGATTTTATATATAGTTTTGGCATGCATAACAAAAGTGAATCTTTCAGACAATTATTGCTGATTCCTTTGACAAATTGGAACATTTGAAATGAGGAAGAAAATGACCATCTCTTTTTTGCATGGAGGGGCTGGGGCTGGGATAGGGCAAGAAGAGGCGCTGTATTAGCATTAAAAAAACCTACTTTGAGCAGAGATCGTACAGACCACAGTGCCCTGGGTATGAATCCAGGCTGCAAAGCAACAGGAGCTGCCCTCTAGGGAACAGTGTTGTCACTAAAATGGCTGAAGGAACTGACACGAAGGCCAGTTGGACGAAGTACCATCTGCATCTGAGATTGACAGGCAGCCTTTAGGGTCTGTTGCTATCATTTCTGACTCCAGCAGCATTAGGAGTCCAGTTTCATCTTGTGCAGCCTCTAGAGTCCACACCCTTTGCTAGGCTCCATCTGCACTTCTATATCTGTGAAAATACTTCATGTGTTCCTGAGCATATACAAACAGACTCCACAGAATTGTTCAGTTACTTTATGTGGTCATTAAAAGAAGTATAATAGGGAAAAAAATTGATGTTGAAAGGAAATGCGTGTCTTCAATTAAATTCATCCCAGCTTTTTTAAAAAATGGATGTTTTCCATGGCCTCATTTCAGCAAGGTATTTGATCATGTACATAAATTTAACCTTGTGAGTCATTCTTTTGAAGTCAACGGGGGTTGCTTGTACTTAAGCCGCACAAATGCGTAAGTACCTTGTTAAATCAGGGCCTGTGATACCTAAAGCCCAGTCTCCATCCTCACACCACTGCAAAGGTAAGCCCAGTCTCCATCCTCACACCACTGCAAAGGTGCTGTTTCTCAGACCAACTTCTCCTTTATGCCATCTGATCTAAGAGGAAAGGAAAGGGGGAGGGAGGAAACCCATGAACGATGGAGTGATTATTCTCAGTTACTGTGAAATAGATGAACTCCACCTGCTATTTCTGCCACTTAAACCTTGGCTGACACAGTGCAGCAGTGCACTGTGCACAGCAGACCCCTGCATCCCTCACGCTGTAGGCACACAGGCCCTTGAGCTGGGCCATCACAGAGACCACTCTGCCTGCAGCAAAGTGGAAGCCAGAAGTTCAAGCAAATGTTACAGAGAATTTTCAGAAGCAGATCAGTACTATGAAAAATTATTTGGTTATTATTGTTTTGGTTTGGGTTGGGTTTTTTTTTCCTTTGTTTGTTTTGCTTTTTTTTTCTTCTCTAGTCAGTAAAAGGAGACACTGAGCCTCTCTCCAAAGAGCTGCTGGGGCAGACTCACAGGCTGAGCAGCCTAGCTCTGCACAGCACCTGTGGGGACAGTGAGGACCACAGCACAGGTGGAGAACTGAGGCACATTTCCTTAACTTTCTTTACCCTTTCCATCCATTCCTTCCAAGTCTAGCAGTTTGGACATAATTTGCAGGTTTTTGTCTAAAAGCCTCTTTATTTCTTTCTCTCTTTTCTTGTAGAAAATAGAATGGAGGCATTTAAGGCAGGATGCCGTAGTTCCTTGGAACCACAGATGGGCTTTTTCCTGGAGAAAATCAAGTTTTTTTTAAATTGTGGAGTCTGTTGTTTGCTGGTTTTTTACAAAAATACTTTGAAAATTCATAGATCTAGATGCCAGCGCTGGGTCTATACTTTGATTTTTGTTCACTGTGCAGAGTTGTAACTGGCTTTACAGATTCCTCAGAAGTAAACAGGACTAGAGTGCATCACTTCTTATTTCCCTTCAGAATTTCCAATTACCCCGAATTTGCCTTTAAAAACACTTACTTTGGCTATCGTAATGATCAATTGCTTGAAACTGGGAATTTTCATTCCAATACATTGTAAATAGAATGGTGGATCCATGGCCAAATTACAATTTGGACATGCTAGTCTGCTGAATGGAGCTCAGACACAAGCAGTAATTATCAATCTTCCATCATTTTCTGTGCTGACGCACAAGTTTTTGCTGCTTCCCTACAGGGCTCTGCTACTTTTTAGCAGCCAGCATTGGACATCTGTCACACATACTGTATGTCATAACAAATAGATCATTACAGAAAAAAAAATGCAAAGCTAAAACTGTAGAAAAGCAGAAAACATTATGATTATTTTCACTGGGTGTTGGTATAATACTATCAGAATAAATCCCAAATGCTTTTTATTATTTTCTTTGTGAAGCTGACTGTATTATAAAATGTCATTAAAGCATCTAAATTAGTGTACTTTCTTTTATGGGCTACTTCATATTTTCTGAGTGGCAACACATGCAATGCATGGCAGTACATGAAAACATGGCAATACAAGTGGCCACCAGGTTGTTGGGTATGCATTTTTACAGCACTGTGGGTGTGTATTTTAGTCACATCTGCTTGGTAGAGTTGAAAAGCTGTGAGCAAATACTCACTGTAGAAGCAGCTATGGTGGCAAAGGCATTGCTTGTCCCCAGCAGCTCGTTACCTCTGTCCCCCAGAGGTCTTTAGGAACAGCACAGGGAGGTGTTTGGCAGCAGTGACAGGCAGAGCTGAGCTGGCACTGGGTACATTGGAGTTGCCCTCCTGAGTTCCCACAGAGCTGTGTGCTGCTAATTCTGGCAATAGTGTCATAAGTCACTTGAGAATTGAAGTTGGTTGCAGAGTGTTGGTACTTGTATCCATGTGATTGTTTCCCCACTCACTTAAAACCTAAATAAAAGGTAGAAGTTTTGCTTTTAAAGGCAAAGAGCAAGGAAAAAGTAACCCAGGTGCATGTTAGTAGTGAGAAGGCTGAGAAAATGTTTTACATCTCTAGTACATATGTACATAAATATATATGTTTTGTGTGTGTGTTAATATCTAATAATTATTGCAGTTTTATAATGTTAGTTTCAACACATTACCACATTTTTGTCTATGATATTTTGCTTTTTTTTATTATTTCTTGTGCAATACTGTATTGACTTGTAGCACTGAAGAGGTAAGCTTTAACTTTTGAACTTGCAGTCTGAATTGCCAGTGGTATGTGCAGATTATGTATTATTATGTAGCTAGTTTGCACTAACAGGCAATCAGTTTATTTCATTTTAAAACCAGAAATGTAGCTAAATATTGAGTATGCAGGGAAGCAGTAATGCTGAAAACAACCTGAAAGGTCCCTGCATTTAACTGAGTGTGCAGGAGCTCTTGGTGCAAGAAGTATCCAGGAGTTTCCAGACTGGCTGCCACTGGAGAATGATGAGCATGGGGAAAGTCATGGCATCTGTGTATGCAGCACTGATGGGAAATGGGAATGCATTCAAAGGTTAAAGCAACTGGAAAGAATGTAAGGACAACCTAGTGATTCCTCTGAGTGAGTTGAAAAATTCCTCTCCTACTGGAGGTCTGGGTATCAGGAAGTTCTACAGCCAGGCAAGGTGTGTTGGACATGTAGCACTGTTAGCTGGGTGCAGGGGAATGAGAAATACAACACATTGAAAAGGGAGAGTGATCAACTGAAGAGTAATTTGCCTATGATTTCAAATGCCTGTTGCTCCCCATCAGAAACCATGTTTTAGTACCAAAAGGGTTATGGTTTGAGAAAAGAATCACTGGGAAAATGATTATGAACTGTGCTATCAATGAGTTCAAGGTAAATGTTCCATATGACTTTGCGTTTCTAAGAAACTATGGCTCTCCTTTTCTAGTGTAATTGCATTATTGCAATTTTGATTTAAGGACAGTTTTCCTAGTTAGATGGCATTTTCTATGAAAGAAATACCTGCAAATGTTTGGTGAATAACTGAGGTTAGGAATGTACAATAGTGCATACTGCTTCATTCAGAAGTTTGCTTTCATCATAATTGCTTTTATTTCTGGAAGAAAGTATCTGGAGACTCGCTATTTTTCAGTCAAAATGATGCAATTTTTCTGTACTTGCAGGTTACATAGCAGGGTATAAAGGGGGCAGAAGACCTATCTATATGAGAGTGAAATTGATTCATGCTGACAAACGGGAAAAACAGAAATCTTCTCAATCACTTGGTTGTATCACTGTATTTGTTTTTATGTTGCAAATAGTGATGTCAATGGAGCTGCCCTGAGTCCTTTATGGTATATGCATTTCTCTGCAGAAAAAGGATGTTTATACTTAATGTGCTGAAGAAGACCTTTTGAAAAAGGTTTATTTTGTGCAAATAAGAGTTCTACAAGGTGCTATTTTTTAAAAAACTTAGTGGACTAGATAATTAACATTTTGCCTCATTTGCACCTCTGAAACTTTCCATTTCCATGTCTTGCAGTAAGTATCTTTCTGAAAATGTCAGGCACTGCATAATGGAGGAGTGTTCTAATTTCAGTTTATTATTAGTAAATAGGAAAAAAATAATAAAAATTGATGACTTCCTGCAATATTCCATTTAGCTGTTAATAGGATGCTAATGCATTCTCATGTAGAAAACCCTTAAAAATATAGAAACATTCCTACTCTGTATGGGCAAATTTAGAATTGACAAATATTTTGCGAATTTCTCTTACTTCATGATTTTTATCCAAAACACCATGTAAAAGACAAGGACAGCAAATAGCTTGGTACTGAGCAGCCACAGGTCTGCAGTTAACTACTGAACTTGGCTGTTTACAGAGGCTGCATCAAGCAGGGCTGCTTGCTGGGGAGTGCAGAGCACAGCCTGCTGCTTCCAGCCATAAGGTTGGGGATGAGTCCCTCTACATGGAGAAGGGATGCCCAAATCCCTGCCCTCATACAGCTTGTACTGCTTGCTGGTGAGACTGGCTGCCTGAGCTCTGCAAGGCAGGAAACAAGGAAGAGATGTTGGGGGAATAGTAACTGCAGACAACACTTACTGAGGAGACCTTCAGGCTGACTAATTTCCCCCAACACTTACTGAGGAGACCTTCAGGCTGACTGTTTTCCCCCAGCACAAATTTGCTCCAAGACTCATAGTTCCACCCCTGTTTTCCTGCTGCTGACTTTGAATTCCCATCTCTGCCACCTGCAAAGTGCATGTCTCTGCTCTGCCATCCCAGACCCCTGAACAGTGCTGCTGTTTATGCTGGGGTAGGCCTAGTTTTGCTGAGGAATCTGGTTTTTTTGCAAATTATAGCTTGCCAATGGAACTGAGAAAATGTCTTCATAGGGGCACTTATACTACCTTTCAGGGGCTAAAGGAAAAACTGTACTTTTTAGGTTAAGGAGGAAGGCAGTTACGAGGACTTCTGTCCCATCCGCCAGAAGCATGATTTTTCCACTTCTCTGTAGACCAGGCACTGTTTCTTGCTCTTAGCACAATGCCATGGTTTTTTTGGGTTTTTTTTGTAAAAGAACTGAAGCATATATATATAAGGATAGGAAGAAGGAAGGCAAAGTAAACAGAAGCAACAGCTTCTCATGTTGAGAAAATGTCTGGCCATTTTATATAGCTCCTGTCCTTCCACATTATTTCACTCTCCCAACAAATCAGATCAATGGTGCTAAGATGCAAGAGTGCAGATGGCTGTGGAATAGGGCATCAGACCTCCTTGTCACCAGAGAATCTCAAGAGGTCCCTTTGAGCCTTAAGCATGCTGATTCTGTGACTAAAGTACCATTTTACAATTGACAAGTCATTTCCAGTTTATGATACTTGAATATACAGGAGCCGTTAATTTTTTGAGAGCAGAAAAAGATACCTGGTTGGTAGGAATGGACTTGTAATGGCAGCGTGGAATGTGCAGCTAGAACAGCAATGGGAATGCATCGCTGTGTGATGAACATTAGAGACAAATGCCCTTTTTTATCTTTTTCCAGAAGAGGTTTTCTGTTCATCTTAAGCAATAGCTGCCTTTCTCAGGAGAATCTTACCATCTGTCTCCCTTATTTTAAAGTGTTATCCTTTACAAAAATGTGGGAGCTCTCCTGTATGTGGAAAGTAGGCCTATGCCCTTCCCAATGGATCAGTCTTTCATGGAGAAGGTCATACAGGTTTGTTGCATGGGAAGTATGGGCTGAGCTTTTCAGCTCCTCATATTTCCTGTTCATCTGCAAAGTACCTTAGCAACATTTTCCATCTCCTCTTTCACTCTGTATAGCACTGACAAGACAACTGAAAAATCCATACAGGCCTCCCTCTTCCCTGTAATAGGGTTTTTGTGGGCTTTGCATCAAGTCTCAAACCTTTCTGCACATCTAATAAGAAGACTTACTGCAAAACATGAAACAAAAAGAAAAT
Source organism: Trochalopteron elliotii (assembly GCA_024734555.1). Lineage (NCBI taxonomy): Eukaryota > Metazoa > Chordata > Aves > Passeriformes > Leiothrichidae > Trochalopteron > Trochalopteron elliotii. Next base: position 1,054,870 of record JANPWX010000173.1, read on the forward strand.
TTTTATTGTGTTTCTCTACATCAGAATTGAATATAAACTCATTGACTGTAGCTTTAGACTAATTAAGTCTCTCTAATGAGTTCCCTGCCTGTTACTTCAGAGCATGGACAAATTGACAGAAATATATAAGTTTGATTTTTAAAATGGATCATGAGGATGAAAGCAGGCTTACATGAAGCAATGGTATTAGTAATTTAACTTAGAAACCTCTGCTGTAGCTTTACTGAACTACAGGCTAGTCTCCTAAAACCTGCATTTATTTGTTTGTGGCTGTAATTCAGACCAGAACTCAAAAACCAGAAAGACTTTCCCCAAATGATTTTTATTGGGCTGGGCTCTATTTTCCAAATTTCAGAACAAAGGAAATTCATATTTCAAGGTTTATAAACACCTGGAAGTGAATCTTATAATACAAGGCCTGTCAAAAGCTTAACTATCTTCACTCTTGCATGATTATAATGTTTTAGTTATATTCTTGTCATGAGATGGCTTTAATAAAAATACAGTGCTATTTAAAATCACAGACCTCTGTGTTTACTCACACAATATGGAGTGATGTAACTACACACACAATGTGTTAGTGGGGGTGTTCTGTGTCAGACATATAATAACATACATGTACAGGACGTGGGAGAAGACTCCTAATAAAACACACATTCAAAGCACACTGAATAATTAAAAAACATTTTATATGCAGTGCACTTTTGTCCTGTCAGATTTAAAGGTATCACTTGGCTTCAAAAAGTGCTTGGATTTCCCAGTTGTTACTATCATGGTTTACCTTACAATGATGGCAATTCTTCCTTTGCAACCTAATATGAAGGGCCATTTTGTAATGCCTTGTGATCTCATATTCTTTATTTCTGATTAAGTTTTCCTGGCGTTGTCACATGGAAAAATACGAGTTTATTTTTTTTATATCTGTATGTTGGTGTGTTTAGCAACAGATTTTTACTGATGACTGAATAAATGAGGCTTCAGGATTGCTCTGTTTAAAGTGGCTGAAGCAAATTCCAAATCAAAGGAGATAGAACTGGCCTTTTATGGCTTGAACAGGCTGGGTTTTCTTCACAACTCTTACATAGATTTCCACAGATCCTTTATATATTTCACAGAAATATTTCAAAGTAAAAAGTTTTATATCTTTCCTTAACATAGTATGAGAGCTAAGCTGAAAGAACACAGATATTTTATTTCAGATTCATATGCTCTGCTTTAATCTACTGCCCTTTAAAGTATAACCCATGATAGAAGGCTACCAGGTTGCCTCCTATTTTCATTGCAGTATACACTACCTTTTTTTCTTTTTTTGTAAAATACATATTTCATTTTAACAGCATTTATGAGCATTGTAACATTTTTAGGGCTGAATTCTGAAAGATGCTGAGGACCAATATTTTCTATATTTTTCAGTGATAATTGTCTTCTCTGACATTCTCAGGCATCTGACCATTATACCAGTATATAGCAGATGGACATGACAGAGGGTGAGCTTTGGCAGCACCGTAAGGCAGATATCAACTTTACTATGACCATTTCCGAGGGAGAGACAAGCATTCCAGCAGAACTTCAAGCTGCTACTTCCAGTTTAATTAAAGGGGTCCTTTTTTTAGGTGCCTGTTACTGTGAAATTTCTATCAGTGAGGAGTATATAACCAGTTGCCCAAAATGTTACAGTTGTCTTATCTGAGTATTTGTGAAGTATTATGCGTTTGTGTCAGTTACTCAAGTGTTTGTACTTTTTTTCAGTTAGGCTGAATTACTGTTCTTAGTTTGGCAATAATAATAATATATGCTAGTAAGAAAGTCTAAAACCTAAGCAAAACCCCAAAGCAATGGTACATATGGGCAGTTCTCTTCTTTTGAATCAAGAATAAATATACTGACTATTTCAGATTGAAATAAATGGAGCAGCGGTGTATTTTATATAGGATTCATCACAAAGTTTGAATAAGTAGGAATTTCTAATGCAAAATAATTTTGTAATGAGACTGGAAATTTTTTGAGACTAGAGATTGAAAATTACTGCTGTATGGATCTCTTTGTTAATAAGAGAAATGTGAAGTCTTTTCTTACTACTTTTTTTCAGAAATATGATTATAAATACTGCTTTAAAATGTGTTAAACTAACTGTACATGTAATCTGACTTATATGCATGAAAACTCCACTACTTTCACAAAAGCTGTGTTTAAGGTGTAAACCAGAATCCGTGTGTATTTTCAAAAAGATGTAAACTTTTAATTCAACTTAATTCTCCTTCCTAGGAACAGTTCACACAGTGAGATGAAAGTTGGTGAAACATACTTGCAAAAACAATTTACAGCATCTCCTGTTGAATTTAAGAACTGTGTAGGAAAGGTTCATGTGAGCTTCATTGGGAATATTACAGATATTTGTGAATTTCAGTTTTGCTAAATAAAGACTTTTACTTAATTTCTGTCCATCACTGAAAACCATAAGAAAAATAGAAATTCTGTAAATGTAACAAATCAATCATTCTGGTTCAGATGTAATGTTTAGTTAACCTGAAACAGCTTTGGGAGCCTTCATGCAAAGGACAATATTTATGCAAAACCTAAGAGGCTGCAAAAAATCTACAGACAATGAAAAATGAGTGATGACTACTGATTTTCTGTTATAACACTGGGTTTTACTTGAACCACTGGTAGAAAATAAATTAATATGTATTTTTTTTCTTTTTTTCATTGCTGTTTAGATCTAACTGTGCAGAAAATATCCGTAAACATATCTTGCATACGGGAAAGCATGAAGGAGTAAAAATGTACAACTGTCCTAGGTGTGACTATGGAACAAATATCCCTGTGGAGTTTCGTAACCACTTGAAAGAACTACACCCAGACATTGAAAATCCTGATCTGGCATACTTGCATGCTGGTAAGGTCATTCCTCCCATTGCTTACAAATTCTTTTCTAAATGCACGTGCTTAAATGATTGTAATAACAAAACAAGAAGTTATTTATTCTGAAGAACAACATGGTTTTAAAATGGGCTTAATCCTCTTCAAGTTTTCCAGGGTTGAAGATTATGCATTAAGCACTGAAATCTATTCATGTTACACAAGCAAATGTTGCAGTTCAATAAATAAACATCAGAAGTGCATGCTATTTAGATTCCTCACTTTGAAATCTAAGTGAACTTTTAGGGAGAAATATTTTTTAACATTTTTATTAAGTCACTCTGCCTATGCTATTTCCCCATAAACAGAAGCGCAAAATTCCATTGGAAATACAGTGGCAAATTAATGCATTGCTTTAAAAATTCTTAGGTTTCAAAAAAGTAGAATTACAAAAAGGTAGACTGTTCCTTATTAAAAGATAGAACAGCAGAGCTCAGCCAACAACTTAGATGTATATTTTCAGGCTTTGTGTTAGCAAGCACACACATGGAAATCACTGGAGGAATGCAAAACAAAAACATTGCTTTGGAAAGAGGAATTAAAAGGAGATGGGGTGTTTTCTGTTTAGGAACAAGTTTTTTTGGTTTTTATTTGGTTTTGGGGTTTGTTTTTTTTAATAGATTCTACATTTCAGAGTGAAAGGCAGAAGATTTTTGGAAGCATCAAGTTAGGAAAAAAATAAAGAGTTCAATGGTAGGAGATTAGGAGAAATAATACAAAATTAGTCTGGATCTTGAATGAAATGTGATCTTAATGCAGGAGAGGCAGATAACTTAGACATCACTGGGTGGAAAGACAAGTCAGAGCAGTGGGAAAAAAGAGCAGATGGTGAGAAGAAAGAGTTGGGGAATCCAGAGGAGGAAGAAGCTATGTGGGCCAAAGTCTCCCTGAGATGCAAATTAATCTTCCATTGAATTACTACTATTAGTACTCCTGTGTCAGATTAGAATCTTCTGTAAGGAATTAATTTCATAGTTTTTGATAACCCTCATACCTATAAAAAAGCAAAACCTGGAGAGTTTTTATGCAGCTTTGTGCAGTATGTACACTGTAGTTATTTTAAAACCTCTCAGTCTTCTCAAAATGACTGCTTGCTTTCTTGACTAGAGGCAGTGTATTATTTGTACCATATATTTCTATTTGCCAAGTATTCCACTTCATTTTGGAACCAATCATCATGTCATGTCAGCATATGGTGGATAATATCTGGATGTGCAAACAAAATGCCAGTTGGCAGAATCCCAATTTCAAAATAGGTCAGAAAACTGATCACATTTCACCATAGTTCTCACTAAAGCAAATGAATATTCAACTCAGAGCTTAAATCCAGACACTGTTGGATTTTTTACTACAGTAATCCCACTTAATATGAAAAAATCAAATACTTTCAATAGACAGATAGACAGATGTAACAGAGAGCTGTAGCAGTGATAGAATCACTAACATTCCAAAATTACAAACATTTTATATACATTTTCCCATTATTAGTTTAAGACTATCTCTGGGTAAATTAATTGTTCATTGCAGCATGCTGTGGTTAAAACTGTTCAGCTTGCTTGTCTTGGTAACACGGGAAAACAGTCATCAGTGTGTTGTATCCTAATGATATTTCTTTTCTATGCGTTCACTCTCAAACTCTAAAAATCCCCTTGCACTAAGCAGGGTACTGTGCAAATATATTAGGACTGGCAAGAACAGATTGTTACCTAATGATTGCCAGGCTCACCTAGAACTGGTATACAACAAAATTCTTGAAACATTGTTTGCATAATCCCATTGCTAAAGGGATGATATTGTATTTTCCTTTTGAAAAGAAACACTATTAAAGAGGAACCTGGGTGATAATTGTGTATTCATACCTTAGTTAAATTAAAGGAGGTTTCTTTTCTTCTTTTCAATCCATTTCTAACTGCTGGACATCTGAGAGTTAAAGGTTTTAGAGAAGATTTTTAGAGGAATGAAGGACAACTCCTGTGCCCTGGCTAACATCCCTTATAAAAATAAGATTTGTTCTGTGTCTGGTTCACCGTTACTGATGACTTATTGGTCATTGGCTGCACCCACAGAGAATCTACAACACAACATAGAGCCCCTTAGGATGATAGGAGTATGAAAGTGTCATACAAGATTGATTTTTTTTCTTTTTTTTTAACTTAAACATATTTGTCTGTCTTTTATGTTCTAATATTGCTTTTAACAGGAAAGCCAGCCCTTTTGCTTCTTTGAGCAGATAGAAACAGAATAAGTCTCTTCACTGGCAAAGAGTCAGGCACCAACTACAGCCACTTTGCAGGACAGGCAGAAACTCCTTCACCACAGCCCATCAAGAGTGGAGCTGTGGGGTACCTTTAGGATACTAATTCTGGGACTAAAAGTCAAGTCTGTTTCTTGTCTGTAAAATTAAGACTGACAGTTGGATTTCTAATTTAAATGTAATGCTCTTTATAATTGTTGTGGGAAGAGTAGAAGCTTCAGACAAGCCTTAGCCTCAGATTTTGGCAACTGTTTTAAGTTCAAGGAATCACCCTGGCCTGCAAGTTCTTGTGATGGCAAATCAGATCTACTTATAAAATGAATTATTTATTAAACAGACAAGAGAGAGCAGATGAAAGATCTTAATCAGAATCACTTACTGCACAGTATAAAACTAAAAAGAACTATTAGTAGATTACAGCATAACATAAAAATGCACAATATCAAGGTACCTATATTAGAGCTAGGAAAAGAAATAGTATTGATTAGGAGTCAAATCTAACTTATCACTGAAACCATGATAATGTGCAATTCCTTCACTAAATCCCTGGGGAGTACCCGCAAAGCAGGCATCCCTGCTCGTGGGAGAAACTCAACACATTTCCAGGGAAATGTATAGAAGATTTCTGCTTTGAAAGTTTGGTGTGGCTCTTATAGTTGTAAAGTGTATGTCTGTCAAAAATCCAGCTTATCTTTCCAGATCTCACATCCATCAGTAAGACATTTACTGGCAGTTGGGAGATCTTAACCCCATGATGTCAAAATAACTCACTATAAAACAGCTTGTCCTGTTGGAGTTATCTGGCTGGTTAACAAACAGATAAGCTCTTGTGGGCGGTGAGATGCCCTGCTACAATAATATAATACTCTAATATTAGTTTCTATTTAGCTTTCTTTGGCAGCTACTGTACTGCCTTATGGGGTCAATGGTAGTAAGGAGCTTGAGGAAGCTGCATTTCTAAGGGAGAGGCTGGGAAGATAGAAGGCAAAAGAAGCTGGCTTTTACATTTGTGAGAATGATACTGTAATTGCAAAGTGATAGCACTTCTATTCTAAACTGATATATAGAAATGCCAGAAAACCAAGTCTTCAGACTTTCTTTCCTCTTTTTGCTATAGGTTCCCTCTGTCATAGAGGGAGTTATTTAACAATACAACTGTATTCCTTATAAATCTTACATATTTTAAAACAATAACAGTCTGGATTTTGTCTTTAACTTTTAAAATTTTCTACCTTTTAACAGCAGGCCTTTAATGCAGACAAGCCAACAAAGATATATGCAGTTCACACAAAATTGTGAACTGAATTTGCTAGGCCATACTTCAAATACCAGTTTGTGCATTTAACCTTAATTTTTATACAGATCATCAGATCTGTTTTTTAAAATGTCTGTGTGTTGTTCTGTAGGAGCTTGGTGCCTATTTCTTGATATTCTCTAACCCATTTTTTCAAGGTCTGTGTTAAAATTGAAATTTTGTTGGGAAAAAAGCCAGGAATCCATAGACTTTTCCATTATCCACAATATGAATTTATTTTCTTTTTAAAACCACATTTAAGATACTGATAGATCGTATAGCTGTTTAAGAACAGAACTGGGCTTACTAGCAAGCTCAGGAATCATGCAGGTAATGTTTAAGTGGTAGAATTTTGGTTCTGTTGGAAGCAGTTTATGTACATTCTTGTTATCCATGTGCAAATCTGAATGTATGTCATTAGAAATGAAAAAGTAATGCAATAGATGAGCAAATTGTCCTATCATGTTGCTGACTATAATTTTAGTGATTTTTCTAAAAATGATGTTATTTGATTAAAAAACCCCAACCAATTAGTTTCTTACTGTGGGCTTGTCTGAATTGTGAGTCTCAAAGCAAGCTGAAGAAATCTTTTGATTCTTGTGTGTTTTGCATTTCCAAAATTCTTGAATGTGTTTTCTTCTAACTGATGGTGCACTGCAATACTGAGTTGACCTGAACCTGAATGCTTTGTCAAGTGGGACAGGAGAAGGGCCTGTACCTGTGGAAGATCTTGCAAGGGATCAGTATTCCAATTTTCTTTCTCGGTGCTTTGTCTGCTTTGGAGCAGCATCACTTGGTAGTGATGATTTCAGTTTGAACTAAATGTTCATCATTTAGGACTTCTTGTCTTACAAACATTGTGATACTATTATGATGCATTATTTATGTCCAAACAGTGTAATATCTATGCCTGAATATCTCCATTATTCCAATAGCTGCAGAGTTTGTGGCATCTCACAGTGTGCCATAGTAGCCTTCTGTGGATACTAAGCTGGTCATAAGCAAAAAGCTCTTCAGAGAGGAGAGAAGCAGTTTGCTCATTATTGGTTTTGTGATAGTGTTGAAAGTTATGCAGTAATACGGAGAGGTTTTTTCCATATCATTATTTCTGTGCTGCACTGTAAAAAGTTGATTTCCAGGAATGAATGCAATCCTAGAAGTCAGAATAACCCGGTTTTTCACTGAGCAAAAGATATAACGGTCCTGCTTTTTGTACAAGTTTCCTCATGTGCAAAATAGGTGCAATGCTTACATAGTTTGAGCCACAAAGCTCTTGCTGGAAAATGGCTTCATGACAGTCAAATATGTGATTAGGGAACTACTTAAGGTACTGAACAGAAAATTTGGTGATGTTTAATTTAGAATTAGCAGTCATGCCAAATTCTTCTTGGAAGTAGTTTAAAAAAAAAATCAGTGAAGCCAGCTCAACTCATTTTACTCTTTGGTAAGGTTGGGGTTTTTTTCTGTGACAGTGATACTATGCTTGCAAAGCTCTGAAATTTTCCAGCGTGACATTTTCCAGTCTACCACCCTTAGCCCCTGAGCAGGAGTGGAGGGTCACTTACCCGTATGGATCCTGACAGAACTGAAAGTGTGAGCTGCTTCCCTGCTCTGCACAGACATGTTTTGGGGAATGCTTGGAAGTACAGCTTTGTGTGCCTGTGCCTCTGTGAAAATTATAGGTGCCTCTGGGGTTGGGCATTCACAGAACAAAGATTGTGACGATTGTGTTTTGTCAGTTAGCTGCCTACGTGGTGATTGAACGCTTAGTGTTCATGAAGAGTTACATAATTCATGACCAAATGATAGATAGGTACTTGATTATAGTGTATGAGTTGCTTCACAGGGAGAAAATATCAGACATGAGCTACTCTTAGTCTAGCTGAGAAAAGCCTAAGAAAAATCAGTTACTGAAAGCGTAGTCAGACAAATTGAAATGAGAAACAAGGTGCAAACACTTAAATATGAGGTCAATTGAGCTCTGGCAGCAACTAGCAAAAGAAATTATTCTTGTTCTGTTCCTTTGAGCCTTGAGAAGGGTAGATGTCTTTCTGGAAAATAGGTTTTAGGAGGGCCCAAGGTTGCTGGGTTCACTGCAAAACGTAAAGGGGCTTTGATATACCAGAAGTCAGACTATTATCTAATGGTCCTTTCTGCTCTTAAATCTTCAAACAGTGTTAATCTACAGCCTCCTGGTAAGGGCTGTGTTTGTGAATCTAAAGTGTTTGGGTGTTGTGATAGCAGTGGAATAGCTGTGGAGACAGGTAAGTCCCCTGAAGTGTTCTGAAGAGAGGCAACATTCCCTCATCCAAGCTAAATTCTTACTCTCTTTGAGCCTGGAGTGGAAATACACCAACTTAAACTGCTTGTTCCTGGTATGTCATTAAATCCTTGATAAAATATCTTGTAAGATACATTTATTTATTTGTTTGATGTGTTTGAAGAATCCGTAGAAAATTCTGCTCTTTTCCCTGGCAGTTCCCATACCGTGTTATTGTCTCCTCTTTTAAATGTTTGAAAAGCATTTTTGCAAACTTCAAGTGCACTTTTCAAAAGGCCATGCTTTCCACACATTTCTCTTTCAGTTTCGTTAGCTTTTGAGAAACAGGGCTGTACCAGCAACCTGCAGCATGATTGCATCATCAACAAGGGACAAAATTGTGATCCTATCAGTTGTAACAGTTGCAATATTCATGAATGGAATTCTGAAAGTTCAAATAGTTAATCCCAAATAAAATTGTGATCTTTATCCCACTTGACAGCTACATTTATCAAATTATTAAGAAAAAAAAATTGATTGCTAAAAGTTATGGTGTGATCTATTATGTGATTTTATCAAGGTATAACTGTATTACCAAATGGAAACTGCAGACTTATTCAGAATGTGAATTGGACACACAGAACCTGATAATATAGCAATTATACTAGCATCCTAGTGCTTTTCTACTTCTAAATATTTTTTGCTACTCCTTTCTTTTGCATTTTTTGATTCTTTAGTAGACAATATAGAGTTTAAAAAGTAGGAAAAATGAATCAATAAAAGCCTGTTTGCTCTTATACTCTCTGAATTTATCAAACTACAAAAATATAAAATCAGTAAATGCTATTTATCAATGAAGCAATGGAAATACAAGTCAGTTGAGTACTTATGCAAACTTGTAATTCATACCTGATGTAAAACCTCCAAAGAATAGATACACAGTTTTGTTTGCAAGCATATTTAACTGTTTTTTTTAGTAGTTAATGCTCTTAATCTTTATCACTTTTTAAATAAAACACTTTAAATGCTGTCATTTGAAACAATATTAAAATTGTCATTGCTAGATATAGGGAAATCAGGTGCAAGCTTTTACAGTAGCAGAATATTGCTTGGGTTTCTAGTCAGATAAAACATTATTTTTGATGGCTGGTATACTTTAAAAAAAGAAAAAGGCAGCAGCAGCTCTGCTTCAAACAGGTTTGCTCTTGTCATAGCTATTAGTACCAGTCTTTCAATAGCATGTCATGTTGATTGGCAGACACTCCCTTTCCTCTTTTGTGAAGAATAATAATTTTAGTGTGTGCTTGAAATAAAAACCTAGTATAAATGATTTTCTGTTTGTAAAGGAGAAAGCCAGGTTCTTTTTAACATATGTAGATTATGTACTATTGTGTTTCAGGAAAGATTAATCTATGTTAAAAAAAAAAACAACTAAGTAATTCTTTTTTAGAACTGTCATTTATTAGAAGGCATTTTATACCTAGCAGAGCTTCCATAGCCAGTATATTTATCTGGGTGGTCATGACATCAGAGTTGGTTGTTTCCAGGTAGTAAGTGAAATAGAAAAAAAAAAATTGAGTTCATGAAACTACTTTGTCTTTTTTTTTTTTCCCTAGGATATAGCTTTTTCTGCTACTGTTGAAGAGCATAGGGACTCCTTTCATAGTTCCTTAGTTGCTTTTCCTGAACAATCAGCATATATTCCTGCTGAGTGACATGAAAGGAGGTGTTGAAATATTTTGATGCAAATATTACATCATCTAATATTCAAAACCCACCACTATTAATATTAGTTACATCTTTTAAGTGAATGGTATTCTCAGATAAGAATGAAAGCCAATCAGTCTCACTAAAGAAAAAATGTTCAGAATATAGTTTTAAAGGAAAAGGAAAATACTGCCTAGACCAAGGAGTCTTAATACCTCTGTTCAGTGAAAGTATAACAGGTGACCTGTTGTGTGCCATGAGCTGGAGGGCTATTGCACAGAGGTTTCCATACTGTGCATAGCACCAAAACCATGCAGTCACAATCCTGCTTTCTTTTCAGTGCATTTCTGTCCACAGCCCTCCTTGTCATCATTCCTTTTCTGAAAACTATCCCAGTTTGTAACAGGGCAATTAATTTTTGTGGTGTGAGCTCTTGCTCCTGAGGAGATGAATTTCTTTGCCCGTATCTAAATATTTAATCTGGATGTTGGTGTGCACCTCTTTCCTGTCATGGCATTCTAGTTTCCAAATTTGGGAATCATTTGGGTGGCTTGCAAGGGGGCTGTGCCACCGTGGATGATAGAGAAACTCTCTTCAGGTCTGAATTTTTGTTGAACCCTTAATAGGGCACCTTGTATCTGCCCTCAAAATACCCTTGGACAGGCATCTGCTTTGCAAATTCCTTGCATTGCCCATGCTGGATCCCTGCTGGTGTCCATAAAGACTGGTGCCTCTGCAGGGATGTCAGGTTCACCGATGAAAAGAAGGTAATCTTACTCCAAGATACTATTTCATTATATTAATAGATAAAATATCCTTCATGAAGAACGAGCCACATTATTGCCTATTTGGAGCTAAAAATAGGCTATCCTAACATAAAACTTTTAAAGCAAGGCTGAAATATTTAAGTGCAGAAGTAGAAGAAAGCCCTTAAGACATGACAGCCATCTAGAAAGGCAAAAATATTTAATTATGCTAGAAGATATATATGCATAATACTATGTGGCAAATGTAAATAATAAAAGGAAATACTAGTACTGGAATATCAACATATTAAAATTCCGAGAAAAGTGCCAAAAATGGGATAAGATCATCAAGAAAACTTTTCAAACAAACAAAAAGACAGATAATAATCTTACAAGAGGAATAAAACTAAAGATGTATAGTGCCTAGGAATAATTCAGGATATTTTTAGGTGGAGATTGTCCTATACTCTGATCACTAAAATTGCTTTCTTATTATATGTTTTTAATAGTGGATCTCTCAGTCTGTCATCCAGGGAAGTTATACTGGAATTCTAAGAAACATAAAGATCTTATATTTTATTTTCATTAAAGTAAATATAAAATAAATATATGATGCAATTTGAAGAATTAAATGAAAATTTTGATTTAAAATGTGTGGTAAATTTTTAATATATATAGTAGATAAAACTTATTTGATAACTTATGTATTTAAACTGTATTGAAAATAATTATATAATCCTTGTCTGTGCTATAAATAATTTTTAAAAAATTAATTCCAATGAAAATATAAATAATAAATATATATAAATAAACCTAAATTATAAATTTCTCAACCATGCTATCTCCTTTATGAACTAATTATTTCATCACTTGCAGAGTTGAACTAACAGTACTTCGAAGACCCATGGGCACTATATTTCAAATAACCATAGCAGGGTCTATTTTGCCTACATAGTGCCAACACCTCTTGCTGACTTTCTCTGTGGCTGTGCATTATTTAGGGGACACTTTATGCTTTTTTCTTCCTGTGAGATGTTACTAGCGTCCCAACAATCTGCACTGAAATTATTCTTGATAAATAGCCTAAATGATTAATATTTGTAAATCTGCTTGCAAGTCTTTGTCTTGAGTTTTAAATATTTTTATAAGTTACACAAAATTACTTGCTTGTTAGACATAGCTTCCTTACTGCATAAATAATAGCAAATAATTTCAGAATCAGAAGAATGCCAACATTGTCGTGGTTTACAGCTACCAACTAAGTGCCGTGCCCCAATTACTCATTCCCACCAGTGGAGGGATGATAGGAAACAGAAGAGTAAAAGTGAGAAAGCTCCAAGGCTTTATAAAGGCAGTTTATTAGGTAAAGTAACACAAGGAATTAATTCATCACATCACATGGGCTGGCAGGTGTTATCTATGGTAAAGCTGGGCTCCATGGCATGTGATGATGGCTTGGGAAGACAGATGCCACTATTCCGAATATCCCCCGCCTTGCTTCTTTTCCCCTCCACTTTACATGCTGAGAATGATGCCATGTGGTCTGGAATTTCCCTTTGGTCAGCTGGCTCAGCTGTCCTGTCTGTGTCCCCTCCCAGCTACTTGTGCACCCCCAGCCTCCTCGCTGGTGGGGTGGGGAGCAGAAGAGGCCTTGACTGTGTGCAAATGCTGCTCAGGACTAGCAAAATCATCCCTATGACACTGTTTCCAGCTCAAATCCAACACACACCAGCTACTGTGAAGTAAATTAATTAAATACCTGAGCCAAAGCCGGAACATAGGTATGGGAGCTTGAATCATAGTGTTAGTTGTGTGCTCAGTGCTTTACTACTTTGGGTCATGAGTGGAGAGAAGAGCCCTCAGCAATAATTGCTCCAATGAATCACAAATCATTGCAATTCCATGCTGATTTTAAAAATTTCTTCTGGACTTTCTTTTTGTTTGCTTTCATTAATCCAATCTGTGCTGCACTGACTTTCCATTAATTTCTTGACATGGCATCTTGAGTCTTGACCTTTGTAAGTAGGATGCCTTGTCTGTCTGATACTCGTGTTCTTTTGTACTTCTAATTTCTATTTTACTTCCAATAGTTCTTCATAATTTTTTCCATCTTTTCATTTACCAGATCTTTGGTACCTTTCAAATGCTAAATGCTCTCCCATATATCCTTAGTAACCATGCTGGATTTTTCTGTCCTTTTTAATATTTAGGTTTTATTGGATGAATGTAGATTGCACCTTCTCTAACTCTACCTTAAATAATTGCCACTTAAGGGAATTAAGAAGTACAAGGGAAAGAAAATGCTGACCCATAGACTAAGCAGAAGGAAAAAACGTTCCCACTGGGTCCAATTTCCTAAGAAGGACCATCAGGATAGTGACTAGGACCTGAAATTATGGGCTGAATGACCTCTAAAAAATTATCAGTTCAGAGAGGAGCTTGTCTATAACTGTTTGCACTAAAGGAAATGAAGATAGGTAGAAGTCTCACAGAAGAAAGATTGCTTCACTTCCTTGGTGAACATATAAGAGCATAATATGAAACTATATCTCATATAAATACATTGCATGTCGGCTGTCTATAATTCTTGTATCATGTCAAAAAGCCATGGAGACAGATATCATGTCTCTTAACTCCCAGCTGGCCAGTTAGTGGGGAACCCCTTTTTCTTACTACATCTTCTGAATGTAAGATATTTTATGCATGTCTTGCATTTATTGGAATGAGTATGTGCTCATCAATATCTAACATCAAAGAAATGGTTTGTACTTAAGTAACCACTGCAGATTTAATACAGATGTTTTCATTCTCTGAGTCATTACAATATGATTTTCATATAATTTTCTCTGATAGTAAGAAGAGACCTTAAAGTGAGTGCAATTTTCATATAAATTGCATAGGAACTTGAGCATTATTAAAAGCTCTGGGCTTCAGACAATTCAGATCACTGGTTCAGATTCTGCATGTCTGGATGAAAGGTACTGCTGGTTTAAGAGGGTGCAATTCCAGTTCCTTGGCTTTGGGTTGTAGAGGAGGTACCTGACATCCAAAAGCAGAGTTGGACGTGTTTCTGCACTGTAGTTAAGAGTATACTTTTCTGGTCTTTAAAGATCAGTTACTGATTGTCACAATCCCTGCTTAAATAACATTTCAGAAACTGAGATAATTGTTGATGGAAGCAGTTTTTATTAATAGTTGTCCTGTAGTTAAAAGTGGGTTGCTCTGTAACTGTTTGGGATTACAGTGTATAATGTACTTACAAAGAAGGCATTAAGATAACTACCTACTACATGCTAAACTATGCTCCTACTTCTTTTATACCTTGCCAAAATGGTACTTCTTACTCAGTCTGGAAACTAATAGCAGATAACAATTCTCAGAAAACAGATTTTAGGAGATTTAAAAGAATTTACCTACTTTGAAGTAATAATATCTAGAGGAAACAAAACATGAAGGCATCTATTGATAGCAAGAAAGTCAAAACTGATTATCAAGATATCTTAAGATACATCGAAAGGTTTTAGGCAAACATTTTTAATGTAACATTGATTTCGGATTTGGCATATGTATTCAAAATTCAGAACTCCATTTGAAGAATTTGAAGTTAGGAATTATTAAAAAAACAGTTGTACACTCAGTAAAATAGTTTTAGTGTTTTCTGGAATATTTGAGTAATGTAAAATTAAAAAGGAAAAGCCATGGTGAAACATTTGGAGTCCTCACATATTAATGCGTATCACCACCACAAAGTGCCTGTGGGATAAAGCTGCTTCTAGTCAACTCAAGTTAGCCTCGTCTAGTAAGGATTTATCTACAAATCCTTGCTGTTACAATAGTATTCAGTGTTCTATTAATTGTTGTTGACTCTTTCTTTTGTAATCCACCTTCCTCTGAGCAAATTCAGCTACTATCAAAATTGTCAGCAAAATTTGCTGAGCTGCTTGTGTTTGCTTCTATCCAGTCAAACAAAAATCCTGAAATGTGAAGTCAGAGGTTTATCAGCATATGAAAATAATGAAATCTCAGTTATCTGTAATTCAGCACAGCCCTACTTGTAGTACAGATCAAGAGGGCTAAGACAGGGGAACTCAATCCTCTGTTCTTTGTTGTAGTTGTGGGGGGGATTTTGTTGCGTATGCTGTTTCCTGCAAACTTTTGAGGTATGTAAGTGACCAACTGTTTGCATATACTTCTTGTAAAGTCTTGAGATATCAATTTTTAAATTGTAAAAGGCAATCATTCTAAAATTAACAAAAAATAGAGCATTTTTGATAAATAAAGCTATTGTCATATCTGATGACTGGTATGCAACAGTCAACACCAATTGCAGAAAGATATAGTCAGGTTTGGGATATTGGCCAAGTAGTCAGGGACACAGAGTAAATGGTTATAACTTGGTATAACCAGTTTGAGGCTCCTGAGGATCTTGGAAAAGCAGAGAGAGCAAATGACACTTTGATGGAGACACTAGAACTCCTGATTCTGAAAGTACTTCAATTTTGCTGCCATCTTGTCACCAAAAATGGGAAAAAAAGATTGATTTTGGGGGATGCTTTTTTGTAGGGCAACTCAGACTCTGGTATGAAGTGGGTTTCAAAAGGTGGCTGTGCAGGTGCACAAATGGCTCCCAATCTAAAGATCACCCACTTTGCAATGCCAGTGCCATCTTTCTGAGGGGATTCTGCTGTGCAGAAGTAAGCTTTAATGTGATCTCCACATTGTGACATGAGAGAAGTTTAGGCATAATGATTTTTTTAAATTGTTTTCAAATTTTATCAACTTCTAGACTTTGTCTTTTCTTAAATTCACAGCTTTTCTTTTTCTTTCTTTCTTTTCTTATGGATAATTCTCAAAATAAATGCAGATCCTTTCAATATTAGCATTAACAGATAAACTGAGCTGATTAAAGTTATTTTTGCCATTTTTTTTTAAATAAATCATTGTAGAATTTGCAGTTTGATTGCTCCTGATGCTGATTGGCAGAAGTAGGTCTCTTTCTTGGCTAATCTAGAATTGCAGATGTTATAGAAAGAAATGGCAAATTTAAAGTTGTACTTCAGTTTAAAATATAAAGTATATGTTGATAAAGCTTTTAGTACATTTGAATTTATGTTTCATTTGCATACTGTAGCATTATATTGCATTGCCCAAAGCAGTTTCCTGTTTCTCCAAATACTGTTGTGTACCTGCTACTAACTTCACTGGGCCTGTATATGTCTAAAATTTGGTGGAACATAAATGTCTGTATTTTCAATAGGTTCTACTAATTTTCTTTAGTGTTTCAGGTAATATCTCTTACTTTGAAAAGAAGGTAATTGTTGCCCATACACCAATACTTCACCTGCATTGTTAGAAAGAAAGTTGGTAATAGATTTTAAAACTACAGATGTGTTCTAATAGGCTTTGGCCATAGTATAGTGATGCCTATAGGATAGCCTTTTGCTGTAGGATAGCCATAATAGGATAAATAGAGACAAATTATAGCCTTTATTTTTCAGGATTATCTAACTATAAATAGACCCATATAGCCATTGTTCAAGAATTTACTACCAGGTTCCATATTTGAAGAAATAAGAAAACATGTCCTAAGCTTTCAAGATTTGTTGTAGGTTTTAAGAAGCCTGAAGTCTTTTGGAAAGGCCATGCTATCTGACTAGCTCATATTTTAATAAAAAATTTAACATGAATTACATATGAGTAAACATAATTTTTAATGCTTTGGTAAACAAGTTACAGTGTTATATAGAAGAAATTGCAGTGTTTTGGACAGGGAGAAATAGAACCAATCCAAGTTTTCAGTCTGTACCCTGCTACAGTATGGATTGTACAAAGCAAGATGTTTTCCAATAATTAAAGGCCTTAGGCTTCTAAGATGGTTAGGTCTAAACACGGTTATTGTTACAGTTATACGAGGTGGGAGATAACTTAAATGGTATCTTTTCACTTTCCAGTAAACTTTTATTTTTTTGCTTGCCTTGTTTAGAAATTGAGTTTTAAGTGTATTGAGCTGTTATGAGTACCTCACAGAAAGGCTCAAGAACTGAGTTTCTAAACGATACTGAGATACAGGATTTGTATTATTGGGTACATTTTTAATTTTATAAGCTGTAATAGATAAGTCAGTCATGAAATATAAAACTGATTTCATTTAATTGTTGTGATTAATTTTCCATAGAAATACTGTATTTACATTTCACACTTTTTTAGAAATATTTGTAATAGATTTATGGTTCTGCAGTATTGTGATTTGGTTTAATTTTTATCGTATAGAACCAAAATTTCATTGCCAATTTTTATATTTAAAGGCCTGTTAATCTGCATTGATTTCTTAGTTTGGTATGGGTTCTGAGCCGAAAAATACAGTACATCACTGACTGTTCTATCACCTGACAGCGACTGATAAAGCATCCGTGCAGAAAGTGTCAGAAAAGGTTAATATTTATTGATTTTATGGCGCTACAACCAATGTAGTTTTGCCATCAAAGATGTATGGCCACCAGCAATGGAATCTGTAAAATTGCAGGTTGGATGCTAGTTTTTATTATAACCTATGCCAGTATTCTGGCCTTAAAAAATGACAGATATTTAATTTAAGACAAAAGGTTTTGAATGTACAGCTGCCGTATACCTGCAACAGGAATTTAGTATTCTAAAATGAAATCCAAGCACAGCGTTTAAAAGTTTAAGGTGTTGGGGGTGTGGGGGGGAGGTGGTGGAACACGCAACCTTGAATTGCAAATGACAATCACATTTAGCCTTTTTATCCACTTAACTATGTGCTATTGATCTGTAGAAGGTGCCTAAGCAAGTGATAGCTAAAATTATGAGCAATAAAGGGCTTGCTTCTTCAAACAAAAAGTATATAATTAGTAGGAGTGGAGGAGGGGGCAGAGCCTGTGTGCGGTTTTAAAGGCATTTAAACAAGATGGACTGAGTGCAGCAGCAGTTTGTAACAGTACACAAGGAGAAATCTGGTTGCCTTGAAGCATAAATCCATGGTCTGGTTGCAGCTTGTGTGTAAAAATTAGGCATGCACTCCAGCCTTTACATTTATCTCCATCAGGGTTTGCCTGACAGAAAGACAATCTGTTGGTTTGCCTACATCAACTAGGGAGAGGAAAATCTTGTGAAGCTTTGGTTCTTCTAAATGTATCCATAGTTTGCATTTTTATTCTATTTTTCATTTAGATGACTCTTGATATCAATCTTTTCATAACTGATAGTTCTATTGATACATCAGGAAGGTTTGCAAGAAGATGGAAGAATACTTACTGAAGTGCTGAAAATTAGTCTACTAAAATGCATATAGACATGCACAGAGCTTGTAGAAGCAGATTTGTAGGGAATATTAGCAAGATTTGGCCCCAGATTTTTAGAATCCCTGTTTAACTATTTATTACATAATTATTATTTTTGTGGTACAGTTTCGCATGCAGATTTCCTCCCCCACTTTCTTTAAGGTACAGTGTCAGGGACAGCAGTAACAATGGGTTTGTTTTTGAACAAAACCTAATGATAATTCAGCAGTGAGAAACTCTTATTCTAACATGACTAGTAGAATAAATTACATGGCATACAGTAAACATGCTTTAGATCGCCTCTTCTCTGTACCACATTTTTCTGTTGAGCTTTATACCACCAGTTTGTCTGGGTTCTTTTTCCCCAGACAGCTTACCCATTTTATTGTGCTCATTTAGAGGAAAGAAAAACTGTTTGTCTCCTTGAAAGGCAAGAGAACAGTGAGTGGAAAACTACTTTTATAGCTAAAATACCATTATAATATATGGCAACTAAAATTCTAAAATTGAAAGAGAAGATACAAGAGAAAATCTTAAATCACTTTTTTAAAGCCACTGACAATTTGAAATATTCCCGTGAAGATTTCTATTTTTTTCTTCCTTCCTTGAACTTAGTAAAATGTGATTTTTAGAATGATTGTTACAATAACTTTTTTAATTTCAATAATTCAAATAAGATCCATTCCTCATATAACTCCACCTTTTTTATTTTAATGACTGTGTCATTAATCTAACATTTTCCATTTTTATTGGGCTTCATTTTTTCCCCTTCTGATCTCTTTAAATTACGGCTATGAAATGGCATGCACTCAGCAGTGGCATGCACTGGCTGCATTTTTACATCCCTTCTACCCCTTTAGTCTCATGTTTTTAATTTTCAGTACAGCCAAGTACCAACAACCTTGTGGCTGTGTGGTGTCAGTAAGTGACTTCCAGGCTACTGTTCTGGATGGCAGCTTAGTGACAGAACGTTTTTCAAACACTTGATTTCTTTTTTTTTTTTACCTTTTTAAATTAAATATCACTGCTAGGAACTATTTGTTATACTTTCTAACACCTTCACCTCAAAATTGGTTATTACCATACCTAATGACTGATATATTGTTAGCTGATTTTAACAAATGATTTTGTGGAATTATTACTTAATTCATAATATAATTAATTTTTAGTGCTCAGCAATACAGAATTGAAGCCATATATTTATTTTACATTGCTTAACCATAAGAAGACTGCATTGCCTAAAATGTCATTCACTGAGTAAATAAAATAAATTTATTATAAGATTTCTCCACACAAATTCGATGCAGAACAAAAGGATAAAGAAGAAAAGAGGTATTTTGAGACCACAGTACACTGAATGATTATATGGGCTTATGTGTCTTCCTTGAGTCTATGTGAAATGGTAAGCAAAATAAGGAGCCCTGAAATTCCTTGTAATTCAAATTTTACTTGTACTCAAGAGGCTTTGTGATTGATCTTCAAATGCAGAGTAAGCAATGGTCCATCAGGTTAGGGTTAGGATTGGGATTAGGATTTGTCCGTGGTAGCACTGCTCTAACACCGGTTTATGTGCACTGTGTGTGTGCTACCTGTAGTGCTGCAGACCCACCGAGTGTCTACAACAAAAGGTAGTATTTGCTTGTATTTCACAAAAAAAGTCGACATGAGCCAGAAATTATTGCAATGTATTTCAGATCTAAGGGTATAAAACCAAAACAATGTTACTGAAATCTCTGTTTACAAAACCCATAAAGCAGCAGAGCGTTTCCTCAAGAACCGGCGGTGTGGCTGTGCTGTGGGCATGGAGTTGCACTGGTGCATCTCTGGAATGCTGCCATGGTAAGAGGTATTTGAGCTGGTGTGGAGGGGAAGAGGGAGAGAATTCTTTCTAGCCCCACACAATCCTACTCACCATTTGTAAGCCTGAACACTCTTGTCTTGTAAGCAGAGGAACACAGAGCCCTTCATACAGAGCATGGGGATACCTTGCTGTTTGGTGAATGATGTGACTGCCCTCACAGATCTGTGGAGGCATGCCCTGGCATTTAATTCTTAGCAATTCTTTGTTGTTATTTTCTTTAGTTAATCAATTGCATTTATATTTATCTACAGTTTTCTTCTAATATGTTTCTTGCTATAATACTTCATGAAGTAATTTATTTAGGTTTTCTTGAGCCTCTTTAACAAAGTAATAAATTTGATTGCATTGCTATATTGACTGAAATGTTACAGAGCAGTTAGTTTTTATTGTTTTTTGTAGGGTAAAATATGTGATTTTATTGTTCATTTTTATATCTCAGATATCATCTTTTATTAGAATTTTGAAATGTATCATCTTCAAGATAAGATTTATCCACAGTGCTAAGTACACATTTTAAAATGCTGATTATTTAACCTGTAATTCATATTAAAAGTCAAATTTTGGTTTTTCTCTTGCAGTATCTTTTTCTCGAGAAGCACTCATAAGAGTTGCAATATCCATCCCACCCCTTTTGCTTAAGGAAGGAAAGAGCAGCAATACCTGTCTAAAATATTGTGTCAAGACTCTGCCTTATCCCTCTTTCCTTGTTCTTGGGTCAAAACATGGCAGGCAGAAGGGGAAAGGTTCCAGTCCTGTGTGGATGTATGTAGTTATTATATATAGGCAATTATTTTTAGTGAATAAACTGTGTATTATTTACGTAGTAAGTTTAGATTTCTCGTAACTGCAAATTTAAAATTATTTGTTGATTTTGGAGTAAATACAAAATCACAACTGTTTAAAGCTGTAATTTATGTAACTAATACTTAATATGCTCAAATACAACTTTTTCTTCCTAGGTGTTTTTCCTGGAAAGGTTTAATTGCTTGAAATTCCAAAGTTTCCTATGGATATCTAAGCCCAAAGAAAGATATGTCAGTTTTCTGTGGACACCTTACTCAAGCATTGTGTTTTTTCAGCAGCAACTTTTGCACATTATTTCAATTCACTATGTGGTACTTAAGAATATTTCCTTCAATTTATATCTAACATATTGTTAACTAGGCCTCACCATGTTTAAGATGGGGTGTGGATGACTCAGGTGATGTGTTCTGTTTCCCCTTGTGTCATCATCTTTACTTTTCTCTACAGTGCAGTGCAGTCAAGGCAGTAGTGTTATGGGTAACTTTTAAATTTTTGATTAGTCCAGCTGATATTTAAAGATGAAATATTTAAACATCACTGGAAATTTGGGGATTTTGACCCAAACAACCAATTTTTTTCTGCTGAGGAGCAATTGCAATCAGTGTTCAGAGGCTTCAAATTGTCATTTACATTCCTATAGTGAAGTAGCATTACTGATAAAAGTGTGCTTTATTCCTTTTTTAGTGTCATTTGAGACAGAGAAAAGATTGGGACACATGCTAAAGAGCTGGTTACATTTTTCAAAGAATGCAGTTATTAATTAATGCAATTCATAAACCAGTCTACACAGATAAACTAACTCATTGAAACTTCATTGTGATGTGGGGAAAAAAAGGAATAGCTGTAATTTTGAGGAAAATGCTCTGTATCTTTCATATCAAACTGAGACAGCAACTCCTTATCTTAAGTGTACAGTGAAAATTTACTTCTTGTCTTTGCAAAATAAGTTTGCTTTCTTTGTGTTGTGTGTCTGTGCAACACAATTTGTTTACAAAACCCTGGTCAGTGATGAACTTGATAAATATTGGGAATGAACATTATTCTGATAGTAAGGCTCTCAAGATAAATGGTTGGACTTTCAATGTAAAAAAGTAGGAGATTTTGACAGTGGAACCTATGAAATTGTCATGAGTTTCTTTAATTTCTTAGTCTCCCCTTTTAAAAGTTTTTAGTGTATTTCAGGAGTAGAGAGGCAATATTATACAATTTAGAAGCAATCCAGATAATTTCAGATCTGTAGCAAGAGAGAGAGAGGAAATGGGGTAATTAAAGAGGAATTAAAGTCCAATTCTGTAAGCATGTTACATACTTAACTACCTTGTAAATATCCAGTCTCCTGATGAAATTGTATTGGATCCTCAGTTCAGACACGCATGTATGGATGAGGCCTCTTTCACACTTAGGTAGGAGCCAATGGAAGGGCCTGCAGCCAAGTCCCAGCCTCCCAAGGGACTAGTCTTCCCCTAAATTTCTTTTCGAAGTCAAAACTGGACCTGTTCTACTGTGATGAAGATGTGTGTTAATAGTGATATGCACTGCCTTTAATGATGTGGCAAAAGGAAATGGAAATTCTGCATAGGGCTTCATCTCAAAAAAATAGTTGCTGGTGTGTGTTAGGAAGAGAATGGGGGAACAAGCACAGGAGTGTACTCCTATGTTCCAAAGAGAAGAAACAGAGTGTTCCCCTTGCTGCTGTTGGCTGCTGATAGCAGTATTCTCTAAGAAAATCTCTTCTGTAACTCCTTTATCAGACCTGGTCAGCAGCAGTGCCAAATCTAAAATTCCATTCTGCCTAACTGTGTCATCTCTTGCCTAGATTTGCTGGTCAGGGACATTATTCTCAAGCAGTATATTTTGTCAATAAAGATGGTTGGTAAATACTGCAGCCTTAATTTGAATGAGATATATAAGCTGTCTGATCTGGCTCCTGGTAAAAACTCAGAATTTACAAATGATGCAAAGATGAAAAGGTGTGATCCACAGTACCTCTGTTTCCTTGTGCTCTGTAGACCAATGTGCAATCACGCCTTTCACCTTAAGCAGGCAGAGGGAAGCTTTGCATAAATTGTGCTGTTTCAGCCTTCGTATCATAAAACCAGCAGACTGCACGAAGAAGAGAGCCTGGATAGGCTTTTCCTCATTGTCTAAAATTGCTCAGATGTAGATAGGGCAAATGTAGAATCTGAATACCTCCTATAACTGGGTCATTTGTTGCCAGGGTTTGGGTAGAAGGAAGGATGTAGAGTGTTCCAGTGGAGTTTTATCATCAGGAATCATTAGCTGCAGGTGGCCTCAGCTTAAATAGCTCTGAACTTCGCCATCTTATGGTGGGAGACATTTGACCTTCATCTAGTCCAAGAAAATGAAGAAATTGGTTCGTCCTCATTCCCCATACATACTTTCTCTTCAGGACCAGCCAGGAGTTCAGCAGAGCTGACATTTGGCCTCTTCTTTCTTAATTTTAATAGTTGTCTTTGAAAGAAATTGCCAAATTATTAAATGTTTAATATCACAGCACTTAAAACATATAATTTTAAAACAGTCATGTATAATATTCTTTTATGTGCATATGTAGTAAAGTGCGCTTATATCTTCCTTTGTGTCTGATCATTAGCAGATATATTATAATGTCAATATATGCTATGAATGATATTTTAAACAAACCTTCTACTGACTTGGCTGTAAACTTGTGAAAA
This sequence comes from Trochalopteron elliotii, assembly GCA_024734555.1. NCBI lineage: Eukaryota > Metazoa > Chordata > Aves > Passeriformes > Leiothrichidae > Trochalopteron > Trochalopteron elliotii. The sequence continues at coordinate 1,078,709 of JANPWX010000173.1, forward strand.
AACATTGGTTTCACCTTAAGGTTTTAATTTCCGTATGTTTAGTATAAAATCAATACTTTAAGAGTGACTAAAATAACAACCAGACAGTATTTACTGCTTTTATGCTGAGCATTTCACATCAGAAGAATGTAGGAGGAGTGTCTGAGTTATAATTTAAACATTTATAACCATCATTCTACTTCATCTGAGAAAGCTTACTTTATTAGGTCTAGAAATACAATCTATTCAATTAAAGCATTTCTCAGATAAGTACTCTGAGTGCTAAGAAGTATTTTCCTGAATCTCAGATATAGACACTCGAATCTGGCATAGTCCTTCACCATTAAAAGTCAGGAATGGTTTGTCTAATATCAATAAAGATCAGTTTAAAATTGCTGGAAAAGAATGAAAGAATTGTGTCCACTACATTGTCTTTAAAAATAATGTTAAAAGCCTGAATATGGTTATTGGAGTGTCTCTTCATAGATGTATGAGCTAGATAAAGGGCATTTTGCCATAATGTGTCAGATTATTTTGACTTCAATTTTTCATGAGGCATGTTAAGTTAAGGTAGTGCCTAATGTGAGTAATAGTGACAGAATCTGACCTTTGCATGTGATTTTTTTTTCCTTTTCTATAATGATAGTGAGCATCTGAAGTAAACCTTATATCAGCTAGAAAGTGTTACTTTTTGTCATTTTTCACAGTGAACCAATTGGAGTAGGTTTTAAATCTCTTGTCTCGTGATCCATAGTCTTTCTTCTTTGTCCTGCCTTACTTTCCAAAACAGAGCATAACTAAACACTTAGGAGTGATTGGTAAACCACTTCTTGGGTGAAAGGGTAGCACAACAAAGAAACAAAACAACAAACAAACAAAAAAATACACCAAAAGGTAACTCAAGTTTCTTGCCAGATGGTACAATTGGTCTTACACCGACTATGGCTCTAAAGCTGTAAAGATTTCATCTAGCAGTGGCACATTCTTTTCCTAGATTGTGAGTATCAAGTTCAGAGATAAAAAAGAAGTGAAAGATTACAACCTTGAGTGCATTTCATTTTTGCCCATTCCAGCTTAAGGAAGGCTGTTCCAGACTGGTCTTGCTTAGTCCTGTATTTTTGTCTCATAACTTCAGGTTATTTTGCTACATGTCCTTGAAAGAATTCCTTTGTCTGTGTCATAAATCCTTGCCAAGCCTTTTCTGACTGCACAGGATGCACATAGGTTTTGTATTGTCATTCACGCCAACAGTACGTCCTCTAAAGTGACACTATGTTTTCATTAGTAGGATATGGCAAAAATTATTTTTAAATACGGGCTGGCATTGAATTTTATATTTCACTTTTATATATATAATGAATCTAAACCAGAACATGGGTACCTTGTAAGTATTTAGTCAAGGAAGGAAGCATTATATCCAGGTTTCTAAAAGTCAAATGAAGCCAAGTGGAAACGTAAACACTGTTTAGTGTTTGGCTTGATCCGGTGATGAAGTTAAGAGAGTTTTGTGAAACAATCAAAAATTATTTAGTCAAAAAGAGCAAGGCTGTAAAGTAGACAATGTCATATGAACTGGTAGGTCTCTCATTCTTGCAACTGCAGGCTGATACCAGAATCACCAGGACCAGCAATTTGTGCCTTTATTTGGTGATAAATTAAAGAGGCCTCTCTGAGCTCATACAAGCAGAAAGAAATGATCTCAGACGTTTGTGAGTCACACTGTGTCTGATTAAGTTAAAGGTATAGGAGATGCAGAAAACTGCTGTGTGTGGCTATTTCTGATATATTGTGTTACGGACACTGCAGCAAAGACAGACGTTGTAGGTTTGGCATACAAACACAATGTTGTTTGATCTACCCAGTGATGCTGAATTGGTCAGCAAAAAGCATCAGTGACAAACTCTCAGCTGAATATACATTTATGGAGTTGACCAACAGTTTTAATGTATTTTCCAGGCAGCTGATAGTGTTTTCCATAGTCTAAGTCTGCTGAGACTGCTTCAATTGCATTTATCACTTTAATAAAAACTAAGGAGAAATTCATGTTCTGTATTTTTCTTACATTTGACATACTATGATGATGGCTCTTCTTTGCTTTAAATCCCATTATATTTCTAGAGATACACTTTTTCAGCTCTGGAAAGTGAGTGAGAAACTTTCTAACTGGAGTTAGATAACAGTTATATCTTTTCATGACTTACTGCATTCATGCTGTTCTGAAATGGGGGACCATATTGCTCCTGGATATGGGAGCTGTGCTTGCATCCATTTGCTCTTCCAGGGGAGTGACAGACAAGACTCCACAGGAATACAATACTTCCTGTGTTTGGAGAGCCCTTAGTAAAACTTTAGAAGCAAGTAACTCAATTGTGAACTCTCTTTAATGATGTACTAGCTCCAAGTGCAACAAAGCAATTTGGTTTTTTACTTTGAGATACTATTCCTTGCTGGTTGCACTGTCCTGTAGTTTCATCACTGCTGAACACAGGGGAGCTGCTTATTAGAATTGTTAACTAAGTTTTTAAAGACGCTGACAGATCAGTTTTGTTAATAATCAATATTAAATTTGCTTATGCTGTTCGGTTGGGACCTAAGTGTAACATGGTCCATAAAATTCTTTTAGAGCTTTGTGGATACTTTAATGCCTTGATGATTAATGAATTATGGTATATCATTGCTTTTTTCACAGTATTCATCATGTGTTAGTTTGAGTTGCAACATTTTCTTGCAATATACACTGTGTTGAATGCAACAAACCTATATATGAAATACTTGTACTTCTCTTAAGTACAATTTTCACTCTTAAGTGTAGATGTGCTGATATTTAAAGTGGTTGATTATTTTTGAGCAAAGCAGAACGTATCACACGGCAGCGGTGTGCTGGAATAGCATGCTGTACTACATTAATTCAGTCTGACAACTGTTTGTAGGTTTCATTCTGGGTCTGCACAAGTTCTATGCTTGTTTCACTTTTCAGCTGAAGGTGTTTTTTACTGCAGTTGTATTATGGAAACGTTCCTTGATGTGGATTTACTTACAGTGGTGTAAAGGCTGTTTTTGTTTAGGTGGGTTCTTTGTCAGCCAAGTGTGCTGGACATTTTTAAGACCAAAGCAACTCACCTCACTATCATAAGGTTTTTATCACCATTCAAGCTCTAGGACTGGTCCGGTAGCTGGACATTGCAGTGGTTTTGGAGTTTGTTATTTTTGTTTGGTTTGGTTTGGGTTTTTTTGTTGTGGTTTTTTTTTTTTTTTTTTTCTTTTTTTCTTTTTCTTTGCTATTGGTCTAGCTGACTTCTTAATAGATTGTTACAAGACTTCTTCTTGCATCAGTAGAGAAAATCTAAGTTACAGGCTGCTTTGCACAAGCCTTCCCTCAGCCTTCTCTTTTTTCTTTTTTTTTTCTAACTTGTATTTCTTGATTTCTTTTCCTGAAAAGAATAAGTAATGCAATTTTGTCTTGAAAGATAAGAGCTTATACCGGTTAAATAGTGAAATACAGTTTTCCATATTTATCTTATCATCTGCTTATCTAAAAGTAACTACTTTTGTACCTATGCAATCCAGGTTTATACCTTTTTGGAAAGGCATTTAAAATACCATCTAGTTTGCATTCATTGATTAGAGGAGTATTGTGTTGTTTAAATAGAGTATTACCAGCACTATGTTTAATAAATCCAGTAATATTTACAAGGAACTTCTTGGCCTAATTCAGAGTAGCCAGGAAAGCCTAAGCCCATGACTTCAGTGTTTTCAACTGGAGGAGAAATACTTCCAGGATATTATATTCTTGATTTAATATTTTGCAGAGTATATACAGATTTTAAGCAGGGATATTAGATGGCAAGATCAAACTGCAAAGGATGATGTACTCTCTGGCCCTGAACAAGAGCCAGAGCAGAACACCATGTGTTAAAAGATTTCTAGTGAGGACTATGCACATACATGTTGCTTCTTCTGTTGTATAACTTTGATCTTTGTTAGCATGCCAAGAATGAGCCAGTACCCTACAGTAGGGCTAGATAATTTCATAAACAGCCTATACTTCTCCTACAAACGTTGATTTACCTTTTATTATTAATCTTCCAGTTAAATCTAGTCACCTCTTCCCTGTGGTTAATTATGTGCAAGAAAGGTGTACTTTTGATCTAATGCTGTATTAGCTTTTCATAATCAATCAATTAAAATTCACAATTTAGCATACTATAGGTGTAGTTTTAATACAAAGGAGAAATATTTTCTGAAACTTTCTGGAAATGCTGGAACTCACATAAATAAAAACAGGTGTGTTCTTCACAATACTTGCACTATCACGGGTTACATTTGCTACCTATTTTGGTCCTTTCCAGTAATACCCCATGTTCTGGGTCACAGTTAATGGCAATTTTCCTAATTTTGTTAATAATACTAAATGTTAACCTATGTAGTCTCCAGACGTTGAAATTTGCAGGAACATATATGAAAGTTTTCAGTAACAGAATCCCTAGGAGACCTGTGTTAAGTGTATAGTACAGCAGTTCATTAGAGTTCTAAATTTAAAACAAAATTACATGTCATGAAAATCAAGGATATTTTAGTCTTCCAGAATTTTTTGCTAATGCAATAAAAATTTTGCATTTCCTGTATTAACTTTATAAGTGTAATATAAATTAGCTTGACTTTAGTAGCTGCAAAAATCATGTAATAACATGTTCCTCCTATGCTGGTATTTAGAACCAGTTAAGTATTTTCATTGGAATTTTCTATTGTAGATTAATTATTTTTTTCCATGGGGTTTTTTTTTGGTTTTAGGGTTTTTTTTTGTTTTTTTTTAAATCTTGGAGAGAATAAAACACATTTTGCTTTTAAAACATTGAAGTCAGTTAAAATAGGCTTACTGATTTTTATCCAGAGTGTAAAGATTGTGATCAGTTTCTGGGTTGCTGCCATCAATATACATTTAGGTTATGCAGGATTTTGTCTTAATATGATCAGTCTTTATTTATGTAAAGTAGAATTCTGACACCATTGATCTGTATTATTAAAATGCATAGAGCAGCTATCATATCCTGGGCTTCTGCTGAAATATGCTTTTAATTGAAGCAGAATTGTAGCAATATATTACTAATGTGAATCTAGTTAAAGAGTACAGCATTGACTGCAGTGCTTCATTGTTGTACAATGGGCTCTGTTTTGTGGGATTGAGTGTAAATGTTGTCATGTGTCTTTGAGGGGTGCTCAGTGCAGGAAGTGATCATATAAAGACTTTATTCTGGAAGATGTGCACTTACAGTTGACATGACACACAGTGTTTGTCCATGAGAAAAAAGGCTAGAGCTGTATGATGTTTGTATTTTAGAGAGATATTTTAGACAGACAGTTAATACTCTGAAAAGAGGGAGTTCATGCCCATATATAGCTTAATTGTGCCTTGGTATAGCAAATAATTCTGAAGAAGTCCTTTAACTTTGCTTTGTAGAAAAAGAAAAAAAAGGTGCTTAAAAAACGGTAGCTTAAAAAACAAGCTTCAGGTGAATAAAAACACTGAAGAGAAGCTGGAGTTTTTACACCTTTCTCCATCTACAGTGCAAAGGCCAGGCACTGTGACTCCCTGTGGTACATTTCATGGTGTTCTTGCTGCAGAGTGACTCAGAAAAAAAGCCAAAATGTGAGGAAATAGAATTCTTACATTTACCATTTTCATGTGCCACAAAGTGCTAGGCTGATTCACTTCAGTTCTTACCCATGAATGTCAGTGTTCATGTACTTAGTGCACAATTAAATTATTAACATTGATTTTCGGAGCATCAATTGAGACCTTCAATACATATGCTAGTATTTACATGATAGGAACCTTAGTTTCAATGCTAATGAGGTTTTAGTCATCATGACCATGTAAAGTGTGTTGAAGAGCAAATGGGAAGTGAACATCTCAAAGAGAGTATATAAAAGAACTTTGGAAAAATGTGAAATCATGTTCGTGTCAACTGCTTTTCAAATGACAAGAACAGACAGATCTCCAATACCATCGAAAGGTGGTACATTGGGAATGAACAGAAATGTGTGTATTTTGCTCAGTGCAACACTGGAGCAGTGTTTCTCACTGTCACAGGTTATTATTGTTGTGAGTCAGATTTAAAAAATCTTTCACCAGCTCTTTCCATTGGCTTGGGAAAGTATGTTATTCTTCTGAAAATGCAGGTATTTACAGGAATATTAGGAAGAAAGGAAGGGTATGGTAGGCAGTTGGCATATTTGGTAATACACAGTCATTAAAAGTTAGAAGACTTTCTCTTTTGACCAAAAATCTTTCAATAGTCTTGAATAAATATTGCTGAAACTGTCAGAAATATCTGTTGTAGTCTAGATCTTGAATCAGATGGAGAGTATTGATAAGAAATGCTCTAGTGTTTCCATTGTTCCTGATCAGTTATCATCATCTCTTCTTCCGTTCAGTGGGTTTCGTTGAAAGTTTCATAACTAGACAAGGTTGCATTTCATATGTTGTTGTTATTTGCAAAAAATAGCCTTCCACTCCCAAGTAAGTCAGGGATTTCAATTTTTAGGGACATATTGGTACATAAATACTGATACATGAGCAAAAAGAAATAAAAGTCAGTTTTATAACATGTTTTTCAGGCACTTAAAAGAAATTGTGGATGCCAAAGTAGAGAACTGCTTCCCTAGAGTGAATAAAATTTAGCAATGTAAGTCCAGTTGCTTTAACAAAGCATACATTGCAATACTGCAAGCAGTCTAAAATTATCATCATCAGTGAGGACATTAATGAAACCTTGTTTTTCTTGTAATTTCAAACTGCAAAAACAAGTCTTTGGGGCATAATAAGATGATAGCATACGGCATCTGTTTTAATAAGTGATGTTCAGATTGGATGTTTATATTTTGAAATCTTCATTGTTAAGTTTTTCTTTATTTGGTGACTGTTATTGCCCATGGTGGCCACAGTCACAGGCGGAACAGGCCTGTCTTGATGATTTAAAAAACAACCCAAAAAAAACCCACTAGGAAAAAAAAATTCCTCTCATGTACTACTCAGTGACTCAATGTTTTCTGGCATAGGGTTATTCTGTTGACTGATTGCCACTGGATTTTATTTATGCTTTTTAATTAACAATTACAGTTTAAATATCTCATATAAATCTATGGTCTGGAGGGGGTGGTTGTTGAACTTTATTATGTTGTTTTAGTATGCAGAAATATCACAGTATTAGATTTCACTAGATCCCTGCTTTGTAGTGGTTCTCTTTACCTTTTAGGAGCCCAAAAATGACTAATTCATTTTGGGTTGGTCTGTTTTCCAGTTTATGTAATTTCACTACAGAAATTCTTCTTTAGGAACAAGAATCTGCAAGGGTTTATTTAAAAAAAAAAAACATATTGCAGCTAAGGACTGTTCAACTAATATAGTTTTATGGGGTATAATGAGGGAGCTTCAAATCATATTCACCTTTAATTTCTATAATATTATTGCAACAATGAATAAGGTGCTTAATTACCTTTCCAGTATGTCAGGGTCTTTTCTTTTTCTAAGTATGCTATAGGAAATAAGCACAAAGGATTTAAATTGATCTCTTTTTATACTCATCTGCTCACGTAATTGATTCCCCAGTATTGAAACCTATTCTTTTTGTCGGTATACCGAAGATTTCTTTGCAAAGATCCAGCCCCAGCAGGTTGATTACACACTTGTTACCTGTAATTCAATACAGCAGTGCCCTGTTTACAAAGTCCAGATTTCCTGGGCTGTCAGTTAGGGCAATCAGCACAAAGACCAAGTGCTTTTGGAACTAAATAAACAATGAGAAAAACATTCAGGGCTGCCAGTAACCTTCACAGGTAATTTAACAGCCTTTGACTACAAGGCATCAGTTGCTGTAGATGTCTGGCGAATATGAAATCTGACATTCTCCCTTGCCATGTTCTGCCAATAGGTCGGTGTGTAATCTCTCACCCGGGCTCGCCGCCGCTCCGCTGCGCTCACCCAAACCGCCTTTATTATGACAGACGCCCACACCTGCGCTCTGTCACCTATGCTCCTCCGAAGGGATAGAGACAATTGTTTACATTTGCAGGGTTAAGCAAATTTAATGTCCCTCCCTTGTCCCCTCTGCCATTCCTCTTCTGGCCACCACCCTGGCCCCTGCAGGCTTTTTGATCTCTTCTTAGAAGTGTTTAAATATGAAGAAAGAAACTGCTTGATCAATTCTGCATAAATTGGACTGTGTTTTTATTGCAAACAGGGAACAGAGTTATCTCTATTGTCTAGATGACCTTTAAGTACGGACAGATTACTTTATTGTCTAAAGCATTGGTTTTATGTATTTTTAATTTAACTTGTTTTATTTCTGGTGTATTTGGTACCTTTCCTGTTGATTCGGATAATGATTAGAACAGCTATTTTAAAGACCTCTGACATATTAATGCAGACAAAAATATCCATTTCCAGAAGAAAACAGAGACAGAGATTCATCTTAGTCTGTGTAAGAAAATTTCATATATTTTACTTCAACAGTCAAATCTCTTTGCAAGCAGATAAAATTGTTATCTACATAAGTTTAAAAGTGCATCTGTTAAAAAAAACACAAACCCATAAAAAACAAGTATAATACTTGTAAGTTAGATGTTTATTGTCCATATAAACTACCCAAACTATCTGACAAATAAGCTTTTTCTTGTGTACCTGCAACATACTTGGCTCATAGAATCATGTTTTCTTTTTTAATTATTCCTGATAAATATATTTGTAGAGTAGACATCTTGCATGCTTTTATAAAGAATGCATTTTTTCATAACTGTTGTGCAAATATAAGAACTGAAATTATTTGAAAGAATTGTGAAAGTCTATTATTCGATTATGCTTTTACCAGAAACTGTTTTAGGCTTTCACTGATGAATTTCTGAGTGTCTTGTGTTTAGTGTAATAGGAGATAGCTGAAGGTGTTGTGCAACAGACACTCCTTGATGCTTGATACACTATCCACTCTCCAGTTCTGTCTCAGGCATCATACTTGTGCAGCTGTAGATAGATGTGCATCCATGACTGAACACCAAATGTATGTATTTGGTGTTATTTTAGTTCTAATGATTTGCCATGTCTGACTTTGCAATGAACATAGAGATTTAAATTATATACAGACATGATTTCGATTGTTATGTGGTGATATTTTTTTTCTTTTTAATTATATTGTTCTCTGCAAAAACAGAGGCTGGAACACTGGCAGACCAGAAGCAGTTTACTAAAAGCATATGTAATTTAAGTGAGAAATTCCAAAACCGTTTGGGGATCCCTAAATATTTGTTGGTCTTTCTGTCATCCCAGGGGAGCAGGGAAGCGGATAACAACACCACGGTTTTCACTGTGCATTAATGGGGTCAGTAACAATGCTGTGAAGGCAATGATCTTACTAAGAACAAAGTATTGTAAAAATTTAACTCATTTGCAATGTCTGGGCGCAGCAACAATTAAGGATTCTAGAGTAGAAAGTGCTAATGTGATTGTAAGTGAAACAGGCAATTGGGCATAGCATGGTAACCTGTGGGAAGCAGCCATGTCCTGCATGGGCTACTCGTGGAAACTTATGGAGCGAACAGTGACAACCCAGTATTTATGGTATGTTTCACACTAGTGGAGCCATTATATGGTCAGAATGGGTTGCATTTAACTGTTTCAGCAATGGCAAAGTAGGGAAATGCCACAGAAAAGTGCTTCTGAGTTGTTATCTGCTTACTTGTACTTCATTTAGACATTGAGCACACACTGTAGCCTGATGATAATATATCTTTACCAGGTTTTAGGCTCATCTCAGATAATCAGTGTAATACTTTCAATAGAGATCATCTGTAATTTTTCTTTAATTATTTCTTTTCCATTACAAAATGATCTATACTTGACAAGAACCAAGATGATTTTAACTCCCAGTCAAATACTTGATCTGCAAAGGTAGCAATGTTTCTGTTATGCCCTGAAATCAGCCTTACCTAAGTGAGAAATAAGATCTCTGTGTGAACAGCCATTTTACTTGCGGGCCCTGTGCTACCTTCTGTGTTTTTAACACAGTAGAGCTAAGCTGAAGTTCCAAATGCGCTGTAGCCAAGAGGATTTTTTTCATAAGGTTTGTCACAGACTCTTAAGACATTTCTTAGAAGTACCCCTAAACTGATTGCTGCACAGTTGCTTCTTTTGCAAGATAAGAGAAGAAACCCCAAGGAAATGCAGAAAAATATTGGAAGATTGGTAGTTTTTGAATTTCAGTAGCACACTGCCCAGTGATTCCATTAACAACTGATAAACCCTTCTGCTTTAAGTTTTAGTCCCTCTTGCCTTTCTGTATTGAATGATGGGGTTTTCTGTGTGTGGATTCGAGCTAGATTAGAGACAAAGGCCAGACTGTTTCTTTAAGATGAGAACCATCCTAGATTTCTAATCTATGCTTATTGTTATTAGTGGGTTTGATGGCACAAGCAGCCCAGAGGTCAAAATCAAGTGGAGGGCTAATGTTAGGACTCAGCTTCATTTTAAACAAGATTATGAACAAAATTTAAATATGATTGTGAAGAAATTGTGTCTTAAGAGGATTTGAGTGGGTAGATGTGTGCAGCAAACTTTGCATGTGCTTCTGCTTCAGGATCTGTCTTTCCAATCAAGTTCTGAGTTGATGAAATTCTAGCATAGGTAGTTCTCTTCACAGTTATTTTTCAGCTCCCAGACTCTATCCCACACATTTGAAATACTTCCATTCTACTACTTTGATTTTATTAGTAATTTGTCCCTTTAAAAAAATTATTTTATTGTGTTTTGTGTCTTATTCTGCCACAGAACTCTCCCGATGGGCAACACTTCATAAATTTCAGCAGCAACTATGTCCAATTTAAACAAATAAATATGCCTATCTAATGAAAAAAACCCAGTTACTACTTGGTTAAAAAAAAACAATACAAAGCCTGGATTTTGTGTCAGGAATTGCAGCTACTCCTGTATTTATCTATCTTCTGACCAAATGGAAAGCCCTAGCTATCTCACTTATCTCAGTAATGTACATTAAGCACACCCAGATAAGATAATATTTACATATTGCTGCTTTCAAATCTCTTTCTGTGGAAGGCTGTGGTTTGTTGTTAGGTTTGCTTCTAGTTTTCACTGTAGACTACTTCCAGTACATCGTATTTGACTGATCATGCACAGTAATCTACCAGTCAAGAGTGATCAGGAAAGGGAGAGAAAATGCTGCTGAATCTTCAGCTCTACTGCTGGTTTCCCATTCCCCCAACAGAGGGAAAGCATCTGAAGGCAAATCCCACATGTTCTGCATCTGCATATAAAGTAAGTCGGGATAAAACTGTTAGATTTTTCTTGGAAAAAACCAAAAATGGTTAGCTGTTGTTAGCTGGAGAATGATCTAGTTTTTGTCTTCTATTTTAATGAATAGCTTCATACCTCTTTACTTCAGGGCAGATTTAATACTACTGTTGATATTCTGATATCTCTGGAGTGTAATGTATTTATGTTACAGTATAATTGTATTTTACACTTCTTTGTTTAACTTTTGATTCTCAAATTCATCTACCCATATCAGAGGGGAAAAGAGACTGAAGATATTTTAACTGTGTTCTAATCATTCCTGACTCTTAATTTTTAAACAACATATTAAGCATGGGGTTTCTTCTCTTAACAATATATCAGTTGAACAGGATCAGGCCTTAGTTCAAAACAGAATTCTCACAAATCAAATTGATGTATTTTTTAAATCCAGAAGAGTATTAGGACTGTCAAAGGAATTCTTCCTTACACCTCATTTTCTGTCAGCAGGTGTTTGTTCATTTGTTTGTTTGGTTTTAACTCAATTTGTCATCATGAATGCCTAAGCAGGTTAGCTTAGGTTAGTAGCAAACACCAAAAAGATATTTCTATGTCAAATGAAGCAGGGTTTTCATAATAGAAACACACATTAATTAAAAAATTCCTACTGTAAAGTGTTGTTAATAAGCATAAAGCAATATTAGTAACAGAGTTGAAATGCAGCACAACTTGAGAGATGCTTTGAGAAATGCACTACTTTTACCTGTAGTGTCCTTAACTGGGGTTTTACTGAAAATCACTATACTCACCTGAATTAAAGATGACACTTTTGACAGTCAAGCAAGAAAAGCTTAAAGAGAAGATGTAGGAGAAGGCAGCCTTCACACAAGGTACACTGCTGTGTAAATTAATTCTGGGAGATCAAGAAGCAATATTTTATAAAATGTATTTGTAGGTTTCCTTTGCCATCCGTAGGGTCCCTCTCACCCACAGTCTCCCATTCTTTTTCTTTTTTTTTTCCTCCTACATATTCTCTGTAAATTCCTTTCTTAATTATACCAATGACATTAAGAATTCTTGAGAGGCAAAAACATATTCATACAAGACCCATTGTATCTCTGACAGATTTTACAATGAAGGAATTCAGTTGGAATTTTATCAGAATATCAGAGAAGAACTATCACTACAGCTAGCTTTACTTATGTTCTGGAAACTTTAGGGTCGTTTTTATGAGAGGGCAAGGAAGTTGTATGCTTTGGGGTTTTGTTTTGTTTTAGGAATTTCACAAATGGGAAGATCTCTTGGAACTCTCAACTCTTCTGAGTTTGTGTTTTCTTGAACACTGGGCTGCTACTTGCCTGGAGCATTCAGTTGTAGAGCCATTATTCTTCAGGTTGTGTTCCAGTCTCACCATCTCTCACATTTAACTGTAAAATGCATGATAATTAATATTTACATTGACCCCCAACATGACAACATGAGAATTCAGGTGGTTGTATGAGAATCTTCTATTAATTTTTCCTTCTTGTTGTTGTTGTTGTTGGTTAGTTGATTGATTGGTTTGGTTTGTTTGGGTTTTCTTTGCTTTGTTTTAAATTAAAACATTCAGTCTTCATTATAATGGAAATATACTTGATGTGACCTTGAGACTTACTAGCATGGGCAAAAACTTCTGTAGCTTTGTGTCCAAGTTTCTCAGTGATTACTGAGTAGTGAGGTTTGAGTACCTTGCACACAAAGAATGGCACTAAGCCCAAAGGAATAATCCTTGTTCTTTTTGTGCAGGGAGGGCTTTGGCCCTTTGCTTTTCCCCACGCTGATATGGTCCTGGGTGGAAATAGTCATGTTGGTTGGAGCTTGACATTATGATGGCTGGAGGCAGTAGCAAAGTCTGTGGTGGTAAAAGAAAAGAGGAAGAGAGATTAGTCCCAAGGCCAAGAAAGAACAGCAAAGGGAAGGGCTGAAGAGTGGGCATGTGTGATCCACGGGGCATTGCCTGGTTCCTAATGTGAGGAGTATGATTTTTTCCTGCTGTGTAGGAGGAAGGAGAGAGAATGTATTTCTACAGAGCTTGTTTTGTTGACTCTTTCTCTTTGCTAGCCTTTATACATATAATCTTTGAATGGGTTGTGTTGGAAGGGACATTGAAGATCATATGGTTCCACCCCTCCCGGCCGTGGACCGGGACAGACCAGGTTACTCAAAGCCACATCCAACCCAGCCTCAAACATTTCCATTGATGGGGCATCTACAGTTTCTCTGCGCAACCTGTTCCAGTGCTTCACAGCTCACTGAATAAAGATTTTTTTCCAAGTAACTAAGTTAAATATCTCCTCTTTTTTAGTTTAAACTGTTCCCTGTTGTCCTGTCCCAATCTGCTCTTGTCTCAACTGTTGAGTAACCTCAACTGTTGGTGCACGTGAGGCCTTCTAGGAGTAGGAAAAAATTAAAGAATCTGTTGATGTCTTCTCTCCAGTATTCTTCAGCACATCATACTCATCTGCATGCAGAAGGCAAAGGAATCCCTTCTAAGCTGACATAAAGAAAGCCAGAAATCCATGTTAATTCTCTGAATCTCCATCAGCTCCATGTCTATTAAAAGCATTGGTATAAGATGGAGGCATAGCATTTGTTTATTTGAAAATGTGTTCCTGATAAGTATTGCATTTCTGCTCCAACTTGGTCTTACTGTTATTTGAATGCTAGCATGTATCCTGACCTTAATTGTTCTTCCAGAATAAATCTTTCTGGCTTATATTCCCTTCTCTAAAGCAGGTTGCACCACATTTAGTGTTTTCTTCTTTTAAAAACAAACATAGTCTGTCAATGGTATTATATAAACAGATAGCTGTAAAATATATTGTCCTTATGTATCATCATAAGGCAAATCCAAGCTGTATTTATTTGCTATAACCATTGACTGCACTGATTGTGTCCTTATGAAAATAAATGTTTCTTTAAGAATATACAGGCCAAATTAACATAGTTAAGAAATGAAGGGAGCAGGGGGAAGGTTTCCTGAACATTTTATCAAAGGAGTTTGTAAAAGGAAAAATGTCAAAAGTCGTGATGAGTAACAGAAAATTAGGTTTAAGATTGGTTTTCAAGTGAAAGATATATTTAACTAACTTTTTAGGTTTGAGTTTATTGTAACATAGAATTTAGTTAAATGCTCCGTATGCGTGCCTGGCTCTAGAACATGAGTTTCATAAAAATTCTTTGAAAGCAAAACATTGAAGTTATGTTTTTTTAAAGATTTTTTTTTTTTTGATGTAGGTTTAGTATCACTGTCACAGCATCTGAAGCTTCTTTGGAAGAAACTACGTAGGTAACACTTTTATTAGGGGTTTGCATCATAGAGACTTTTGTGATTGATTTGTACATACTACAGCAAAAATTGCAGCAATAAAACAGATCTTACCCAAATGACAAGTTGAAACAAATAATTTTATTTATTTATTTATTTAAATGAATTTAGAACTTATGAAAAGAGTCAGATTGACAGCCACAGAGACTTAATTCCTCTGTTCCACAGACTAAGTACAGAAGAAAGTAGCGCAGGATGCTCATGTGGCCCTGCTAATGTCTTAACCTTGATCTGTAGCTACCACCTTTAGACATGAGTAGTTCAATTTACATCCCCATTCTCTCCTTAAACTAAAATTGCCAACAAGAGTGGGAAATGTGATATTGTAGAGGAGACTGGTCCCACAGAACTGCAGACTGATATTGCAGGGACAGTTCACACTCTTGAGTAACCACTTATCTGGCCAAAGTTCAAAGCAGAAGGATGTGTTTGTGAAGGTGTCCGCATTCCGATGCAAAAGTCCCAAAGTGGTTTGTTGTCTGGATGTGGTATTCCACTTTGCTCCCTGATTAAATCCAGCCATTGTTAGGGGATTTTGCTTTCTGTCCACATATATTTGCATTTCAGTTGCAATTTGAGCAGCTGTTCAGAGGATCAATCATTTGTTTGGTTTTTTTTTAATTCAAAGAAATCAAAACAATTGTCCCTCAACACCAGGTCTGAAGACTCTTCCCACAAAGAAGATCTTGAACTTTGCCAGTTCTTCCCCAAAACTTTCTCTACCAGTGAGTCTGATCAGGAGTAAATTATACTGCCCTTGGTGGAAGAGATTAAACAAACTGTATAGACTTCTGTGCATCAGACTTTGGCATGTCTGCTTTCTCTTGAAGCTTGCCTTGTGCCTCTGTCATAGCAACTATGGAAATCAGTCAGAGACAGCTGTTAATGCTTTTAAATGGTGATTTCCACTTGCGTGCGTTTGAATTAGTTAACCTTAGTTATTTCTTTGCAAAGGTCAAGTAAAATTATTGTCCTGTTGCAATACCCCCATATTGAATAGGAACTATTAGGCATACCAAGAGTAGTGATGTAATATTATTTCATTGCTAAATTGAATTAAGATCACAGAATTAACTAGGTTGGGAAAAGACCTTTGAGGTTATCAAATCCAGGATATGACCTAACACCACCATGTCAACCTGACCATGGCATCAAATGCCACATCCAGTCTTTTCTTAAACACCTCCAGGGACGGTGACTCCACTACCTCCTTGAGCAGCCCATTCCAATGTCTAACTACCCTTTCTGTGCAGAAATCCTTCCTTATGTCTAAACCTCTCCTGATGCAGCTTAAAGCTGTGTCCTGTCATGCTTTCACTGATTGCCTGGGAGAGGAGGCTGACCTCCGCCTGGCCACAACTTCCTTTCAGGTACTTGTAGAGAGTGATAAGGTCTCCCCTGAGCCTCTTCTTCTCAGGCAAAACATTCCCAGCTCCTTCAGTTCCTCCTCATCGGTCTTGTATTTCAGACCCTTCAGCAACCTTGTTGCCCTTCTCCAGACACACTCCAGCATCTCAACATCCTTCCTAAACTGAGGAGCCCAGCACTCAAGGTGCGACCTCACCAGTGCCGAATACAGAGGCCAATCACTGCCCTGCTCCTGCTGGCCACACTATTGCTGATCCAGGCCAGGATGCCATTGGCCTTCTTGGCCACCTGGGCACACTGCTGGCTCATGTTCAGCCACTGTCAAACAGCACCCCCAGGTCCCTTTCTGCCTGGCTGCTGTCCAGGCACTCTGTCCCCAGCCTGTAGTGCTGCAGGGGATTGTTGTGGCCAAAGTGCGCAGATGTTCTTAAGATGTTTGTAAGGTCAATACTGCAGAGATGTGCCCTTTTGCCACAAGGGTCTATTCCAAGTCAGAACATCAGTCCTAGATGAGAAATAATGTATGAAATATTTTCTATAGTTTTCAGGTTTTATTCTGCTTGTATGTTTTAAAGCTGTACTGTTAGATGTAGTTTAATTATGCTTCCTTAAAAGGAAGCAATTGTTTGAGCTGTTTACATTATTTAAAATGTGAACCTTACACTGAGAATAGGAAAACTGTTCTTTTGGTTGTTTTTGTAGTCGCATGTAGACAAAAGAACTTAAGCACTTAATTATTAATAGATTTGATTGGAATGATAAAAATTCTCACTGATTGAGACAAATTCCATTTGAGTTAACTTTGGCACGTGATGCTTTTGTTGTTGTTGCTGTGGTCAAGTTAGTGGCTGCTGATGCAACTTGACCTGTAGAACTGGTCACTAGAACACTACTATGCAGAAAAATATAAGTATATTTTTGTTATCCAAAGTAAGCAGTCTTATTGTAATACTAGTGGTATATTCCTTTGTTGTATTGTCAATATGACACAGCTCTTGTACATTCGTTTGATATTTGCCTTTGTGTTTTTGGTGAGATCTCAGCTCAATATTGAGGAGTGACATACTTTATTTAGCACATATATATGAATTAACAAATGGCTTTTTGCTGGAGTTTAACTTTTAATTGTAGAGCTTTTTTTGTGGGCAAATTACCTGTGCTTTATGAATTGTACACTGCTGTAACTTTCTTTAAGAGGGTAATATATATCATTAAGTGAGTGAAATAAGATGGGTTGGCATTAAACTCAGATTGGATCTTTCCATCAGTAGCAGCGCAGCTTCGGAAGGTTGTAATCTTAAAATTCTCAGCTTCTAAGAGCACTTTTGTGAATACTTTGTACAAAAAAAAAGTTAATTCTTCCAAGTAAGTAAAAAATCTAATAATTTTGGTAAATGATCATGTGGTGATTATTAAACTAATATGTAATTAGCATTTTCTAATGACAATCATAATCTTGACAAATGCTTTCATTCATTTTTTTCTGATCATTAAAGATTTTTAAAAGCACTGATCTTTGTTAGCTGAGGCCCTTGGCTGTTCATCAGTGGTGCAATTCAACCTAATACTCCAGTAGCCAGTAATCAGACAGTTGACTATTAAGTGAAGGAAATTTTATCATTTTCTTTATGAATATCGCCTTTATTTCTTGTCTAACACAATAGGTAGACAGAACTGTAAGAACCTTTAACTGATGCATATTCATCCCTTTTCTAAAAATGGTGAATTACACCAGTTTTTTATGTTTTATATAATCAAAATTCAACCAATACTTCAACAATAGTATGGTCTTCAAGGTTTTTCAAGTACAAGTTTTTGTATTTTTTTTTTAAGTTGAACCAGAAGTAGATTTCAATTTTCTCAATATCTGTATTTGTTATTACCTCTAATAGGTTTGATTTTCTTTGAAGGGATGTTGTAGTTTTTTTCTGTGTTAAAATGTGTAATTTCTTCTCTTCAGAAGCAACATACTTGCTATTATGAATTCCTGTGGATAGCCATTACTTATGATATATTACCTAAGAGCTTGGTTCTACAAATTGGTAGTTAACTTACATCAGATATACTGAACGTGGCTTAGCTAAATGTTCTCCTATGTGCAGGAAACACATCCCATTATCAGTGCTGATGTTCATATCCTCTTGTTTTCCTTTGAAATTCCTTGTATTTTTGACCTATGCCATCACAGAGATACTCCTCTCTGCAGCAACTCTGCAGCTGCTCAGATCTCTTGTCTCACTTTGCTGAAACACATTCAGAATTCGTGGCCTCTCTGCAGCCTAACTCCTTTTTCAGGCTTGTTTGTCCACCAGTCTTGTTTTCAGTTCTTTTCCCTGCAGTTGAAATGGAGTTATTTTATATTTACAGAATGCGAAGGATAAAACAAGCGCGCAAAAAGTATAGCAGTGTAGTACATTGTACCAAAATATTTCTGTGTTTGTTTACTTAAGATGTTTGAGTTTATGCAGAGACAAACTGACTTCAAAAATATAGGACAGATGATCAGAAATGTGGATAAGGACAGCATGTTCCTCTGCTTTATTTAGCACTGAGCATATTAATGGGTGCTCAATAAATGGTAATGGTTTTGGAGACATGATGATTGATGTTTCCTGGATCAAAACATAGGGGTTTTGTTTAAGAACAGCCCAGCTGGCAGAGTGATCCTTTTTTGAAACTGTTTGTGATCAAAATATGTCAGAGCTGTATCTATAAAATACAGTAGGCAAGACTTTTTGTCAGTGGATTGGTTAATTTATTTTAACAGTAAACTATCAACTGTATCCTTGATTATTCATCCCTCCTGTCACACCATATTCCTATCAGTAAGTTAGAGTGCTGCTCTTTTTCTGCTTCCCAGATTTTGTTTCTCATGTTGTGAACATACTGCTCTCAAAAAAGGGCTATATATTTTTGGAGTAAGAACACATACGAGATACTGAAAAGAGAGAATTACGTATTTATTTGTGTACAGAATTGCACCACACACATAGTTTGGACAGCCAGTATCAAGGAACAGAAAACTATCACCTGTCTTTTAAGGAAGCCATGGATGTAACTCATGTGGTGCCATCATCCCTGGTCAGAGCACACCTCAGTGTGACTGGCATAACCAGAAACTCCAAGATCAGAAAATTAACATGTCTCTTACTTTGTCACCTCAGTTCGCTGTTCCTCTTAAAGAAGCAGTGCTTTTTGGCTTTGAGTTAAAAGGAGATGGCTTCCAGACTAATAGCTTCTAAGATACTTAGCACAGGCACTGAGCAAAGCCAATTAAAGCCATCCTTGATATTTCCATGGTTGAAGTAGTAAGTGGGAATTCAGAAACAAAGCGGGCAAATTTAGCTTTCTTTTCTCTCACCCTTTTTCTGGACGCCACCTCTTCCACTTCTATCTCCACCCAGCTCTTTTATCATCCTTAAGGAAAATAAATTGGTTATAGTATCCTTTCTGACCTTTTTTCAGTTTGTTGTGTATGTTTTTCTTCAGGTTTTTAAAGCTCTTTGGATACTCTCAAGAGTAAAGTAAAAATTTTTAAGGAAAAACTCACAAAGTTGATTACACTTTAAAAAAATGGGAATTAACTTCAAATATTGGGAGCATATTTTCCAGTTAAATTACATGAAATGCTTTTACTTATTTCATTTGGAAACTTTGTATTTTTGAATTTTTATTAAAATTATTATTTTAAGTAAAGCATGAAAAAATCTATTGTTAAGGAGTCTAAAAATCTGAATCTCTCCATGGGATAGATATGTAAATATCCAGAGTACACAATTCTTATTGTATTGATGTGTGGCAACAAGAACCTCATGAACTAGGTTTATTGACAAAATAGACTGCAACAGCTCTGAAGAGTGGCTCATTGTGTCTGAATGCATTTACGCAGCTTTAATTCCTGAATTAATTATACAATGTACTGTCAAGCTACAAAGAAAAAGCCATTAAAGTCATCTGTGTCAAAGGAAATTTGTACATTGAGGAGTAGATTGTGGCATATAGCCACAGCTGCAAGTCTGGGTTGTATGGGGAGATTGTCTGCCCAAAACAGAGTTGTTGTACAACCCTCTGGTTACAGTGAAGGCAACAAGAGTATTTGTATTGCCAGCTTACATGTTGCTGCACAGCTGGTCCGGGTGGTAATTTCTGATCTCTGTTACTTGCATTTAAGATTACTGAATTTCTCGCTTCCCTCAAAAATGAAAACGAGTAACTATTCTTACGTAAGTATTTGAGTCTAGAAACTCGGGACATTAAACCCTCAAATATCTGAGCTAACACAATTTAGGAAAAGACTGCAAGGGTAGCACTGTAGTGTTGCAGACATAATTAAGAAGAATGACTCTTCCCAACTGGGACAACCCCATCACCCCTTTTTCTGCCCATTTCTAACAATAGTTGTAAAGGTATTTTACAGTGCTGGGGCTTTGCTTACTCCATGCTTACTCCCATCTGCTTTTTGCTTTTTTAGTAGTTCAATTGAGGCACTGATCTTTTAATGACTCAGTGAGGAAAAACTTTTTTTATCCTCTTGAAATGCCCATGCACCTCATAAAGAAATTTGGTTCCTAATGGCAGCTGTATTGCTGAAATTCCATCATGTGTTGCTTTTTATGAGATGTGGGCATTTGAAAAAAAAAGAAGTAATTTCTCACAGAGAAATTCTGAGGACAGTGATCTTTGAGGGCAGAGTTTCATGCCAACAACATACAAAACAAGTAGCTGAAGCCAGGGCCTGAATACATTTACTGCAAAGAAATCGTGAAAAAATCCTCTCCCCAGTGGCAATAAAGCACCTTTTGATCTGTATTTCTGAAGCTGTGCTGTTCATTGTTGCTTTCTTTTGTTCTGCTTCTGCCTCCTTTTTCCCCAACAAGCCTGTTTGCTTTAGCCTGCCTGTTTGGTGCTTTGCAGAGCATCTCTGTGGAGAGGGATTTCATAGCACGTAGGTTTATGTGCCTTGTAAAAATTCCTCGCAAATACTGTTCCATCATTACTTAGCAGGAGTACAGCACTTTTGCTGCATGGTGCTCTTGACTGAAGGCATAAGTGGTGTATAGGCCCCTGGATAGTTCCTTTGTGCTGAAGCAAATTTGACTTAAGATTTTTTACTTAAAACAAGGATAATCATATTTGCATGTGGCACAGTTTCTTTGGCAGCCTCAGCACCTCAGCCATTTTTTATGCTCCCTCTTTTTTTTATTGTTATTATAGCAGTTGTCCAAACATACAATCACGTGATATAATCTGTCTGGAAATTCTAATTCTGATGAGAGCAGAGGTGGGAAGAAGGAGGTGGCAAATTGAAGGTTTCATTATTTTAAATTCAGCTTTTGCTTCAGTCTTCTCAGTGTTCCAGAATCCTCCACTGCGATCACGTTACTGGGACATATAAATGGTCTCAGAGATACAAAACTCGAAACCGGTATTAAGTCAATTTGATATTTGTGTGTCGTGGGTTTCACTGTAAATCACTCCAAAGCTGAGCATGCCAGTTTAACCCACAATATGCTCAAATTAGCTGAGACCTTTAACTGCAGTGGCACTAGCAGACCTCACTTAAATATTGTAAAATATTATTATTTGACTGGTGCTCCTTTAAACTAGGCTATTTATTGTGTGTGCTGAATATTATACCAAATACAGCTTTTGCAGAATTTCAGCCTTGTGGCCAGGGACATAGAATGGAAAACATTGACTGTTAAATAACATACAAATTAACTATCCAGAAGTTTAATTCAAAGAACAGATTAATAAAGCTGTCAAAACTACCTATCCTCCTAAATATTATAAATATTATTATCTTACCATGTTACTGTAACCCAGTAAAGACTTGGAGATATCAGCATAAATGATTTTATCTAGTATTTTTCTTTTCAAGATAAATCCAAAGGTGTTAAGATCACATTGGTTTTATGGTCATATTTGATATATGATAATATCATCTATGTCTGCAGAATTTATGATATTAATATGAGGAGAATGGTGGGATTATTATTATGGGTCACACAGAATTACAGATCCCAATAATAGTACACCTAAAAAAAGAAAAACTGTCAGCTGTAGTGTAGTGTCAGCGCCCATCTTTTCAAGCTGTTGTAGCTCACATTACAAAGAAGGCCATTTTAGCTAGGAGCATAACAATCTCATTGTATTAATCATTTTCTGTGTTTAAGCAATATGAGGATGTCTGCTTTCAGTGACAGAAATAAAATCCTTGAAGGAAACAGTCTGTGAAATAAACTCTGAAGGGACAGTGAGACTGCCTCTCTTTACTCCCTGTGGCCTAATTAAAGAGTGGAAAAGCCACCATAAAAGAAATTAAATTTAAAAAGACAGATTAGCAACAGGAAGGGTGTGGCAGCAACTGATGTCCGTGTGGTGCTCCATTTGCAAGTATCATGAAGAGGGGTTGTGCTAAGAAGCAAAGTAGGGAGTTGATGATCATGGATTTTTAGAAAATATTATCACTTTGGCAATTACAGGATTCTCTAGTCTGGTCTAGTATTTTCTTTTTGCAATCCTCTGCAGCAATGTAACACCAAGAGAAAGAAAGCCCTACATCCCCAGGTGTGCTATTCTGCTGGTAACATTTCATTAATAGAAAGCATAATGAATAAATAATTTTTAATCAAGCTTTTTAAGATGCATATACATGCCTATACACATTTTCCCAAACATAAGTATTAGCATTGGACCCAGGCCTTTGTTGGGTGATTGGGTTTATTTTGTTCTTTTCTTAAATTGCTGGGGTTTGTACTGAGATGATCTGTATTGCCAGAAACAATTCAGCCATTTCTTATCCCTTTGAACATAAGAGACGTTCAACTGCTGTGATCTGTTGAACTCATAAATTATTGACTTTACTTGGGTAATAATATGTGTTTTTTCCTGGCTGTGACTGATATATGACAGCACAATATAACCAGAAGAGTGTGAACTATCCAAGAACTGCAATTACTTTGAAGGTAGGAAATAACTGTAGGAGAATTGCTATGACTGTTCTGTCTGGTACAGTGTAATGTTCTCAATCTTCACACCTTTGCTGTTTGGTATAATTTTTGTTCGTGCATGATTTATGTTCACACTAACCTACTGGTAAAGTTGACGCTGCTGGTGAAACAGCGTCAGTGGGAATCGGTGTCCAAGGTGCTCTTCTCTTTCGGTTAGAGTTCCTCCTTTTCCATTAGGAGCAAAATAACTCACTCATTTGGTAAGCTTTTCTTTCACTCTTGTTTTATCTCAAAAGTCGTGGGAAGTGTTCTTCGCCTAAGAGTATTTTGTATCCGAAGTCCAGGTCCAAGCAGTGTGCCTTAGTTTACTCTCTAAGCCAAGAGGAATACTACAGAGCTGTTTTTTCTCTCCAGAGAAACAATGTGTACAAATATTTTACCCAGGTTAACTTCAATGCCCCTTTTGGCACTTGTTTGGGAGTGTACCATGAAGATGAGCCATAGCTGTATGAGGCACCACAAAACTTATGAATCATTGGTCATTAAGGAAAGTTTCTAAACAAAATTAACAAAGAAGCACACCAAAAAATTCTCAAGCTCCAGAAGATAACTCAGTCACAAAGCTCACGTGCTGAGTTCTCAAGTTGAGAATCATCTCTCAGCCCCCAGAACCTCCAGTCTCCTCTGTCAGTCACTGGAACACTTCTCCAACACGCCCCAAGTTGGCCAGTGGAAATATCCATAGAAGCAGTCTGATAAACAGCTTTTCCTGATCACTTTCTGCATTGTTGCTTCAAGAAAAGTGGTAAAAGTGTTTCCCAAGTAGTTGCTGTATCTACAGGTGCTCCCTTTCACAGAACAAAGACCCCAGAGCCAATGGCCATTGAGCCAACGCTCATGAGGAGGAACAATGGGCAAGAAGTTTCTTCATTCCCTCATTCTGCCCTGGTATTCTTGGAAGGCAATGTTCTATGTTGCTTTACACTCTCCAGTCTGTATCAAGCATGGACTGTGCTTCACCCTATGTTATGCAAATATCAGATCACAAGCAATAGAGAAAATTGGGAAAAACTTCACCCTGACGCTTCTGTGTAGGCCAGACAAATTACCCAAGCTCACAGAGGAAACAGGACACATTGTTTGAGGTATGGTATAGTGAAAAAATTCCCTTTATGTGCCTTTTGTCATTAGAATTTATGTCTCAGAGACAAGTCTTCCCAGAGACTTGCCTACAACATTTAGCCTTGCACTACCTTGAGTAGCATTTGTCTTTCAGACAAACTCCAGCCAGTCAGGATTGAAAGCCACAGCACAGAATGGACTTCACAGTTTTAATTCTTAAGGCAGTAAATGTTAGAAGAGAAATACTGGGTGGATAGAATTCTTTTCTGTTGTTTCTTTTAAACAGGAAAAGAATATTAGATGTTTCATCAGCATGATAGAGCCCAGAATACATTCACTATGTTTCTGAAAGCTACCATCACCTTTCACTGTTACTGTATGCTGATTTTTCTGTTACTGAATAAATGCTATTGGACAGAGTTTTGATGATTCTTTGTGCAGGTAAATACTAGGATTTGAGGAATTAGTAAAGGCTGCTTGGTGATAATACATGTAGAAAAATATATGAGTGAAAAAGCAGTTGCTTCTTTATGGTTAGTGGTATATATGGCTGTATGCTCATTGCATTAATATCTATCACATGCAGGTTTATATTAGAAAACATGATACTTGAGGGTTTATGCATGTGTGTTTCTTAGTGTTATGGTTGTGATTTTCATGCAACCCAAAAGACAGGCGTATTTTGTATGTATTATGCTTTTTCTGTGCTTTGTTATTGCCAGAAGCTTGAAATCAATACTACTTTTTCTTTCTGATAATTAAAAGGATGGTTTATCTTGATATAGATCTTTAATTTTAATAAGCTAATAATTCTGATTTTAGCTACTATTATCTTAATAACTAAGCCTTCTTAAATGTTTTTATCGTAATTCCTTTGGATAGTGTTGCCATTTTTTCAGCCTGCATGAATCCTTGCTCTATAGTGACGTCTGCTGGAAATGGCAAACTGGAATGATCAAGGGCATATTTAAGTTTCTCAGTTCAGGGTTGCCTTTATCCTTTTACATGTGTGAAGTATGGACTGTATAGAAGGGCAGCATCACATTTTCTCATTCCCTAACAGGTGTCATTTCTGCACTGGACTTGGTAGAATTTGGGCTTTATCTTGTGGCAAGCATGTATTTTTTGCCTTGCAGCATATTCCAGCAGTGTAATTTTTGACACTTCTTCTATTCTTGTCATAAAAGTTGATAGTTGGAAGTCATCAGGTTCTGAGAAATATGTATTTATGCTTTCTATCAGATCCATACTGAGGTGCTCAGATTCAATTATGACTTCTTACTGACAGTCCTGACACCAATATTTAAGTAATTATAGAGGAGTCAATAAAAGAAATTTATGCTTTTAATCTGACATTTAGAATTAGGTAATATTTACTTTATATCTCAAAAAAGGTATAGCATTCAAAATAGACACCAAACATTTTGCATTAAAACTAAAAAAGGAAAGTAATGAGCCCATTTTTAAGTGAATTCAAAAAGCAATCTGATTTTAGTTCTTGCAATGCAGAGCAAATAAAATAAAAACTATCGTACTATATTTACTAACCGATGAATTGAATTGTCCACCTTTTATTACAGATATAAAGCAAAGACTATGAAGAGGCAATCATTTTTGCAGCTATCAGACTTTCAGTAACATATCTCTTGTGGCTTAAATAACAGATACTTTAAGTGTTTTTCCATTACCTTCGTGTAAATGAAAAATGCATAAAATATTTTAACAAGGCAAAGTAATCCAAGGAGATTGTTATTTTGTGTTACAAATTAGGTTATTTCTGTCATAAAATTAAAGGAAAAAAAATCAACGCAAGGACATTTCAGCTTAATATCATTTACCAGAAGGAACATGTAACAGATTTAATGAGCTAGCAGGTCACCTGAATCCAGCTGTTTCCGACCAGCTTTATGAAACAGAGAATGCAGCTAACGGTAGGAGGTAAGCATTATTACAAGCTCTCAAGGAGTTACAAAATCGATTTCTGCTTGAATGAATTAATTTAGATTATCAATTTATAACCAGCTACACGAATCCCATCAACTCAACAATTCAGTGAATGATCAGGCTCAGCCCTTGCAAGAGCTTAACAATTAGAGAGCTCTGTAGTTATCTCCTGTCCTACGGTGTTGCTAACAAAGTTCCTTAGTTTGACAGAAAGAGAAGGAAAATGTTTGCTTAAGGACATTGGAGGAGTGAAACACATCTTTGGTGAGGGAAAAGAGCAGCTACCATAGAGCAGCTGTGTTATTGTGTCTTTCCTTCCTAGAAATTCTTCCAAAGGTAACTGAAATGGAATGGTTCTTTTTACTAGCAAAAAAACATGACCAGTGCAGGGAAGAGGCCAAACCATCTAATTTCAATCATGTACTTCTAAAGAAGAAAATAAAGGATAAGATGTGAAAACTAATGCTTGTAACTATCACGCACTCTAAAAGTTTATACCTGTAGTGCTATTAGAAACATCTTGCCTTTTTGCTGGAATGCAGCAAGGTAGTTCCTCTTCCTCCACATTCTAGTGCAGTCATTAAAACCTGTGAAAAGAGAATATAAATTGCTGCTAGTCAGAATGTTACTGTTTTATTTTGCACAAGTGTTAAATGGCTACTCAGGATGCAAGTCATTGATGACTCAGACTGTTCATCTTTTAGTCTTAGACTTCTCTCCTTCTTGTAATATTGCAAAATGGTTGTGAGTAAAAGGACATTTGGTGTGTGTCAATTACTGCTGTCTCCTGAAGTATAAAATACAGTGGTTACTCTTCCTTGCCTGTTCAGTCGGTTTTGGCATCATCTTCCCTGTCTCGGAAGGTAAGAGTGGTACAGTAAGTACAGCACTTTATTAGTAGCATATGATTTACCACAGGAACATTAAACTTAAATAAGTAATTGTGTTTATAAATACCCTTTAACAGGAGCTGGGATTCTGGGTTTGGTAATACACGTCAGTGGTGAAGTATAAAAAAGTGATCAGCTGTTGGGTCATAAAGCCTTATTGTTGCCTGAAAATAATCTCAAATTATTACATTTAGGGCTGAGGAAAATCAATAGGATTATATTGTTCTTCTTCTAAAAGGTACATTTGCAGTGCAGTGTTCAAAGAGTAATAGGCATGATGGCTTCTGTTAGGGACAAAATGAGTTGCACCTACGTCATGTGGAAAGTATACCACTAAAAAGACCTCAGATTCCTGACAGTTTTAAACCACTAACAAAAATTGTTAAATAGCTCTGTTGCCCTTATGCTGTAAGAAAATGGAGGGGTTTTAAGTACTGGAAATGCATCTTCTGGACAAACTTGGATATGCTCACATGGGCTATCAGTGCTTTTTTTTTTTTTCCCTTGACTTGGCTATAAACAGCCTTCTCTAAATTCTCTCTGGGCACACAAAAATTGAAGACAACAATGCAAACCTATTCTAGTGGAACAATTAAAAATTATGAGAAATCCTTTTTTTGTAGTCTTTTCTGTAAGGTTAGTTCTAATTTGACAATCAAATTATTGTCTTGTTCCTCATTATTTATTATTATTTTAGCAAGATTTTATGCTAGCACTTAGAGAAGTTGGTGATTGTGAGATGGTAGAATTTAATAGTCTCTGATTTCCTGGGACTGGCATTTTACAGTCCTGTAAGAAGCATTAGTCCACCCTGTGGACCTCAGGCAGAGAACTCTTCCAGGCTCTACACAGGTTCTCAAGATCCATAAACTGACCCTGCAGAAGGTCAACTGAGTGTGTGGGATCTGTCAGCCCATCAAACAGTAAAGGGACTCATCTGGGATGTTCTTTTTTGTGTCTGTACCCATCAAAGAAGATACCATACCTTTTGGAAAATAAGATTTTAGGTAGGTATGTCACTGATGAGAGTGAACCTGTAAGTTTTACGTGCATGCGTAGTGCCTTATGCACTTTTCATAATCAGCTGCTCTAAAACCAAATTCAGTAGATGGGACAATGCTGCCATTGGATGGACATTTGGGATATTTATTGCTGAAGACACAGAGCTTTACAAAAGTTACTCTTCATGTCAGCATGTTTTGCTGTCCTGCATGGGATACTGGAAACAATGTAATGCTGGCAGCACTGTACCTCTGTCTTTGCAGTTTGAATTTTCCACAGATTTCTAGGCTTCTGCCACCACACTCTTTCCAATACCCAAGACAGCTTCTTCAAAGCTAATTCTAGTGTCAGTGTGATCTTCTCTACTATGATGGTTGAGTCTGAGGGGATAGCTAAATAAATCTCCCACTGTGAGCTTTCATTGAAGAAATTCTTTCTCTCAGATTTGGGTAGTTTATCCCTGGAGCATGCTATCATTCATGGATGGGCAGCTAAAAATTAACAGGATTCAGAGGCACAGTGAGTTCCCAAATGTCAGTCTTTCACATCTGACAGCTATTGGGCTGAGATGAACCTGCAACTTCTCCTTTGAGGGGAGAACCTCTTGCCATGTGCCTTGTGAATCTCCCTTTCTTCTTTACGCCCATAATCATTTAGTAGATGAACTGTGGAGCAAATCCATCACAAGGTGGGATCTGTTGCGCAGCCTGGAAACAGGACCTTTTTTTGTCTGTGTTTGGTCAAGTAGTTGTAGCTATTGGTTCAAGTACAGTTTGTTTTTGTTGAGCTAAGTTTTTAGATATGCTGTAATAATGTCACCACTTATTGCACTGTGGAGAGTTTTAACTACAGAAAAATTTAAGTCTCTTTGAACAGTTGCAAGGAAGGCCCAGTTAGTGTTTCTCCCAGTGGTGTGCAAGTGGTTCCCATGGTGAGGCGTGCCTCAGTGACAAGGCAGGAGTGTGTTACAGGTGAGTAGCCTGTATCCCAAGCACAAAAGCCCTGTGAGGCACACCCTGGCTCTGGGGGCCACTATGGGTGTTTCTGCATCATGATCCTGGGAAGAGAAGTGCTGCACTGAGGTACCTAAGGTACCTGCAGGCAGAGTTGGATTAGCAGAGACATTCCTGCAGAGCTGGTAAGAGCAGGAGAGGCAACAGGGGTAGTCCAGCATGGTGAGGAAAGGGCTGGTACCAAAAAGGTTCAAAATATTAATGTCAAGGTCAGCCACATCTCAGGCAGGATACACTGTGATTATGTAGTGTTTGTGAAACAACCAGCAGAAAAACTAATATTGCTGATATTAATTAATATGGCTAAACAAGGTGTGGGGCTATTGCCTTCTGAAAGCTAAATGCTTTTTGTACAGTGCTTGGGCCTATTAGCAAAAATGATGGTATTTTCTTTAAGACTTGTTATGTTCTTTTGCAAACAAACCAGGTTGTACTAAATAAACTCTGCTTCAGGAGATTTTCTTCCTTATTATCAAAGTTCATGAGATTTTCAACTAACTTTCTGGTCAGAAAGAATATTAATAGCCTTGTTGTGTGACGATTTTCCTTAGCATAGTCTCGGAAAGGTGCAAACATATTCATCAGAAGTGATTATTTGTTTAATTATGCCAGAAAATGCTAGTAAGCTTTTGGATTTTCTAATTTAGTCCAGCACAATTTTTTTCATTATTTTCATAACTCTAGACATAATCAACTGTAATATTTCAAACATGTGTTTCCATTTTATTTTATGTTGGCAAAGCCTTTGATTGCAGTCCCCAGTGCTTACCTTAACTACACCTCATAGAGGCTGTAAATGCACCTCTCCTCAGCTGCATTGCAGCTAGAGACAGTGTCTGGCAGCAGCCTAAGATGGGCAAATGACCTCAAAATCCTGAGGGCCTATAGCAGCGGTGTTCCACATTATTGATAGTAGCAGAGATATTGACAGTCTGTGCTTGGAAGGAAAATAGGAGTTTGATATGACATATTGTGTGTCTCAGCAAGACTCATAAATAATTTTGACAAGTTTTTGTATGCATGGGAAAGTCCTTGATTCAGCCTCCCATAAAAATAAACTTCTATTATGGAATGTATTTGTCAAGTGGCTGTGTGATGGATGGAGCTGCGTTTACCCCTTGGCAGTTCGATGAGTTTTAGATGCACAGCTTACCAGAGAGGATTTACGGGCAGTACAGAAATAATTATTCAGTATGAAATACATAATTCCTGTACCTGGATTTTCATTTTTTATTATATTTTGTTTCTGTTGCATTTCTGGTCTTTAAGACAAAAGGCCTTACCATTTTACTTGGAGCTGTTGACTGCATGTATTTTTTTGCTTGGAGAAACTCATTCCTTTCCCAAACTTGGCTTGTATTTCTTTAATTGAACATTAGCTTTTAGCAAATTAGGCTAAACCAGACAAGTTTGCATCTGAAAATTTTTATTTTTGCCAACAAAAACTCTCTTGAAAGGATTTCTTAAGCTTCTAGTGGGGAAAAAATTAACAAATCATATTAAATTTAGATTCTTATAATAGCTATTGCTTATATTGCTCTTATTGTCTTTTTTTGTCTTTTTTTTTTCTTTCTCTCTCTTTTTTTTTTTAAACCAAGTAATATGCTCACATGAAGAGGTCACACTTTTCTGACATTGAACCCAGTGCACCTGACATATTTGTTCCATTCTTCCTTAAGGCTCCTCCCTCAACTCTTTCTCCCTTTTTTTTTTTTTTTTTTCCACAGTAGTCTTGCTTTTCTGACAGGGCTGCCTTCATATCTCCTCTTACCTCTGTCATTTCTGCCAGTTCATTACTCACTCCTTTCACCTGTTCTGTTTTTACTCATTTAGCTTTTTCTTTAGATTTTCTCTCTCTTTTTTCCTATTTCTGTCCTTCTGATTGAATGTTCTTCCTGCTGTTAATAGTTTCTCCAGCCTTTCTCCTTTACTTGCTTCCTACTCCTCCAGTCTGTTCCTTCTTACCTTTTTTCCTCTTTGTTATCACCATTATTTCACATTCTAGCCTATTTTTACACAGTTACTTTATGAGTTGCTTTACTTTTTTGGTCCCTTCCCTCTCTATTACTTATCACTCCTAACAGTCATTTTTTCTTCCCAGTTTGCCACTTCTGACCATGACCTTCTGACAGATACCAGTTTTTTCTGTCTTCCCAATATGTCCTCCCTGTTTGAAACGTCACAAAGTTGTGAACCTGGCACTTTTTTAGTCTTTACAGGACTATCCAGTTTTGGATAGTTCCCATATCCATGGCTGAGGAGTCACACTGTCCTAACTTGCCAGGAAAAATAGTGTAGTCCTGAATGTGTTAGCAAAGCTTACTATTGTAAAAGACTCAAAAGAGTACTAATTTTTAAAACAACTTTCAGTATATAATATAACATATCACGGATCAGGTTAAGAGATCCCACTCATCACAGGCAGTAATTATTGTGAACAGAGGATTTCTAAAGAAATAGCAAACTGTTTTTAAATGTAGAATGTTTATTTTAAGATTTCATGCCATTTACTATAGCTTTTAGATATGGTAAATTAGAGTTCCTGTTCTTCGTTTAGATCCTGTCTGAGATCTGTGTAGAGCAATTTGAATGTAAAAAATGTGTCTGCTCAAACAGTCTGGAAATAAGACAGTTAATCCTTGCACCAGCACCTGGATTCTAAAAATTGGTCACAATTAGAGTTGTGCTAGCCTCATACATACAGGCACCTGGCTGGGCTGCTCACACACAGCTCACATGCTTGGGTTTGAGCTGGCCTCCAAGCTGCCACTGACTCTCCAGTGCCTTCTCTGGCCTGTCTGGCCCAGATGGACCTTTCAAATAGCCTTCAGCATCTCAGATACCACCAGTGGGCAGCTGAGCTGATTCATTTCTGTTTGTCTGCATGAAAAATAATGTTACATATTTCTTCTAATATATTAGAATTTAGCTCAAGTTAGGAGCAGGGAATCAGCAGCAATCTCACTTGGGCTGTGTTAATAAAGCTTTGTAGAACAACTAAATAGCAGGTGCCTGCAAGCAGTTACATCCTCTGACTCTCTGCCATTCTCTCTTTCATGCAATACCATATGGGGCATCCTGTAATTTTGACTCTTTACCTCCTACCACAAATTGTCCACAAAAAGCCTAATTTTAGTATTTATTTCTAAATCCTGTTCGCTAATGGACAGCATCTCCCTGACAAAACTGAATTGCTACTATTGATGTTCTAGATAACACATGTAAACAGGAGGAAGGACTTGGTCTGCTACAGCTAATTATGCCAGTGCAAAAAATCTGCCAAAGGTGAAAGCCAGACAGTTGTGAATTAATTAGCACTCATGGATTTGTGTTTATACTGTGTGGTCTCACGTAGGTCAGAGCATTTCGCGCTCAAGAGCTGAGAGCTGGAGCAGTAAGTGTTCCTCATTTTCCTGCCATCTCTGCTGGGAAGAACATCCTACTGAGGAGAAGGGAAATTTGCTTTCATTTAGATTGGTACCATAAGTGATAGAATCTCCTTTTTCTTTAGGAAGTTATCCCATAAGGGAATTTGAAATAGTTGCCAGGTTTATTGAGATATCACTGTTTGGTCCATGATAGCTGAAGGTCGGTCTGTACTTCCATTATAAACTTCCTTAATAGGGAAGAATTAATGACCTATGTATTACAAGTATTTTTGGCCTAAATCTTACTTATGAAATCCTCATCTAGGAGCAAAAATATTTATAGAATGCTCTTCAAATGTTTTTTTTTATGCAGCCAATTTCTCTGGAATTTGGATGCTAAAATAGGAAAAGTAGTATTTTTATAGTTGTACCTGCTTTTATTTCTCTGAATGTCATGGAAAGAGGTGAAGATTGGGGGACAGGTAACTGTAAATCTGTAAATGATTATGTAAATGTGCACTTAAGGGTTGCTTTTTTGCTTTATTTTGGGGAGTTTAAGGGATGGGCTGCTGCCTGTTAAATACTTGTGAATGTCTTTTGTGAATGTCCCTTCCTTCTTCCCCAAACCTGCCTCTTCATTTGCAAATTCTTTTAACAAAATTTTATTAATCTTTCTCATAGAGCTTTGTATTAGCAGTGTTGTATTAACATGATGCTTTCTAATAAGTATCAAGCAATTTCTCAATGCGCAATTCTGTGTCAGAGATTTCTATTACTAATATCTTCAGGCAACTTCATTTCAATCCATGTTGTGCTTCAAGGATCTGTCGAAGTGCACTTCAATGCATCTGAAAACATCCTCAAAATAGAACAACATGGATTGAATTTGAGGGGCCTGGAAGCAAACCAGAGGGGACAATAACAGCTTAGTAAAATTCATATTTTTCTCTAGTCTTGCTTTCTTTTTTATACCACCATTAAACACAGGAAGCTGAACAACAATTAAATATGGTGCCTTGCTGTAGCAGTGTGGCAATCTCCCTGGAAGACATAGCATTCACAAGTCTGAGGGATAAACTGATGGTTGTTTCTAAACCGATGTGGCTGTCCTCCTCTGGTACTCAGATTTCAGAGGATGAAACTGGAAGTGCTCTTGCTGATTTTTAAGCCCCCTTTCTGCATATACAAACCCCATTTTATTTATTCAGTAAAATTAGTGTTTGTTAGTGTATTGAGTGGAGATGCAGGATAGGAGTTTCTCAGCAGTGTACCTGTTACAGACTAGCTTCAGTTTTCATGTACTCCTTCTCTTATGAGGATATACAAAAGAATAAAAAAGCAGCATTCTATCCTTTTTTTTCCTGCAAAATGTGAGATGAATACCAGTGGTGGTTACTTCCAAAGAATCATTTTAAGTGATTTTCTGTTAGAAAATAAAAGTTTTTAGAGGACAATAGATGAATATTCTTGTCGAAAACTGAAAAAAAAATGTTTGCCGTGGAGCCTGTTTGTATTATTAGACACAAATTAAAAGTAGTATCTTTGAAAGTGTGGCATCTAATTTGGCATTTGTGGCCAAAATTCTGTGCATGAATGTCCTACTGCTTTGCTGGGTAGCAGTAGGTGCCCTCATAGGGGACAATTTTGTAGACAAAAGATGGTCAGGGTTTAAGCCTGGGATCCTTCTGTATGCATGGGGGCTGCATTATTTCCCTAAACCTAAGGAGATTTCTAGTTAGTTTGTGTATTTAGAGAAAAAGTTCTGAAAATGGACTATTAGTGTAATTGATAACATGATCTCTGGGTCAATTTCAAGAGATTTTGAAAGACATCTTGGGGGAACTGATAATGCAGTCACCACAGTGAGCCACCAATACCCAATGATTTTAGTTATTTATCACATATAACAATTAGTATAACAGTTTCCCTAATCCAAGGATATAATGTGATCAGAGTAACTGTTCCACTTGTGACCAAAGTGCATCAAAGAAAAGGGGAATGTACTGTTTACTAATTTATACTCAAGAGATATCCATTTCATTTTAGAGAGTAGGTCTGTTTAAAAGAGGCAGGAGAGCAGGCTACTTATTAATAGAATAAAGTCCAATCACATATAAAAGAATTTGATTTAAGAACTTGTTAATATTTTATTACTTTTTCTGTATGTTTGCCAGATTTCCTAATGAAAAGTCCCTTTAGACTGTTTGTTTCTTCCAGTGGCATGTGGTTAAACAGTGCTTGAATAATGCTGGTATGTAAGAGGGGCCCTCACTTTGGAGAGTACCCACATACTGTAAGTTGCACTGTCTTTCAGTCAGTCTAGGAGCAAGGCAAAGGACACTTTCCCCCCCATTCAGAGTCCCATCAGAACTCTTCTGATTTCACATGACAAAAAAATACCTGGCATGGATTTTATCAGACTTTCCAAAGAGCATCACCCAAATACTGCATTTTAAATTAAAGAAGTTGATCACTGATTTCTGTATTAAATACAGCAAAAGAAGTAGAGACAATATGGCCTGCTTTGCTCATTAATATTTTCAAGTTGTGGGTGGAACTGAAGGTACTAATATCTTCAGTAGGTAAAAACTTAGAGCAATTTTTTCTGGTGTACCTAGGAAATCTGCTTTTAAATACAGTGTACTGAAATTTTCACGTCAGGCCAAAAGTTATGCCTTGGAGGTTTATTTTGAGTAGGCTTTGCCAGTATCAACTGAACCGGTTTACCAGTGGAGGTGGCTTGTGAGTGATTCCATACAGTGAAGTGTCTAACTGGAAGAACTAGAACCTAAATTAGGTACTACTTAGGCTGTCTTACCTAAAGAAGGATTTAATACCCATTTTCAGATCTGGTGGGCGTTTGTTAGGTATTCATATGGAGATGAAGATTTTTAGAAGTCCCTTTTTATTCAAGATCAAGTTTGGCTCTCCCAGCTGCAGTTTAGAGGTAGAGAAAAGTCATGAAAAATATTCAGTTGTTCATGACTCAGAGGGGAAAAAAGTAATTTCGTAAAGCTGTGATTTTGTTATTAACCAGAACCGAACCTAAAGCCTGAGTGACAGTTCAAAGGATTTCTCTTTTATTGTTGTGTGAAGCTTGCCCCTAACCATCCCAAAATCAGAACATGGACTCTTCAGCCCAACTTTGCCTGAAGAGATACAGTCTTGAATTTGGATTCCGGAGGGTTTCGTTGCCTGCTGTATTTTTCCATTGTCCTTCAGCCAAGCTCAACAAGACCAAACTTGACTTTCTAACATCATGTCTGAGGTAAAAATCTAGAAAATCACCACAAAAAAGAAAGAAGCTGACTCAAGAAACTTCATGTACCTTCTCTAGACATCAGACAAAAGAGAAAAAAAAAAACCCATAAAGTCATTGTTTGCCCTGAAGCTGAGTTTATTCAAATATAATGCATGTTACCATTGTTAAACTTTGAAAAATAGGAATTGCAAAAGTTGAAGTCATTAATTTTACAACATAAGTTTTGTTCTGTTGCTTGGGACTATGGTTTAGACATATGCATGTAAATTTTGGCATACAAGTTCCACATCCTTAAGGATTTTTTCCAGTTAAGGTATGAAGATAAAGAAAAAAACAGTCAGAAGTTACAGACAGTAGTTGTAGAATATTCTGAGTTGGAAGAGATCCACAAGGATCATCAAGTCCATCTCTTAAGTGAAATCAGCATGTAGGAGATCTGAAGTGGATCAGAAATCAAGTCCAGAGGCAAAATGAACTGAGGAGAGTAAATTAATTTCAACAACTGTTAATACTGACTGTCAGAGACCTTCTTCAAAACTGTGTTTCTTTAGGGTAGTTTTGAGCAGGCCAAACTGTGAACTGCATTCTAACACTGAATGGAGTCTTAGTCATCCCAAATTTCTCACTTAACTTGAAAAAGACTAAATCTAAGTCAGAATACCACTGGCTGTGAATATCATAATTTCCCATTGTGAAATTTGTTTATTGATTAATGAAATGTGAAATCTTCATTGCACAATATTTTATTGTGGTTTTTTTTTCTCTGTTCCCACCTATGGAGAGACATTATAGTTTTGAACTTTTTTCTTTCCTTTTTGTGCCATGATTTCTTCTATTTTATGCTTTTTGGAAAGTGTGTGTTGTTTATTTAGTTGAGAGACTATGTGTTGTAAAAGGGTTACCTTGTTAATTGCTTTTTTCTAGTGCAGTTTTTAAAAATTCCAATGTTTGAATAGGTGCTAATGTTTTTGCTTTGAAAGTCTCCATGTTTACTGCCACAATAAGGATACAAGTAATTTTATAATCTTAATGTTTTCTGTCTGTGGAAAAATTTCTTTTGTACCTCTTTTTTGATACATTTCCCATGCATTGGTCTTCATTTTGTGCATTTTCTAATCTGTAATAGTCCAAATTTCCTTTCAGTCCTACATTATAATGCATGAACATGATTACAAGTATTGTGTTGCAGGAAGGGTGTTGTTTTTGTAAGTGTCATGATGGTTATTAATGATATTTCAACAGAACAAAATTTTATACAATAAATTTTGCTTCGTAGAAGACTTTAGAACTTCATTAGTTTGCCTGTGGAATCTGCAGAGAGGTGAATTTCAGTAATTTAGCTCTGTTTTCTAATCTTTCTTTACAGCCTCAAATGTGGGTGTATTTTTAACAGTACATAGTATATACATGCAAATTTCCAACGTCCTGCTGCATCTGAATTGCATTTTGATTTTAGTTTAGTTTTTTTAATAATGATGATTTTCTACTCTTCTGATTTCACATGACAAAAAATACCTGGCATGGATTTTATCAGACTTTCCAAAGAGCATCACCAGACAGGGGCCAGTCATGGAAAATCACAGACAGCATGAAGAAAAATTAGAAAATTAAAACAGGATATAACTGAAACCAGACTATCAAACTTCTTGACAAACAGACACTAGGTTATACTATAGCAGTTTATTCAGGAACCAGATGGCAAGAAAACCTTTTTATGCTATGTGATGGGACATACCTTCCCAAGCCAATTACAGAATTATCCTGTAGAATGCAGTTTAGATAGTCAGATTTCAGTCTTCTCTTAAGCTTTGTGTGAGCTTTATCTGACCTGCAAAGTGGCTAATTTTTTAAAGCAATTAAAAAAAAACCAAAACGGTGGGGCTACACGAAGGTCTGTTTTTAATCAGCTGTGATGCTCTCAGAGTGCCTAGAGATGCCTAGAAAGCATGGATTTACAGATATCACTGCTAGCTAAATAGAAGATAATCACAAAAGAGGAAAGATGGAAAGAACTTCAGAGAGTCCTTCAGATGCATTGGAATTCATGCATCCCATTTTTGGTTTGTTTCATTCCTTTTTTGAAACTCCTCTCTACAATTCATCTCAGACTAGAGCTGACATGTTTCTCTTTTCCTTTACTTCACTTTCTACTGAAGGATCACAATTACCTCCTCACTATACAGTGAATTTGATTGCTTGTGTTTATTTAATCTCTCCTTTCTCCACCCTCTCTGTTTTTTCTCCTTACTCTTCATGATCATACAATGTACAGTGTGTAGTTAAATTAGTGTAAACCTAATTTAAAGCAAGTGAAGTGCACCTGTGTTCTAGGATTACTTCTAGTGCACCTAGGTACTGTTCCCTCTAACTAGGTGAATTGAGATACAAAACTTTCTGATAAACACAAGACCATAGCAAGAGACCAATCCTTTAAGTATCTAAGAAAGAATTTTAAATTCAGCTCAGCGTTCTTTCTGATACTGCATTTCTTGTAGTCCCTTATACCTCTTTCCTTCAAGAAAAATACTGGTTTTCCCATTCAAATTTTTACTTCATCTCTTTTTTCTCATTCTCTCCCCTTTTCCTTTCCCTCTCTCTTTAAAAGCAAGTCCAGAGAGGAAGTTGGACTAGTATTTCATATTTTATGCCTTAGCCTGTGACTTTGTTCTTTGGGTACCAAAGCAAGTTGTTCTGTATGATATTAAATTGGTAGAATCTGGTTTTAAAGTGGAACAACCCAAGAATTTCTTCCTTTACAAGCAGGGTTTTTATTTCCTTATGTAGCATTTTTCCAAGTACACAAATTGAAGTCTATAAATATATTAAGTTCTGTTAATATTCTCAGTAGTTACTGAGAAAATTGCTAGGCATAGTTTTGTATTTGTTTTCTTTGGTTCTCCTTCATTTATTTAGTTTAAGTTTCAAATACTTTAATGGTTATTTGTTCACCTATTCTAATATTAGGAGGTCAAACTCACAGCTGAAACAGCAATTTTCACCTCTTACTTGCAAATAATTCTTTCCCTCTAAAATACATAAAATAAACTTGAGACTGATTCAGAACCCTGAATCAGAACCTCTTAAATTTCCAGGACTTGGAATTCGTACCTATATCCAAATTTCACAAATGACACCTATTTCCATTAAATGGTAAAATCAGGAAGGAAAAAGTACTCTACTTAAATGTTCGCTGCTTGCATATTTCAGTCCCTGTTCTGTAACTAATCCTAGATAAAAAGGTTTTGAAAAATTTATATGTAAACATGGATAGGAAAATATTGCTTCAGTACTCTTCCAAGCATTTAATCCAGCCATCTTTTAAGTAAGTAGTAGGTTTTAAAAATGTTAAAAATGGTTAGCTGGTAGTTCCAGCCACACTTCTTTCCCAAAATTCATTTCAGTCCAGCTGGTAATCATGAGCTGAGTTTGGATTTGTTTTGGAACTTGTTCTTCTATTTTAACTATTGATGGGATGAGGAAAGGGGAGGTTACATGACATAAGCAGTGACCACGGAGTGAGTAGGTGTCAGAGCTAAGATCTACTTGAGCTGCTTTCTTCTGTCTTGCACTAAGCAAGGCTTCAAAGGTTTGGCATCATAACTGATGGAAGTGATTGCTTTTGCATTTTTTGCCTTTTTTTTTTCCACTCAATCTACATTGTAATGTAAGTATGTGTCATATAATAGTTGTTTTTTGTATTCATGTTCAGATTCATTGTGGTCTTTCAAATGGTGTTTACATGAATCTGTGAAAGAGCAAAACATCATGGACTTTTAAAATAGAAATATTAGGCAATAAATAGTGTAGCTGAAAAATCAATAATAAAAGGTAGGTGGCTTTTACTGCTAATTTAATTAAGTCTGTATCATGTGTAAAATTGCATATAGACACATAGGTAGAGGTGCTTACCTGTATTAAAACGTAACTCTCATATACCACTTGAAAACGAGCTGACATGAAACTTGCTATAAAAAATGAAATATTCTAAGATATCCAATATATCTGTGAATAAATGAGATGTGCAGAAATAAAAAGGGAAAAAACAACTTCAAGTTGTCTAAAGAATTACATGAAGATAATAGAGAGTTTTTGATTTTTTTCCTTATTGATTATTCCCAGAACTTAAGGTTTCACAGTTAGATTGACAACTGAGTTATTTGCCCATACCTAGTGACTGACAACAGATAATGGAAAGGCTTTTACCATGATATAACAGCAGAGAATAATTTCTAATTTACTACTATAGTTCTCATCAAAAGTACCCCAGCAAAAACAGTAGATTTATCACTTCAATTACTGGAATTTCACATTTAGTTTAAAGAGACATGTTTCTATAATGTGACAGGCTTTACAGATTCTGAACTTCTTCAGACATTTCAGCTATCAGAGTAATCAGGAAAAGATATAAATGAAAGCAATTGTTTTAGTTTTATAACTTTCAGTGCTGTCTACTGGCAAGAAACGAAACAGGCCATAAACTGATGGTCTTTGCCAAGTCTATAAAAGGGAAAAAAAGACATTCCATATCAGTCTTTTTTACTTTTTTTAAACCAACTGTCTGATCCTGGATGAGAATAATGTTAAAATAGTATTCAATTAATATCTACAAATTAACTTTCATGTCTATATTTTTAAACTAGCTGCCTAGTGATAATAAAATGTTGTTTACCTCAAAATATATTGAGTATTTTTTTAATACATTTATTCATATCGCTTCTGTCCAGCTTGCATGCCTCAAGCTATGAGAGAGAACCAAAAGATTAAAAAAAAAGACCAATATAAAAAACAGTCAACAATCATAGGCTTCTGTATGCTAAAAAAAGGCCATGTGAATGATTTTGAAACTGATTTAAAATATTCTAACGGGTAGTGTTTTCTTCTTTTGGGGAAGATGGATTGTTCACTGCTTTTTTTGAGGAGTGTATCTTTAGTTTTTATAATTCACCCCTGACTTGGCTGTTCTCAGCTTGGGAAATTGGACGTGCTGCATGTAACTGGGGATGCTGGGGCACTTCTTAAACCTGGATTTGTATACCCTCAATGTGTCCCAACCTCATGTCTGGGAATATCTGGTCACAGATGTGCTCCCATGTGCCTCTTTTGCTTTCTAGAGTACTCATGATTTCTTGTTCAAAGACAACCTTTGCTTGTAAACTGATGGGGAATTCTGGATTCTCCCCGAAGTGGGTCCCAGGTCAGAACACTGAGGAACAAAATGCTGGTGTGAGGGTTTGGGTCATGGTACCCTCCAATCAGTCAGGTTAAATACAGCAAACAAATCTTAGAGGAGTACTATCCTGTACTTTCCATTATATGGCAAGATAAATCAGTGCACCACAGGACATTTGCACCACAGGACATTTCACTTCAGAGATTTGGATCTGTCTCTAGAGAAATAGCCTTTATCCTAGCATTATGCTTATGCAGACAGGCATACC
The DNA here is from genome assembly GCA_024734555.1 of Trochalopteron elliotii. Lineage (NCBI taxonomy): Eukaryota > Metazoa > Chordata > Aves > Passeriformes > Leiothrichidae > Trochalopteron > Trochalopteron elliotii. The sequence goes on from JANPWX010000173.1 coordinate 1,119,711, forward strand.
AGTTCTTCCCAAACTTTCCCTTTTGCAGACAACGCTTGGCAATCCCTCCCATTTCTCATCAAGTAAAAGGCATTGAAGGAGGCTTTTATGAAGGATCCCTACCAGAGAAAGTCGGCACATTTTCATGTGGGATTCCTAGTCCTTCTGCAAAGAGTCATTTCTCCCTTAAATACCATCCTACTCAGGGGTGTTCCTGCCCCCTCCTCTCAGACCAGAGAGCAGGAGGGTAGGACTGAGGATCAAAGGCACGTGGCTTGAGTGCACACTGCAGAAGATTCGCACTGGAGTGCCAGGTCAGGCGTGCTCTGCTGTGTTACCCACACAAAGGTGCTAGAATAGCAAAGCACTGTAATAAAACCTCACCAACTAGAGAAAGCAGTAGGGATTTTCCCACAGCTGTTGCAGAATTCATAAATAAGTTCACAGAATTATTATATTTGTTATAAATTAAATGCCATCACACATGGTGCCTCTGATGGTCTGATGATTGCTAGGGTGCAGCTTGTATCGCAGAGCATGCATTTACTGGCAAAAGGGGAGATTATCTATTCTATCATATGTGAAAGGGATCTTATTTGAGGTTTGCTGTAGTAGAGCAGTGTAGTAGTTAAGCCAGCTCTACAATTTTATTGCCTGTTACAGCTGAATTTTCAAGAAATGCTGTGATTTAGATCACAGAAAGGAAGTATCTAAGTGCTGTATATGGTGTCAGCCGTGCATAAGTGATTGAGCACATCTGTTTATGAGGTACAATACTTGAGTGATAATGTTTATGAGGAGTTCTATTAGGGTGAATAACATAGCTGCTGGTTGAATGCCTGTTTGGATTGTTTTTATATCCGCTGATTTAAAGTAGATCTAAATAGGTTGGTCACATATTCCAGATTTGTTTGTTTGTGTATTTACTCTTACAGAGGTCAGGAAGGAAGTTTTAATTTAATTTAATTTAATTAGTTCTGTCCCACTGAAGTTCTAACCTCTAACCTTAAGAACAAAGTAAAGGGACTGTAAAATCCCAAGATGGCAGCCCCAAATGAACCTGCAGCTCTTCAATGGTTAATATAGATTCTTCCTTCCAAAACTGAAGGTAGCAGTATTTTGGCACATGATTAGCATTTTATTCATAATATTCATAAAGTAGTATTTCAGACAGCTTAGCAGCAGAAATGCTAAGCCTAAGTTAAATTTAGGATAAGTGTTTTCTTTAGATTTTTTTTCAAATAATTTCATCTCACAGTCATGTAGAATGGCAGATGTTTGCAAATCTTGGTGTAAAATTGATTGAAATATTTTAAGAAAACTGAAATAATGTCAGTGGCAAAATTTATTTTACCAAGTGCAGATGTAAGACATCAAGTTCTCAGACTGATGGCAGAATTAACAAAAAACACCATCTGGTTCAATAATTATCTGAGAATACCCATATTCTTGGATTTGTTTTAATACCACTTAGTTCCCAGCTTTATTTTATCAGTGTTTGCACACCAATGAGACTAGATTGTGCAAAATGAAGACTACTTCCATCTGATCATTTTTAAAAAACAACGTGTTTTTGCATGAATAATGAATCTTTGAATTGTTACTAAACAAGCAAATTATTTGCGTATGTGTCACATCGGTTATCAAGTTTGCACATGTGACAGCTTCAACAGCCGTCACATAAAATGCATAGAGCTTGTAACCATATGTTTTTGCTTGACAAAAAGCTAAAACTCAAGATCAATTTTCAATATGGGATGCACAAATTAACACTTTAAAATGCTCCACAAATTTGGCAAAATACGCAGAAATAGCACGTTTCTAGATATTAACTGATATCTTTGGATTCGACCTTAAGGTATTCAGTCATTTTGATTAAAAGACTGATTTCTCATAAAACCACAGTCTGTTGGAGGCGCAAAGCCAATGACATTTGAACATTCATATATTTTCATAAACTTTGAACAATGTCAGTGAGACACCTCTTCAATCTTAGCCACACAACAGCAGGGTATTCAATCTTTCTTTAGCTTAAGACAGAAAATTTGAATATCAGCATAGGGTTATTAATGTGACAGTTCACATGGTGTGTACCATGTTGATTCTTAAAAAGCAGATCTGTGGAATGTACAGAGCACTCTGCTTTCCGCTCTTGCTCTTAAAAATCCAACAGAAAGCCTTAAAATGCATTTTTACAGCTTGATCGTTACATTTTTTAGTAGTAAAACATGAAGAAAATTGACTGCAGTTTTACACCTTGAAAGTTACTGGTATTATTTCTGTGATTATATCATCTGTTGTGTTTAATATTAAAGGTGCACAACAGATCTCATGTTGTATTATTTAATTCTTTTTGTTTGAAAAAAAAATTAGCATTAGCAAGTGACTAAGCAGCCACGCAGTTAAATATTTAGTTGCTCCACCTCCCCCTTTCTCTTGCTGACTTAGTGTCTGTCAAAATTTATAGCATTCCAAATAAATAAATAGACACCCCTCCCCATGGTTATTTCCTTAAATACAGATTTTTGAGTAATGTAATGTTGTTCAATGTAAGCATGTCATTTTACATTACATCATGTTGTAGGTCAGATGCAATGTAACTTTTTATGATGCATTGTAAATGACAAAACATGCTGCAATATGTGATATATATTGGTACGTGCCCCTGATAACATCGCTTTTTCTTTAGAGTGTTGTCGCCTGAGCAGCTTGGGAGAAACCAGATGGGCTGTGAGGGGAAGATGAGCAATTCTGTCTTGCCCAAACTGCAAATGTGACAACACACTGTTAAGACAGGAGACAGCGAGGTGCATGTGTTAATATAATACAAGGCACCCACAGATGTCCCAAAGTTTTCATTTAAAAAGCCCTGTTAAACAAACAAAACCCAGAATCTCATCCTATTTCAGTGACAGTGGGAAGATCTGCTATTACTCTTGCTCAAGGTGGGGTGGAAGTCTGATTGGTGTTGGATCTGTGGTGCATGCTGGTAAATACTTGCTGCTCTTGTACAAGAAGAAACAAGGACTGTATATTGCAATTCAGCATTTCAGCTGCTGCACCAATTCCGAATTTACTGTAATAATTTAATATTTCTATAAAATCTTCTGTCTCAAAGGATGTTGAAATCTGTTGCAGGATTTCAACACAGAGCAACATTATATGACTAATTATATGACTGTATTTCAGTTGAAACTGCAGGGGAAACACAGGTAAGTATTATGTACTTAAAAATACTGGAATTTTCCCAGGACATTCTTACTTATAGAAAATGTGCTACAGGAATCCACCACAAGTGCCTCACTGCACAGCATTTCCACCTGCATGGTGCCTCATAGTCATAGCAACAAATGCAGTAAAAGGTCAATATTCTTAATGGCTTGAAATGTCCTTGTTAGGACATTAGGTGAATAAAAGGCTTTTTTTCCATGGTAGTATGGCCATGTGTAAGCTGTTCAGCATTATGCTTTCACTATTATTAGTTTACTCTCATTTTGTTTTTAGACTGTGAGGGCTGTCAGTGGATTGCTTCCCTCAACTCCTGTGTTTGTACAGGGCCTGGCACAAGAATAATTACAACATATAAATTCCTCTAAGAACAATTACAACATATAAATTGTATATAAAACACTACTAATACTGCATAATTCTATCCAGGGCTATCACTTCATTGATAACTCAGAAGCAAAAGCAGTGTGAAGAGGCTCACCACTGACTTTTCTGTGCAGTAGAGTCTACTTTAAACAAAGAATTCTTTTATCTCATCTCCACCAGTCTCCAAGTGTACTGAGGTTGTAATGTTAGACCTGCAGAGCAATTTGTGGTGCTGATTTTTGTGGCATTACCCATCCATGTGTTTGGATGTGTGTGTATATATCTCAATTCATTACATAGTCTTCTTGTGAGGTTGGATGGACTGATTTTTCACAAATGGCAGAGTTGCACACAGGCAACTAAATTAAAAGTAGTAAACTACATCCAGAAGCCTACAGAAAAAGCAATGCGGTATCTTAAATATTGTGTATTTTGGGGGGTGTGGTTGTTTAACTTCTTTTACAGAAGTCAAATGTTGTTTACCACTTGTTTTTGGTGTTGTTCCATATATTTGGAACATTCTGCTTTTTCTATGCTTTCTCCTGCCTATGTATGCAGTCAGTCAAGTTGTTCACTGAAGTCTTTTTGAGAGTTTTGTTTGCATTCTGGTTTCTTCAAAAGTAGAAAAGTGAAAGCATAGAAAGAAAAAAGGGACAGTAGAAAATCGTTTGACGTAATGGTTAAAAATGCCTTAGCTTCAAGAAAGACTCTTATTTTGTGGGTTTGGAGTCTTCATTGAAGCCTTCTAGCAGTGAAGGGTTTTCTTTCTTTTCCCCAGTACTTGTAATGAGAATGTTGGTATATCATGAAAGAATCTACAGGACAAAATCTTTCCTGTTTTAACACAGAGACCATGTCACTGGCTGTCTTCTACTTGTGCAGTTGTGATGAAAGCTATATGAATGGCTGAGCTGTTCCAAAAGGCAGAATTTTCATTCTGAGTAGAGAATAGCTGTGGGCAGACTAAGAGCTTCTTGATGCTGCTTCTTTTTCCGCTAACTTTTCTTCCTTATTCAGCCACAGTAGAAATTGGGTGGGAATTGATAGTCCTTTAGGAATGTAGCTTTTGACACTTATCTGGTGGATGATAATTAATGCATTCCAAGAGGATTATCATAGTGGACTGTAGTTATAAAAGAGTGACATTCCATTTACGTGGAGTGAAACTTTAATATATGGCTGTCTCTACCACATTTTTTTAGGAGAAATCTTCAACCTTTCAGCTCCAGACAATGTAGCTCCACCCAGTCCAGCTGTAATGAGCAACTGTAGGCACAGTAGTTTTTACCAGTACATTACCATGTCTTAAAAGCACAAAAACCCCCGACATATTATTGTTAACACAGCATGTATGTAACCGTTTCTGAGATATTCAGGATGAAGCATTTTGTTTGTAGATTTCAAGAGGAGTAATGTTTGCCAAGATTTTGAAATACAGGATGAAGGCTGGGTGCATTGGGATTAAGACAGTTCTTTGATTTTTTAAAGTAGCATTTTTTATTATAAACTTCACTGTAATATTGCAATAGAATGAAATTTTCATGGACAAGTTGCTCAGAATTGAGATATCTTTAAAAACTTGCAAATTGCTATATCCCTTCAATAATAAAATTGGTATTTTTGTGATTTATGATAGTGGTTTTGGGCAAGATTAGCTGGTCAACACTACTGTCTTTTGTCAGGTGCAAAGCAGACCATTTTCCTGAAATCAATGGGATTTGGGACTGACTTGCCCATCCCACCATTATATTGGACAGGAGTCTGTCCTCCCACATGGGTCATGGGAATATTTTGGGTCAGTTGAAAGGGACAGTTTCCTTATGGTATTACTTACTGGGTGTGCAAACTTTCCTGTAGGAAATTAGGAGATGAATGGGTTTTGTGTCTATTTAAAATACAGGATATTGATGAGATTGATATCTATATATTACCACCGTTAGGTTCCAAGTGTTACAGAACACAGTATGACAGCATCAAAAAGGCTATCACTGATTGTATCATACATTACTGTATAATCTAGATGATTTCATAACATTAGAACAGTAGCCTGCTGTGATTCAACTGCAGGAAAAATTGTCAATATACATTTGAGTATACCTTTGCATTTGTTCTTTTATTGTCCTAAGTTAATCTTAGGGAGGAAGTGTTATTAGCCACCAGCCATTTGTCAGGATGGGCTTTGTTTTCAGTTTCACTGCACTGACTTCTGCGTTGCATTGCAGATGCTATATGGATGCTAACAGGCTCACTGTGCTAATGTGTAGCAACATTCTGCTCTCTCTCTCCAGCAAGAAAAACTCCTTTCTGATATTTCATTAGTGTGTTTTGTTGGTTCATTATTAGAGTTTATGGTCTGGTTTTGTGTTTAACTACCTTTTTGTTATGAACTACTGCCAGACTGCAAAAAAGAGTATTTTTCAGTAAAAACATAAATCAAAGATGTCAGGCAATTCTCAGAACTACAAGAATTGTTTCAGAATCAAAGTATTCTGTTAAGTGCTCAAGTTGAGGTCGTACTCCTTCAATACATCCTGGCGCACAGTAAAGATTACATAAATGTTAAATAAGAATACCATCTCAAAAAATACATTTCCTTTATGTAGAAAACAAATTTGTGTCATAGAGTTGTAGATGTAGGAAATGGAAATAATTTATAGGGTCCCGTAGTCAAAGCCACATGAGATACAAGATTACTGAATAAAACAGTAAAAAGTTTTACAGTGCTCTGCCTCATCTTTGCTGTGAAAAGCAAAGACTCATTTAAATTGAAATTTTAAATAGCTTCAAGAAGAAAGAAAACCTCAACATTTGCAAAAGAATGTAAACTCAACACTTATAAGGATCCAAACCTTTTTTAAATATATTGATATGGACATACATACAGTATGTCCTAACACTGGAGTTGATGCAGGGAAGAAGCCATATTTCAATCATTAAAAGCCCAATGGCTTAGCACCTTGCCAGGATCCTGGCTAGGCTGTCCACAGGTATTGTGGCAATTAGGTGAGAGACTGAGCCAAAATTAGTACCAAGAGCACAACAAATATGGGAGATATTTTCAAACTAAGAGGCATCCTGGAACAAATAAGTCAGTGAAAGCCTCGATCTCTTATTTTTCATGGCAATATTCTTATCTCATTTTACTTTGTCCTGATTTATATCATGTCTATATTGTTACCTTCTTTGTACTTCTAAGAGAATCTCCATTTTATCTGGCCCCATTGAAAGGCACCGTGACAATTTTTTGTTTCTTGGCCCCCCGTTTGTAAGAGGTGAGGGTTGCAGTCTGCTGGCTTTTTGACATCAGCAAAATAGTCCTGGATAACTCTGAAGATAAATGTTACAAACAAAGTGTGGTACCTGAATGTTACAAAATACTTCAGGTGAAAACTTGGTCTCATCATCACCTTAATGTCCCATTCTTTCCTCTTCCAAAATAAAATAAGCAAGAAGCATTCATGCATATGCTACATCTGGCTTGATTTCTTTTTCTCTTTCAGTTTTTAGGTTCAAATAGTAGTAATGATTAATAACATAATGGCTCTGAGACATTTAATTCTTCTCTCAAAAAGGGAGCTAGTAAATTTGTTCTTTCACAAAAGGACATCCGTTTTAAGTGTATAGGGAAAATGTATCAAAATATTAATTAGACTTTTCTTTTGTTTTGCTAGTTTGCATTAGACAGATGGAATTCTGATCTTTAACAGCATCATGACTCATGAAACTGCTTGTGTACTAAAATGCCATTATTAACACAACAGTAGTTTTCAGCAGTTGGTAATTATTGGCATAATTAAACATTTATCAAGAAACAAGTATTTATCATTCATTAAACTTTCATTAAAAATCCATCTTAGCACAAGCTAGATTAGCCAGTGATTTTCAAGTGATAACTTCTTAACTTCTGGCAGGAACATAGAGCATTTTGATGGCAAAGAAAGTCGTGCATAATGCAACCTTTCAGGTTTTGTAAACAGTTATAACATTTCAGACTTAGGAGTGCTATTTTTAAGCATTCTATAAGACTCAGACAAGAAAGTACTTGGCTATTTTCTGTAGGGTTTACTAAGTTTGGCACTTCTTAACAGTGTATTTGGAAAAACAAGATGCCTGTGGCCGTGAAAAGCCGTGCTAAGTTTGCTTTATAACTGCATTTACATGTCTTAAATTCCCTCAAAGCCTGATATGTTTACATATATTAGGACATTGAAATTTATTTTTGTTAATGGATCATCTCATAAAATCTGCCTTATGATTTTGCAAAAGGATGGTATCTCAGACGAGATATTTGTAATTGGGAAATCTTGAAGAGATGTCTGATACAGTATTTTCCAACACTTCAATACTTCTTGTCACTGAAGAAGAAAATAAGCATATTTTCTTATTTAAAAGAAAGAGACCCATTACATCTCTGAAAGGTTTTGGTTTTATTTTGCAGAGTGAAGTATGAGACATTATGCCTGCTCTGCTCAGTTTTGATCAATTCTTTGAGATGGCAGATTGATTGTTTTTTGGCATGTTTAGGTATGAATAAAGGTAAAGTAATTTGTGTGAATTTCAACGTGCAGAAAAATAAGATTAGTCAATGCCCTGTAGTTCCTTCTCATTCCAGTTTTCTTATTTAACTCTTCTAAAGTCTTTTCTCCTTGGTTATTTATTTTCCTCAGTTCTCATCTGCCATTTCCACTAACCCTGACTATCGTGGAAGCACTGCCTTACTTAATCTTACAGCTACCAATTGGCTATTGTACCTCCCAGCCCTTTGTTTCCTTCCTTGCTTATAGGTACGAGAGGATGTATTACTTAACCCCTCCTACACAGTCACTGTTTTGCAAGAGGTACCAATTTGGCAAGGTTAGTGTAAGTTAAAGACGCTGTAATGTGATTGTCTAGATTGTGGTGGAGAAAAAACAATATTTAGTGAGCAAGACTATCTCAGAAAGCTCCTTCACGTACATACAAGAGCTTCACATCTTAGCCCATATTCAGCAACTTTGTGTTTTCTCTTGGGCAAAAAATTTACTGTATCAGTGCTTTTATGTCACAAGAATGAATTGAATTCGTACCCTTTAGTGCAAACAACAATAGACAGAGTGGTAACCTAGTGGAAAACAAATAGATGCCCCGTCCCTTTTGGGGATTCAGAGAGGTTCAGAAAGATGGAGCTGACGGTAGAGAGGTGGCAGATAAAAACAGGCTGAAGCAGGAAAGAATCCTGCGGTCATTTATTACCATGCCATCTTCATAGTGTTTGCTGAACCAAGGTGCAGAGTAATGATTCAGACAAATGATGTTAATAATAATAGCTGGCCCTTTGGCAAAAATGGAATACCTAGTATTGCAGCATGAGACCTAATCAGATTCTCCAAAAGTTGCTTCAGACTGATAGAATTTTTTGTCATCAGGTTTTCCGTCAATAGATTCTCCCTGGGTACTATATTTTTAAAGGAGGCAAAGTGATAAACAGTTATTTTCCATGAGGGTAAAAACCCCAAGTGTTTTAAATATTATGATATTTAATTTATAGATTAAAGCTAGTTTTAAAATACCACGTTATTTCTAGTTTATTTTTTCATTGGTATCTACAAGATACTTGTATTATCATGGATTACTTGATCAAATTTAGAAACTTTCTGGAGTTCATTATCTTCCTTTTTTTCCCATGTAATCAACACAGAATTCACCTTATTTATTTTACGTGAATAATAGTGTGCATGTTTTACAGTAGTTTTTGTGGCACATAGAGTGTCACTGGTAAAAATGATCTCCATGTAAAGCCTGGCTAAGGATTTTAAACAAGGGGAAGTTGCTCATAACTGCTGATCTGATGAACTGCTTTGATCTGTTGGTTGGAATTTGTACATAAAAGAGCATTTGCACCCAAAAAAAGCTTACTAACCATTTTGCACTGTTCATGTTTTGTTGTTCTATTTAATAATACCTGCAGTTTTTAGGCATATAGGTTGCAATTATTTTTGTTAGCTGTTTTTCTGTTAACAACATAACCAACATCTGTTTTAATCTAAACATCATCAGACTTATTAATTAGGTACATTTTGGCATCAATTTATCACACAATGCTTTGACATTTTTGATACTTGAAGTGTAAGCTATTATGTGTAATGAAAAAAAAAGTATGATTTGGAATAAGTGTTATACATCATCTGTAGGGGACAATTATGTTGGCATGTGGGAGGTTAATGTACCCACTCTAGATTCCTTTGCTTGATTTGCTGTTTTCTTCTTCATAACTCTAGGTAAACATTTTGTGCTGCTATTTAATGCACAGGTTAAGTGTAGTTGCAGGCTATTATACATCATTAGAGTAAGTAATATTCAGCTGTGAAAGAAAGATGGAAGCTTTTCACTTGTAGCCACTTGGACATTTCATTTTTCATCTAGTATGCCACTGCAAAAATTAGTTGTGGCAGGCCTGATGTAATTTATAGCCTGGTACCCTGAAATTAAGCAATGAATCACACCATTTTGGCTGATTAGAGTTAATGCATTTTTCCCGATGACATATTTTGTAAAACAATGCAGTTTATTCTAAACTTTGCCTTATCCGACCTAGTAATTTCTCACGTCAACCTGTTCAATGGATTGTACCATGTACAGTGCACTCTATCACCAGATTTCTTTTGGTATTGTATTGTAGTTATCTCCCAGCTTAAAGGGACAGCCTTCCCTTTCTTTCCTAATTTTCTCACTAGAAAACATCAGCTTTCCTCTCCCTCCATCCCTGACTCTCCATTCTCAAACCAGACAATTGAGAAGCAAAACATAGAGTAACACAATTCAATGCAGCTTGATTGAAAGTGGAGGGTGTAATGATCAAGTGAGTAGAGACCATTGGATTGTGCCTCAGGCCTTCACACTCTGGATCTGGTCAATAACAAATTTATTACTAATCAAATCCAATAAATACAAAACAGCATACATTTATTTTTATTTGGCACCCAGCTGGTCGCAGAATAATAATAAAACAGGTAATCAGAGAGACTGCCTTTTGGAATAAAAATAATGTAGCCAAAGCATGCTGCACTTAAAACTCCTGTATATATAAGCAGATGGTCAGGCCCCAAGAAGCCTTGTTGTATTTGTCTGATTACCAGTAGGCATTGTGTCCCACTTGCCTGTGCAATATATTAATGGTTCCAGCTCTTGAGTTTGGAGAATTCTGTTTGCTGAGATACTTCGTGATAGGGAGAGGTATCACTGCAGAACAGGATCTATAGGTATTAGTGTCAAGAAGAATAATGTCTTCCTTGCCCTTTTTCCTGGGTTATTGCATGGGGCATACAAAGACTGGAATGAGTTAATAGAAAACAAAGAAACTAAAGGTGTTTGGGGAAGGGAATGAAATCAACGACATAGCTGGCTCATGGATTTTACTGTTGACAAAAATATTGTGCGACTGTTCTTTCCCCACAAAGTCCTAACATGCATAAGAACACAAGACATAATCATTGCAGGCATTTTACACCATGTAAGACCGACACAGACAAACAGTGCATAGCTAATTTAAAGCTGACATTCAGTATCCAGGATTTTTTTTTTTTTGTATTCACATATTTTTATATGTGTGTGCATGAAATGCAGCTAAAAATTCTCATTTCTGCAATTTGTTATGCACATTATGAATTACAGAGTGTATGCAAAGATGCAAACTGAACAAAATTATTGGGAATATTTTACAATACGAAAAGTGCAGCTATTGTCGTTTGAAAGTCAGATAGTAAAAAAATTCTTATTTCTTATTTGATGGAGTCCCTATATTTTTGAACAGTTAGTGGAAACCAGTAAGAGTCTGTAACACGTTGGAGAAAAAGGCAGCACACCTGCAAGACTCCAGCCTACCTTGTTCACACCCAGGATAGGAGAAAATGATTTATTATCTGTCCCTTGAATTTCTCTGAGCATTCTGTCTAAACTTTAAAAGCAGATTACATTTGCGATTAAACCTTAACAAATGTTGTTTTAACTAGACTGCAATATGTGTTATTGACAACAAGCTTTTTTCCCCCGAAAATAACATTGGTGCTTAGGCATGCAATTTACAAAAATGACAAGGAAGGGTGGTACTTTTCCCAAGGTGAATGTGAGTTGACTGATTAGCTGGTATTTTAACTTAGATTCTTGCAAATTACAGACATAAGAAACCCTGCAATTTATATGTACTTTAGAAGTGAAAGCTTTAATCCCATGATTCATGAAAGTAAAGTGGTAATAATTTAAGTACCATATTTTATTTATCCCTTAGAGTTGTCAGCTGATACCAGAAGTATTCTCACTATTTTTGGGTTGCTGCCTTTGGCCACCTAATTGCTTCTTAGGAAGTAAGAGGGAAATTGCTTATATAACTACATGGATTGTCTTTGGCAACGTCAAGCCAAGGCATCAATCAGTCCATCTGGGTAAAATCACAAGCTGACTCCGATATTGCTAAATATTTATACTGTCAAATACACACAGACATCCAGATGAAAAGAGGCATTCATTAGGAATGCTCCAGCTTGTCAGTTTAAAGATGTAGATTAGAGCAAAACCTCCCACTATGATATTGAGTGCTCAGGAAAACTCTATATTTAGCCATTCTGAGCAATAAATATCATCATATTGCCTCATTTAGGTAAATAGAGAATGAATATTGTCAAGATGATCTAGAGATAATGTAAACAGATCCCTGTTCAGAGTCTGTGTTACTAGGGTAAATTCCAGGACATTGGTGTGCTGCTGGTGCTTTTTGGTTTAACCCTATTTCTTAATCGCATTCTTATCCCCTTTACATTAACAGTAAGATTTCTTCTTCGCAGATCAGAAGAGAAGGGGGAAAAAAAGAGATAAGGTGGGGTTTCTTTTTAAACAAAAGTTGATTTTCAATTCTAACTGAGCTGTTACAATAATTAGTAGTTTTGCTCTAATATTTTCTTGGCACTGGTAAAGACTGCTGCTGCTGGAAAATACTGATCTCTGTAGCAGCAACGCTGAAGCTCATTCCAGACTTTAACATGGGAACTGACAAAGCCCATCAGTCAGCAAAACATCACAGCTCTGAGGTTAAGACAAGATTTCAAGAGTACACACAGTTAAGACTCATAGTGGAATTTCTTTTATAGCACTTTCTTTTTCAGTGATAAGACGAGGCATATTGTAGGAATAAGCAATGAAAGATCAGTACTTTCATGAGAATTAAGTTACAGTCCAGCTTCAAAGTGGGTGGCTTGTCCTGACAAATTAAGAGAAAAAATTGTTCATTCTATATACACAAAAAAGATAGCAGAAGGGCTTTTTTTACCTTTTGGGGAAGGCATGTGCCTCCCTCCATAGAATCAGCACCTTGGAAGTTACATACGAGAGGAGTGGTGACTGACATCAAAGTTTTAGTTAATTGCACAAGATGATTTTTAGATTAATAATTAACATCTCTCTTTATAACTAAATATCTGTAATTAATCAGCAAATCATAATGTGGAGACTAATTAACTTCAAACTCAAATCTTAACAGAAAATCCATATTACTATCCAGCATCATTAATTACTCTAGTAATCAAAGTTATTCCCCATGGGATTTGACATAAAGCTTTGTAGGTTTATAAACTGAGTTATTATTAAAAAAAAAAATGAAACAAAGAAAAAAACCCAAAAACCCCCCACATTTCGAAAGGAGCTTCAAATAGCATTATAGATAACTAAGGTATTAGATAGGAAATTTAAATAAGTTTTTATTTTGTCCATATTACATTATCAGTAATCCACTCACTGAAGCTGGGTAAGTAACTAAAAGAGCACAATTCCCTTCTTACCTTCTTATGTGCATGTAATTTTGGTTGGTTTCTTTTTTTTTTTCCCTTTTGGGGTTACAGAAGTGATTGCTGTCAGAGGATTAATTTGTCAGTGTCTTTTAAAAATATGCTACACTTTCTGGTAATGTTTGCTGTGATGCTATCCATGCTAGTTATCTGTTTAAGAAATGGATTAAGAGCTGTTTATGTCCTGGTATGATTCACAAGAAAGTACCAAAAATCCCCAAGAAGAATTGAGCCATAAAATACAGAAATATCTTTAGGAGTTGATTAGTTAGTGCTCAGTGGAAAAAAAAGGACAAAGTAGGGCTGTTATGCCAAAGAACCTTGGCCCAAACAAATCTTATTTTAATTAGCATGGTCATCACAACTAGGAAGATTTGGAATGTGTTCATGTTAATTTTTAATAAACAGGAAAGCCAATAGTACCATTACAGCACACTGAAATCCCATAGCTGTTTTTCATTTAGAAAGTTAGGCGTTGAAATTGTGTCTAAAAATCCACATTTCAATTATTTTATCACCTAGTCTTGCAAGTGCACACATCTGATACTGTTCTTTTGTGTGGCAGCTGTAAAAATCGTAAGCAATTTTTACTGTCAAGAAAACTCTGAATAAATAGAGGCTGTTAACTTAGGCAGATATCTGAGGTTATTTGGTGGCAATCAAGAACTCACAGCACTTCAACTAATGGGTTATGATCAGAAACTGTTCCTAATAGCCAGCTAGACGGATCTGAATATGAAGATTTCTATAATTTTGTTGTCAGCTTGTGATGTACTCTAGTGCTAATTATTTGGAACAATTATGTTTTCCTAATAACAAAAGAAGAACAGTGAATTAAGCAGGCTTACCTTCAGATCTTTAGATAACAGTTTAAATGCACTTGCCATTAAGAAATAACATTTCTTTTTCCTGTATGGAACCCTAATTATTGAAGATGCTTGTCTTTTAAAATCTACTTCTACTTTTTTTAAGCATGTTCAATGTGTCAGTTTACACTGATGACTTCAGTAACTAGTATTTTCTCAGTCTTAGTTTTATGCCCGTACCTCCCATAGACTGCTTACTTCATTTGGTTATTCAAAAACCATAATTAGTGCAGTAATTAACATGTGGATCCTTCAAAGGAAGACTGTTAGAATCATGGGACGTCTCTCATCATTCTTGCTGATGTATAGATGATAAAAAGACTTGGTTGAGGTGACAACAGGATTTGTATTACTGCACATTATCCAAACTGCAGGAAAATTCAGACAGGACCGTGGTCCATGGAGTCTTTCCTTCTGAAAAAAAGTAATTATCCACACTGTTTCTATAATGTAACTAGGTGTTATCCTGCATTTGCAGCTGTCAAATCATTTGTTTTAAAACCATTTTTTATATCTTATGAATACTTGAAAGTTTGAGGGTTAACATGTTGTCTTTTAAGCAATTACAGAAGTGGGGTGCAGCAAGTGCAGCAACAAAAACAATAATAATAGTAATTTATATAAGCATAACAGATTCCTTCTTGACAGTTGATTTCAGAGATGTTTATGGTAATGTTAAATTGATACCATCATAAGATTGCATTCATAAAGAATAGGCCAAATTTCATTTTTTTTATTTTCCCTGGAGAAAATGCATTTGTTTGTTTAAGATTTCAGATAAGCTGAATCTGTTGTGTTTTCAAGCCATAGTAAATCAGTTGCTGATACGTGAGTCTCAGTATGGCTCATGTAAACATATTCCAGCATTTCTCTGAGATGCTTATAGTCAATGTTTTCAGCTTCAATATACAACGTTTTAAATTAGCACATTAAGGAAATTCACATTCTTTCATTCAGCTTTTAACTTTCTGTAAGTAGTGGTCCTCTTTTTCACATTCAGTGACACATGCCAGAAAAATTCAGTATTTTACCCTACAGGCAGCCCATGGGACTGGGATGAAATGGCCTCTATACATAGGGTATGACTTTATTTGCTAAAGAGGTTATTTGAAAAAGCCCTTAGGGTACTGCTGCCCTTTTGTCCCTCAAACTAGTAGGGGGAAAAATATAAAAGGAACTACACAGTAATCCCTTGTAGACAGGTGACCTTAAGCCAATTCTATACTGTAAGGTTTGTTTCCATTTAAACTCAAAACAGACAAAGGAAAAAAGCAAAATGCAGGTTTTAATCTGTTGCAGAAACATTGCCTTTTTTTTCTGTAAATGTCTGTCAAATACAGACAAATTTACTGCAAATTCATAAGACTGAGTATCATTCTGTATAATTTAATTTAACATTCTGTAGACAATATGCCCTATATTTTAGCAAAAATAGCATCTGAGGACTGATGGAAACAAACCTACCTCTGTTCATTTCAGGTAACCTGTTCAGAATTTTATTTTCTTTACAACTGTTTAAATTCTGCAAGTACAGCCAAGCATAATTATGCAAATCTCCTGATTCCAGTCTTAACATTAAAAAATCAGTCACCATCAAGATCCACTGGAAAAATCAGCAGTCACTTCTGTCCTCTGAAGTACTTTTTTCCTCTGTTCTTAGCGTTGGCCATTGATTGACATTAACAGTGCTATAGTGAAACCAGACATTATCACAGGGTTATGGTTCCACTGCACATGCACCATTTGGTGGTGGTGTATTTGGTGTTTAAACCTGTGTTCAGCCACAATAGTTTTCCAATGAACGAAGCCCACAATATTATTTTTTATTTCATGCAATCAGCTGTTACAAGATGTGTACCATCCCAACACGAAACTGCTTTTTTTGCTAGGCAGGCTTCAAAACACCATTATAAATTACAAACAGCAGCTCTGAACCCATCTCAGGATAGCCTTTCATAAGTCACAGGTGTGACATCACGGAGCACTGTAATTAATGGGTGTTATGCCACTCCCTTGACTTATGAGTTTTTCAGAGGCTTTTAATTACATTTGAGTTTAAGCCATTCTGGCAGAAATTTGAAGGAACTCCAGTGGCAGCCTCTTCTGAATGAAGCTGTTCTAGCGATATTTGGAAAATGAGCCACTCTGGTGACTGAAGGAAAATGTTTCAGCCGTTCTTCACGCCTGGTAGTCTGAAGGGAGGTTAAGAGAAGCAGCTTCTGTCACTGCTGCAGGCACTTAGTTACTGTGTTCCTTTTCTGCATCGGGGGAGGAGCTGTGAAAATTGTGGTCAAATCCACATATTATATCAAATAAAAGAGGGAAAAACATCTGAAAAGCCAAGAATGTCTTGAAGGGTTATCATGATGTCATCGACCTGATTTTGGGTATAGAGAAGCCATTGTTTCACATGTGAGAGCAGACTTCATGTCACTGTTAAAGAAGAAATGTCATCATTTTTCACCTATCGGGAATGAATTATAAACGATCACCAGTTAATCGGCATTTAAAACATTACTTCAGTTTCAGCGCCAAAATCCAGTGTCAGAAGAGGTTCACCCCTCATACGCATACACACCAGAATGCACGTATCACAATATTAAGTTAACTCAGGTGTAAAGCTTTGTTCTCTAAACAGCTGAAGCTTCATGTCATTGTTTATGTGCACAAAACACACATATTTCTCCATATGCTGGCACCATATTGGTGTTATCACCATAGCATTCCCTCCTCTTCAGATGATCTTTTGTTATAACATTTGTTTTTGTGAGGCAAATAAAATATAGTAAATGTAAACCAATTATTTAACCAAATTACTTTGATCGTGGGAAACTGACAATTAGTGTTACAGCTTCTCAGCAGTGAAATCCACACAATAGAGCAGACTGTGATATTCTGTACTGCAGTGTAAGTCGATGTAGTGCATTTATTTTGTGTAGCAAGCTGTGAGAGAGGAGGAGAGAAGTGCGGGAGACGAACGAAGTCCGTCTTGATGAACTGTTATTCTGTATCTGTGCTGTGTTTTGTGCATTGTTTAGTTTTTCTGGGTTTGCTTGTTAATATATTGGGACAGCTCTTCACAGCAACCTTCATGACTTATGTCAACACCTAAAGCATATACACATGGGTATGAGATGATCAGCTAATTAATCGAGGAGTTAGAGACTTGCTGAACTACCATTTGTAATTTTGGTTTCTAGTAAATACTGATGACAGGTTAGTTTGGTTACCCATAACCACTATCCAGTTTAACAGTCTCATCTTTTGCATGAATTGGCAGAGAAGTATTAAAATCATAAGCACTGGTATACCAACAGGATCTGGGTTTATTCTCAGACCTGGAATGCATCACCCCTTCCATGAAATAGCTGTGAGTTAGGAGAGCATTCTGGGCATTGTCATGCAAATGAGGCCACCAAACATACCACTTTGCTTCAAAATTGAAGCATTTGCTCTGCAGTGACAAGTAGCTTTTAAAACTGGAGCAGGGTTTTCTGTGCTAAATGGGCAACCCTATCTATCCTCTGAGATCCACTTTCTAATGTACCATACATGTAGTCCTAATTCCACATCTGAGTGCTCAGATTGGCACTTCCTACATATCCATACATCTCTGTCACTGTTTAACCAGGCCAACCTCATTTGATGCAGATTAAGGTGGTCATTTATCCTTGAGTATTGTCCTTCTCCCACAATCATACAACAAAAAAAACCACCAGAAGATGCATGTAGCACTGAGTAGTTGAGGTTGGTCTGGTATTCAGCAACTCTTAAAGCCAAGGTCTCATGATACATCACTTCAACTAGTTCAAATTTTAATTAATGCTACAGCATCTTCTCAGCAGCCCTCAAGAATTTAGCCAGTAGGACATGAGGGAAAAACAAATCCTCACCTGCCTCACAGTTCACAGAAAATACCTGTAGTCAGAAACTGTTTCAGTCTAGTTTTGGGACCAACTTCAGAAAAGTAAGAAAATGTGATGTATATTTTTCTCTCTCTCTGTAACAAAATGAGCACATTCCAAATGCTGCTTTTGGCTGTGCTCATAAAAAGGGTTGTGGAAAGAGCAACAGAGTTAAACATAGTGACTCAGGATTAGGTAGCTTTAACCAGCATCTTAATGCCCATTAGAAGCCAGAATGGATTTCAGAGCACTGGTGTTAAATGATAAAGAATGAGCAGAACCCGGATTTTTTTTTTTCTTTAATCCAAAATGGTGTTAATTGCTTTGTGATTCAGTGGGAATTTTGTCCATGTCCTGAATGTGGACACAGTTGTACTCCTAATCTCTGACCAGTATTGTTCCATGTGCTGTGCTCTGTACTTGACAAAGCTATAGGTGCAATAATGGGTTTGTCATAGTAATGGAAGTACTTGGTCTGCTGGGCAAGGGTTTATAGAACATAATGGAGACAGTGGGTACTGGATAGCTGGAACAGTCAGGCTTCTCAAATCCCTTGTGGTTCAATGTCAGTGGCATTGTCAGTGTGATGCTGCGTGATGCCTCAGAAATGGCTAATGGTTTCTTTACATGCAGGTTTGGGTATCCAGTTCAAGATATTCACATTTGAAAATGTAGATCTTAAGGACTTCACATCTTGTTAGACCTTTTCAGTCATGTATGTTTGTCCTCAGAAACAGGACCTTTCTTGGAGCAACTAGTTAAGGTTGTGGAGAGAGTTGTTTTCAAAGTTGGGTTTTCTGGTGTTTGCAGCACATTTAGATGGAACCAAACTGCCCTCAAACCATCCCAACATATAATTCTTTAAATATTTGGGTTCAAATGCTTAACTTGGCTGTGAATGGATTCATAAAAAAAAAAAAAAAAAAAAAAAGGATGTTGAGAAAGAGCTATTGCAGTTGCCCTTCTTTTTTGTTGTTGTTGTTTGCTAGCTGCATTATCTCCCAACCTCTTTTTGAGCAGTTATTCAAGTAAAATTTGGTGTTACATTTCCTTTTATTACAAATGCTATTTATACACAAATTGGAGCAGATCATGATGCAGCAAAGAACTTTTTATACTACATAGATTGTGCAGCAAAATAGTGCTTTATCAGCATTACATGCCTCAGTGAGGAATGTTTTGCTGTTTTAAATCTCATCATTATGAGAAGAATTTATTATCCAGATACAAAGATTTTACTGGAAACTATTGAGCTAGGCTGTTGTCATCTAACTGAAAACGAAATAATGTTCATGATAATTAGACAAGGGGGATTATTGAAAAACCCACACTATATATACTGTTTACATACAACCTCAGAGATCTACTTTATCAGTTAGAACATGGTCACATTCGTTTTTGCTTCCTTTCCATGGGACAATCCCAGAAATTGTGGGCAGTCCTTCTGCACTTAAACTCCTTGTCTACAAACACGAGGCAAAGTGAAGATGGTTGAGGTTTCATGGAAATGGAGCACATGTGGCAGGCCCATCTGTGCCAGCTTTATGAAGCACAGTGCCCACAGTATGATCGTCCTTGCCTTTTGTTCCACACAATGCTGCTCAGGCCATGGGTTTGTGAACACTGCTGGTAGAGCCTGCAAGCCTCGATTTGTCTCACTGCTTCCTCTCCTGTGCTGTCAGTTCTCAGTTGCACTGCAAGCTCCCCTGCCCCCACAATTTCCTCCCTTTACCCAGCTCTTTTCCCCAGACAAATCTGAGGTAGAACCTCCTAGCAATTTTCCAAGGTTCTGGGCTCAAAGACTGAACTAATTTATTTTTGAATTGCAGATCAAACATAAACTGCAAAGAAGCATTTAATCAGTTAGGAGAAGCAAGGGTATGGCTTGTTTAAGTCCCAGAATCCATAAACCTGTAATGATTTTATTATATTGGTGTCAGTTTTCATTATTTTCATAAATGGGTGTTCCCTGCTTAATGCACGATATTTGCATCTGATGAACCAACGAGTTTAAACATGGTTTGTTTTAATGCTTTGTGAATTTGCATTCAAATTCATCAGAAGTAATTCTATTTGAAATCACACAGGGCTAAACACAGTGGTTGTAAATCCATTTGAATTGAGATGCCAGAATCAGCCCATTAATCTACAAATCTGCAATATAATTTCTGTATGGTTGGTGGGCTTCTGTTCTGTTTTTTCGTGGTGAGGCCATGGGGATACCAAGTGCACGTGTGGGAGGAGAAGTGTTGGAGGAGGTTGTGATAAATTGACCAAGTGGGAGTATATCTTTGTTATGGAAACCGGCCTGTGAAAGGAACATATGGAAGGCCAGAGACCATGGTTTGAGTATGTCTGTCTCTGCCACTTGAGGTAATTGCACGAGGAGAAAGCAAGTCTCTCAAATAAGCAGATTCCTTAATATTTAGGATGATAAGAGATTGGCATCAGCACCTTCCATTCAGTCTTTCAGAGTGTCAGAGTCCACCCAGAGCTCTAAGTAGTGCTATAGCCTGCATTTAGTATTTTAACTTGCTAAGCACTCTGTTACCTTGGGTTTTTTTGTGGTCTGTTGTTAAAAAGAGAATGAATAAATGCAGCAAGGTTCACCTCCAACAGAAACAGGCTCTTTTTGGAAGGAGTGGAGGGGGCTGTACTATAGCAAACAGTGCTTCATTCCTTGAAGGCTGTAAAGAAATCTGTATTTCTTTCAGAGAAATTGGAGAATTGATTTAATTTCTATGTTCTTAAATTGACTGAAATGTCTGAAATTAGGATGTTTGTTTAAGCTAAGAGTTACCAGGTTTGAAGATTAATATATCATTGTCTGAGAGTGCAAAAGAATGTACGTATGAGAGGGATTACTCTTTAAGAAGAAAGTTTTATCAACAACATTTTCCATGCTACACATACTTCTGAAATGTAACAATGAAGTTTTAGAGAAAACTATTCAAAGAAAGTAATAATACATGTTAAAAATACAAAAATGCTTAGTTATCTGTAATGTACGTTAGCCTTTTTAAAGGAATACATTAATTCATTATTTGAATGGGTGACAATTCAAAATGAAATTCAGCTGATACTTTTGAAAATGTTCATGTAATTATTTTGCTTAGTTATAATCAAGCTGAATTCAGTTTGAGAGATATGTGTTTGGCTGAGGCCAAAAGTGATTTTTAGCTAAGTTTGTGTCTGCCTTCCTCTGGGAACTAGCCAGTCCTGGGTTTAGCCCTTGTAATGCTGAAATTCGAGAATGTATGTCCCTGTTTTGAATGTCTTGGACTGGAGCTAACAGGGTCCAGCATACAAAAGCATTTAGGCCTGTGCTTAACATTAGCTCTATGCTTAATTCCCAGAAGTCTAACTACAGGCCTCTTCTTCTGCACTTGCAAGAATTGCGATGAGCAGGAAGTCTGCCATCTGACATCTGTGAAATGAGCTGGTAGACTTGAGTCTTTTTCATAATGAGCCAGTTTCCATCTCATAAAATTCTGTAATTGCAGATGGTATCAGTGGACACCTATGACAATCTCAGCAGAGATTGCAGCCCAGCATTCCTCATTATAGGATACATGGACACTGAACTTCCTCTCTGCTGATGAACGTGGGGTTGAGTCATTGACAGGGCATTATCAGGAAAATTGCAGTGATGTGACTAGAGCCTCACGGTGGGTAAATGGAGTACCTCAACTCTTGGAGTTGACAATAGACTCTCCTAAGAAATGATAATGCAGTGATTAAGACGTAAAACTGGGACTCAGCACACCTGGGAATTCTTGTGTGACCCTGACAACACACTTCTTGTTGTTTTTCACTTCTCTGCCTGAAAAGTTAGTATAATGCTTTTTCCATTTTTATAGTGTTATTTAGTGATAAATATGTTACCAATTCGGAGCAATTCACAAGATAGTTTTAGATAGATGCCATTAGACTTTAAGTCTGTTCTATTCAGTTTGCATTTGCATGTTCTTGTGCCTAGCACCAGTGGAAAGCAGGCCAATTTTATTTTGCTTTCTAATTCTGCATAGAAGAAATCAGCTTTATGCAAAGATACCTAAAAATCTTTCATAAAATTCACTCTATTGTTAAAGAGGCCCTAGAAAAAATAACATGAAAGAAGAAAAACATTAATTTTGGACTTCTTTTAGCTTGTTCTTTTAGGCACTGATATAATTTTTGTTCTATCTGTGTACATTTTCATATGTGCATTTTCTTTTTATAAAGGAAATAATACCATTCAAATATCTTTAGAGTATTTTTATTTCAGTAGAATCACTTGAATAATGTTTTAAGGGTACTTGGAGACACAGTGAAAGAAATTGTGAACCTCAGTGGGTTTTGGAGCACTGGAACATATCCCAACAGTTATAGCCACAGATTCTATAAGCTCTACCTCTGACTTGCAGCAGCTGTTTCAACCTGTGATGCCATGGGTGGCTCTGAAGCTCTGTAATCTGCACATATTTGAAATAACAAACCACAATGAGCTCTGGTGATTGGTCCATTCCATGCCAGAAGTTAGAAAACTCTGAGCTCACTGAACTACAGTAGCTGGAAAAAGAGTAAGAAATTTTTTTTTAAGGTAGCTGAAATAAGAAACTTTTAACAAAAGTGTCAACAGGAGCTGTTAGTTTCTTAGTGGTTTTGAAAATCATGTTTTCCAGGTATCTTGCTCCAGGCTTCTCGGGTTGGTGTTTTTTTTTTTTTTTTGGGGCGGGAGGGGGGGTTGTTTGGTTTGGGTTTTGGGTTTTTTTTTTGGTGGGGATGTTTTCTGGTCTCCATTTTGTCACATATCCCAAGCTTTACTGCTTTCATAGAAATGATGATGAATTCCTCTGAAATTTTGTCTAAAAAAAATGTGAACAAAAAAATCTAACAAAAAAATGTGAACTAAGTTCCAGCCATAGTAAAAGTGCTTGGCTTCATTTATGCTAAGGATACTGTACCAGGTCCTAGGTATGATGGCATTCACAGCAGAATGATGGCATTCACTGCAGCATGCATCATGCTGCAGACAAGTGAACCATGGTGTTTTCAAACCACTTGACATCTTTTAGTTGGCATGGTTTTAAGCATTACTTGGCTTCAGTTGGAGACAGACATAGATAAATCTTTGAACAAGTGCTTTCAGAATTAAGAACTAAGTGGCATTTTAAAATATTTTAGATAAATATGATCATTATTTAACTTAAAAATATTCCCTCTTTTCCTAAGTCTAAGTTGAGTCTCACGAAGGAAAAAAATTGAAAGAGCTAGTTAGATGACCTGATAGAGTGGCAGGAGTTGTTTACTAGTCCATATTTGACTAATATTCATGCTTCCTATGATTGACAGTCATTGCAAGTTCTTTGGGTTTTAAGACTTAAGGCACCACAGTCTTGAGTGAACTTTAGTTTAGAATGGAGATGTTTACAGAAGTTATCTAAGTAGTTCCTGCAGAATCCCGTGCTGCTTTGCACTGAATTGTTCCAGAGTAGTATGGATTTGCAGTATAAATGGTGATGAGCTGGGTTAAGTCATACTCTTAACTACTGTACAGTCTATTTATTGCATCTGGGAGCTTCATCACCCTCGCACTTGAAACTGGATGAGGCAGCTGAATTGACTTTCCATTTCTCACCATGTCTAACCACCTTCCTGCAATATGACATGAACATTCTAGTCTTTCATCAAAATAAGATTATGCTTCTCTAATTGGGACAAAACTTCTCCCTCTCCAGCATTTGCAGATTATGTAGCCAGAATATCTGCATTTAAACCTTAAATAGTTCCATTCAAGTCAGACTTCTAATAGTTCTTGTTTCATTATTCTGAATATTCTTTAGTCAAGATCTCTCTCCTAGAAAGAGCAAGACATAATTTAGTTGTATCTGTACAGAGCAATGTGCAGCAGACATGCCTTTGAATGTGTAATTAAAAATTGCTTTGGCCTGTTTTCTTTTCCTGTTTTTCATTTTATAAACTTACATGTAATTTGATGAACACTGTCATTCTTTAAATTTCTTCAGCATTGCAGTTCTCAAGGGACTTTCATTGAATATAATTTTTGTATATTTACTTTCTCCACAAGTGCTAGAATGCAGTAGCACAAGTTCAATCTTACATTATTATTTTCTTACTTACTTATGTTACATCCTGATTTTCTTCGTATTGATGTTAACGCTTCCAGTTTGGTATTAGCTCCATGTGCCATCTAAATGCTGTTGATTTCTACCTCTAGTTAACCAACAATTTAGGTAGTCTTGTCAACAGAGTAGTGTGGTAATTATTCAGCTCTTAAACATACCACTTTGCAACCAAGTGCAAGCAGCTTGGTAAGGGGGTTCTGAGCCCTTTGGGAGAGCTGCAGTTCAACAGTTTACTTTGCATTTCCCACCCAGCCCAGGCATGTAGACTGCCTTGCTTTATCTTTGTCCTGCCTCATGCTTTCTAACACTGGAAGTGGAAGACAGTTCATTTAAGTGCTACTCTGTAAGTAGCACTGAAACTATATTTCTCTCAACAGATTGGGTTAATTACATGAACAGCTCTTCCTTTGAAGGTATTCTGGAAACATGCTGCTTCCATCCTTCACCAGAGGTGAATCATGAAAAGAAAACTTTGTCATGAACTCGACCCTTGAAAGTAGTATGAAAGAGTTACCCATCACTCCAGCCTCTATTTCCCATCCAACCTCCCAGAACCAGGAAGTACCCCTGCTTCATGCTTCCTAAGTAATCCCAGCATTACTGCTAGGCCTGTGACACTCTGAGGTGAAAAATCAGCATGTTTTCTGACACACATCATTTTGGGCATGGTAAGCTTTGATGCTGTCAAGTGTCTCAGGAGGTGTGAGGGGCAGCAAAGGGGAAGGTCTGTGCCTTGAAAGTGTGCCACCTACAACCAGCCCTATTCCTTCCTCCTCATATGTTGTCATTTTCCTTGCACTGAAACTGACTTTTGGGGTGGGAAATCTGATGTCAGAAGTTTGGAACTGCCTTCACAATTAATTCACCTTCATCTTAAGCCAGGTACCACTGTGGAGACAGCTGTACTTGTGGCTGATCCTGTATTGTGGTTACACATGTAAGGCTGAAGCGTCTAATCATGTTGGGGTTTTTTTCCAAAACACAGCTTGGCGTGACCTACAGCTTTCAGACTAAATTATCGTGGTGCTCCTTTCCAGCTGAAGATCTATTGCGAAAATACACAAATATTATTTGCCACTGGCATTACACTTGATGTTGTAAAAGCAAAGAAACAGATCTTTCTCCACTGAAAACCTGTAAAGTGAAAACTATAAAACCCTCTTCCCTTGTTTTCTTCTGAAACCGGTTGTAACGCTCCTTTCCTCTCACTGTGCCAGACTCTACAGCTTAACCAAATGTGTGTCACTCCTCCAGTTTTCTTTCCTATATTCCCAAGCAGGTGAGAGACTAAAAAGAAAATATCAACTGTATATCAGTGCCTAGATAAAAAGCTGCAAAATTAAGTTATGAAGCATGTCCTTTTTAACAAAATCTCATATTGGGCCAGTATAGTTCCTTCCTCAAGGCAGTTTATTGCTTCTAATCGTGCAAATCAGGGGTCATTCCAGCATGCTTTTGATGAAGTACACAAAAGAGAGTATGCTCATCTCCTCCAATGTTTTGGACATTGAGACAGCATATTTTTTTCTGGGTAAGATAATGCATTAATTGCTTCAGCATTAGCTTTTGATATAAGCCTTCCCATAGACTCCTGACACTTTGCATGCTGAGCAGTCTTGTCCTTGAAGTTACTGTAGTGCACAATGATCAGAACTACCCTTAGCATATACCAGCAGTGTCTTGGCAGAGGGTGACCTCCAGTACTGTCTCTAAACATTTTCAATTTACAGACTCAAGAATTTTTTCTGCCTTTGCCTCTCATTCTTTTGGGGAGGTCAGCCCTTTATGAATTTCCCACAAGAAACAAGTTCAAAAAACCCGATATACTTAAACAGCTTAATAGGAACATAGCCGCAATGAACACACGACATACAATTCATTTTAATATTTATAGAAGAATTTCATGTTGTTTTAAGTGTACACAAGCAGCTGCTGTCATTTGGCTATGAGCAGATGTTAGACCTCCGAAAGCTTCACTGACAATTAAAATACTAACAGTTAGTGTTTTACCCCAGCTGCAGGTTCTGTTTACTGTAAATTTGATTTTAATGGTGCCTCTGTGCAGTTATTGAATAGAGGTTTGTTTTCTACTATACATGCAAAAGTGTCTACAATGAAGACAAATGGTTATTTCCCATAATTTACTCTGGAAAGATATGAATATAGCTCTAACGTAGTTGAGTTTATAAATGAAATACAGATATGACTATCACATTTGAAATGGTAGTTTCTGCTGTCTTAACTAACAAAAAGAACTAGGGAAACTTACTATTTGTAGTTATTCCCAAGCATTCCTCCTAAAAGCTGCTGTGCTTTTTAAATGGGTTGAGATGTGCCCTCAAGCAAAGAACAGGTGCTTCTTTTTACTGAAAGGGTGCATAAATCAGAATAGATAAATACAGAGAATCATGATACTCATAGTTGATAGGTATGCCAAAGAATATAATTTCTGCTTGATCATTTAATAACATAATGTTTTATTTTAGGTATTCCTTACAAGTGTCTGTTCTCTTTAGTGCATGTATGTACATCAAACGTTAGGGAAGGCCAGCCATTTTCAGAATTGTTAATCCCAAGAGCCTGATTATGCAAACACAATGCATAATGCAAGCAACCATGTTTAGTCCCTTTGAGACTATTGAGGCTAACTATGGCAGTAAGGAGTCCGCTTGATAAATAAATGTTTATAAAACCAGAATCTTGATGTATATATTCTTGAAAAACAAAAACTTTTGCTGAGATAACGACAAAAAGGTTTTTTTCCTTTTTTTGACAAAGCCGTTAGTGTCTAGGACTAGACCTATTTCACAAATCCAGATCATTTTCCCTATGAGCAGAGGTTGGGGCTTTTTCCCCCTGATTTTTCTCATATTAGTGTATTATTTTTCATATTATATGTTCTGTCTGCCTAGGAAACAGAAATCACTGGTTTGACCAAGCACAACCAGAACCCCTTGAAATTGGGATTCTGATTTAGAAGTGCTAAAAATGCACTTTCCATTTGCACTGCAGGGGATAAAACAGAAAGAGTGCATCCGAGTATCATCAATGTCAGTTGTTCCCAAACTGAGGGCCAGAGTAGTCTTTGAAGCTGGACTGCCAAGAAATGTCCAGACTGGCTATCCTCATCTCAAGCTGCTAAATTGCACTGGAAAAGATAGCTGAAATATTCCAGATGCATTCCTGATGCTGCTTGCCTGTGTAGGTAATTGCTACATATGCCACAGAGAGGTTTTTGCTCACACATCAGTGTTGAGAAGAGCAGCCTGCATGGTGGCAAACAGGTAAAGAGAAAAAATGGTTTGCAAGTAAACCAGTTACTCTGCAGGTTAGGCAGCTCTAGAGTAAATTCTGCATGTTTACACTGTACATGTTTGGCACAATCAGTGGGAGTTTTGGTATGTATATTTTTTATTTGCATTCTGTCTGTAACACTGGGCTCTATAGCATTCATTTTTGACCTTAAGTGCAGGAAAAGAGAAACTGAAATTTTTCCTAGAGAAGGCCTT
This sequence comes from Trochalopteron elliotii, assembly GCA_024734555.1. Lineage (NCBI taxonomy): Eukaryota > Metazoa > Chordata > Aves > Passeriformes > Leiothrichidae > Trochalopteron > Trochalopteron elliotii. The sequence continues at coordinate 1,147,504 of JANPWX010000173.1, forward strand.
TTCCGAAAGGTTAATTAGACACTGAAGGGAAATTAAACTAAACCAAGCCAAACAAACTGCCTAAACACCCTAACTGAATGGCTTCATTTTTAATTTGGTGGTTGTCTTTTTCTTTTGTGTCTTTTTGTGGCCGTTGACATAGTTCTGTAAGATGTGGAAGGTAAAAATAGCAAGCAGGAAATTTCAGTCTGTTTTTTAAAAGAAAAAATATTACAAGAGTAGTTTCTTTCACATTTTTAGAAAGCTAAAGGACATCTGCTGCTTTTTAAGATACCTGAAATGTTAAAACTTCATCCTTTATTCAAGCAGTTCTTAGAAGACCTTGGAGTTTCCAAATATGATTGAGTGGTTAAGGACAAAACTAGAAGCCAAGGCTGTTTTGAGTTTCAGCGTTGAAACATGACATTACTGGATTTTTAAGTATAAAATAAACTGTGAACATTATTTGGGATATTTTTGTTGTAGTTGTTGTTGGTTTTGATCTTTTTCTTATTGAAAGGGGGAAAAAATGAAGCCTTGCTCTACTGGTATCTCTTGTGATTTATGTAATTTGTGTCAATGGTGGAAATTTTTTATGCCTCTTAGGGAGCTGGTAAAATCCCCTATAGGTATACTTATTTGTATTGCTTTACAAATATTTGCTGCCTTTGTGGACATAATAGTTGTAACAGAGCCATTTTGGGTTGCTGATTTATTTCACTTCTCAGTTTGACCCATCGTATTTTCTTTCCTTCAGCAGAAGACATGAATGAGCCTTCACAACCTCTTATTTAGTACCTTAACTAGCTGGTTTAAAAAATGCTGGCCCATACATTGCTTGCACATAAAAGTCTTGCAAATGATAAAGAACAGTTTTTACTATGGTCAAAGAACAGAGACCTGAAAAATGCATCCTCTGAAAATCAGGGAAATCCCAAATTATGCCACAGTTCTTAGACTGTACTTAATTAATTGAAGTAGAGATCATTAAAAAAATAATTGAAAGGAGACAGAGCAGAAACTTGTAGCTTGATCAAGGCATAATTTATATTGCTTTATGAATTTGAAAAGTGACTTCCTGTACAATTCAAAATACTGTGCTGCCATGTAGACAATAACTTCTAAAATAAGAAAATCAGTTGTTTGTTCGAGTGGTGTTAGACATAAGGCAATTCTTTTATACCTTTTAAATTCCTTACAGGTTGTATTTAATTGAAGGAAAAGATGTTTCTTTGCATTCACATTATTTAATATTTGTTTCATTTTAGCAGATGCAAAATGTTTGTTTGTGTCAATAAATAATATACCTAATCACCAAAGTATGAAAATTAAGTGTTGCTGAATAAGGGACTATAAATCAGGCCTCCTAGAACTTCTACAGAAAAGGAAAAATAGCTGTTTTAAGCTAGATGTGTAAATGCAGATCATTTCCGTCGTCATAATAGATTATTTCATTTATGACTTACTGCTTTGTCCTAAAGGTGCTCCTTGTGAAGGATGTCCTCAGCCCAGCCTTACCACACAGAGCCCTTTTCTTCAAGTTTTGGGGAAGGATTAGAATTCTAAAGAGGCTGCTGGCTGAGAGCAAGGTGGTGCTTTACATATAATATTAGCCCAGACTCTCCTCACGCATTACGCGTTTCTTTCTGAGACAAGTCTCCTTAATGCCATCTTTATCTGCTACACGATGCATGAAATCTACTTTCTGTTTTAGAACTGCAGCTGACCCCCGACCCCACGAGTGGCGCCACAATGTGACCTTTCTATTGTCATCAGCTTTCATTCTCCTGAAAATTCTATGAATTTTTATTACAAGTTTTTTTAAACCAAGCTGAGGCTTCAACAAATTACTTGACACAGATGAGATGAAGTTGTTGAAGTAGTGTTAGATAAGTTTTACAGCCAGCATGTGTGCTGCTGAACAGTACAAAGCCAGTGTCCTACAATGTCATACACCAGTAACTGCTGAGCCTACTATTGGATAAATACATCATTTTATGGAACATTGATTGTTCTATAAACCCAATGGAGTATTATGCTCTATGATCAAACCATTTAGATTGTGTGTAGAGCACAGAAAATGCCATATTCAGGATGGTACTAAAAGTGCCATTTGTGTATTTTATGGATGTCATTACGGGGGAAACTTCTCTCTGTAGGCCCTGTTTACTGCAAAATTTTTTAGTCTGTAATGACATTTTTCATTCACAACGTATGCCTTCAAGAGAGGGGGCCCTTGTTTTATTTGTTTCATTCGAGTTTACTGCACAAATCCTGTACATTTTAATTAAATGTAAGCTTAACAAAAGAATAAGGTATTTATTCTGTGGGGAACAAATGATGACAGTAACAAAAGAATAAAACAGACACACAAAAGGAAGTCAGGTATTGAGTAAGAGAGAGGGGAGAAGGTACTAAGCCCTATTTCTAGTTTCCCAGACACACATTAAACATCAAAGCATTTCTTTTAGCCCTATTTCAAGAGTTTGTGGTCTCAGAGAATTAAAATAACCTGCGAATATGGATTTAATGTCTAAAATATCCTGACATTTTCAAATAAAAAACTAACAGTCGCTCAGGACTCCAACTGATAAATAATGGCTCTGCTGAAATGACAGACTTCTTGGAAAGAAACCAATTCTCTGATCATTGCACCCCTAGATATGAAACACCTCCTTACAAATTGTCTGAATATGAGCTCTTGTATCATTATATTTTGTCATTTTAATGCCTATTTGTGTATCTTTTTAATTTGCAATGACACACAATCAGCAACAAGTCCACTTTTCCTAATATTAATGTGGGCTTGTGTTGCAGCTTATGTTTGCCATGTCAGCCAACACTTACCCCTTCTCTTTAACTGTTAAGAGGAGGCGAGAGGCAGGCTGGATTTACTGGGACAACATGGTTTGTTGCTACATACAGTCCAATAATGTGACGTGTTCCTTAAATACATAAAAATTTCTACAAATGTTGTGCTGGATTCCAGTGCTTCATTATAGGAATAGCAGCTAAGCCTCAAAATCTGTTGTTTTCTAAGTATCTTCCCTACTTGGCTTTTCACTGTTAAAACAAAAGAAAACCAGTAAAATCTGCAGTTTGTATTTACCATGAAAAATCACTAAAATTGAAGTTGATGTTCCCAGTAAATTCTTGGTCATAGTCCAGTTAAAATTTAAAGTTACAGTAGATTCACATTAGTTTAAATGACACTTGAACTTCTACACAGCTCAACATTAATTCATTATAGTTGAAATGGAAGAATCTTCAGTGGGTGAATCTTTTACAATCTGATTGAGGCTGTTACATTTTATAGGAGCCATTTTTCAAAGCAGTACTGACAGCACTCGAAGTTATTAAATTGCTGAATCAAAAGATGGACCTGCAATCGCATTTATGAACTGTGATGGAATAGCTGGGGTTGCACTGAGCTGAGGTTAAGATGTTGGTGTAGTTAAGCTTCATCACACCCCTTAGTGACAGCAGTATTTACCCATGTAGTTTACTTTAATGGTCAGGAAGTGGCTTAACTCACCTCTGGATTCAAATAGATTAAGTAAGCAGTCAGAATGGCATAATTATCAGTGCTGCGAGGGATTCACTGGATAGCTCTTCACCCAGGAGACTTCCCATTCAATTGCACAGTAAAGACTCGAGTTGCATAGATTCACAGGCACGGCATTTATTTGAGGAGATGAAAACAGGGTGAATTTCCTTTTTCTTTCCCTTCCCCAGACCTGAGCTTCTCCTCAATACACTGATGCTGTGTCCTGTATATAAATTATTATGATCTTTGGAGAAAGATGTCAAGATTTTAGTGTATGTGCATGTGAAAATTACGATTGTAGAGTTATTTTGATTTTGAAATCCAGTGGAAAATGCATGATTTGTGGAGTTATTTTGATTTTGTGCCACATCATTGCCAGGCTCCTCTTTTATCTTGTCAACAAAGCAAGATTCCTGAGAGAATTAATTACTTATACTCTATTACAAAATGTGGAGGAGCTAAGATAATTGTCATTTTATGTTGATTTCCCCTTCCTACTTTTCTGCTCTTTGGGGGGTCATGTGAATGTCAGTGCCTACAGAGAGCATAGGAAAAGTGGGAATAAGAACCAGTTATATACCACAGTAAGCGTACTTCTTGCTTACACCTGACAAAATGTAGTTCAATTGCATGTGCCAGATTTTTATACAGCATCCCCTGGAAACAATGTAATGGTTAAAATCATTAATTTTCTTTTCCAAAGATAACCTGCCTTGCAAACTAGGAATAAGAAGGTAGTATGGCATCAGTTTAGACTTGTGAAGGTGATTTGCCGCCTTTCAGCTTGACAAAATGACTTCTTTGTGCTTCACAGTACAGTTCTCTACCAGAAGCTCTGTAATTGAAAAAAGGATGGATTGATAGGTGGATGGATGGATGGATGGATGGATGGATGGATGGATGGATAGATAGATAGATAGATAGATAGATAGATAGATAGATAGATAGATAACCGTATAANGATAGATAGATAGATAGATAGATAGATAGATAGATAGATAGATAGATAACCGTATAAGAATTCCATCTTTTAATTATTGATGTTATTTTAGAATTTTAGCTCCATTTCCACCTTAACGTAGCAAGTTGTTAGAGTCTGCTAGGTGCCAAGTATTCAGTCTTGGAGTAAATCAGCTTCTAAGTGTGAACTTACCTTTAAGCAAACGAGTCTCTTTTTAAAGCCCATTTTAATTCTCTGTGGGATCAGGGTCTGACAGCTCTATTCATTGAGTGAAAGAGCCCCCTTAGACCAGCTTTAGTATAATTTTCTTGGTCTCTTGAGTTCAGTGAAGCACATTGTTCACTAGAACTGGCTTGGAAAGTACAGTGCTAGCCTGAAATTTCACTGTAAATGTCACTTTTTTTTCTTGCCTGTTTTTATCCCAAGCAAGGCCATGACATAGCTATTTACATTAGTGGTAAGAAACTATTATTTTTAAGAAACTATTATTTTACATTAGTGGTAAGAAACTACCTGTTATTTCAGAGATGTGATTTCAGTTTGTGTAGGTGAATTTAAACTGGAGTGTGAATATGGGCAGTCTCAGCAGCATGGATTTAATCAGCCTTCCCAAGGCCCATCTGTCATTAGGGCCTCACCTTGTTTGCAATGTCAAACACCCACTCTTCTCTCTGTGTGAACTGGTTGCATCCCACTGCTTGTTCCCAGCACATGAAGATGCTTCCTGGGTGCTTCTGGATGGCACTGCCATGGGGAGGGATAGAGGGATATCCTTCCATGGACATCCACAAAGCTTGTCACAGGATCTGCTCATTTATGTTTTCCCAAAAGCACGCAGGCCATGCTTGGAAGGTGATGGCCTTGACTTTGTACAGCCTTGGGCACTGTTTGCCTTGCTGAAGCTTTATTGTTAGTGGTGAAAATTGAGAAGGAAACCTTCAATGACAGCAAGCAGCTGGAATATGGAGGTTACAGGTATTATCATTTGTCAATTGATTTCATGCAGAAGTAATTAAGATGTGTAATTGGGGTATCACTGGATTAGATTTTATAGAGCATCCTGCTTAGGGTAAGAAAACTACCAAGTATTTTCTCCAGGTAACTGGGCGAATGACTGAGTCTCACATGAGAAAGATGCTGGATGGAAAAGGAAGGGAAAGACAATGGCATCAAAATGACAGCATGGCAATCACCTCACCAACAGAAGTGGGGTACTAAGATCAGCCACAGTTTCTCACACCAAGACACATTTAATGTAATATACAATCCTAAAATTCATTAATGAAGTACTGAAATATCACCAATAGGATCTTCTTGAAAAGATGTGGTTTTTAAGTGTATTTATCTAGGCTTTTTTTATACAGAATATTTTTAAAAACACATTTAAATTGTTAATAAGCTGCAGAATTGTTACACTCAGCAATTATTTCAACCTGTAAAGATGTTATTTGGAAAACATGCAAATAGGTTTTTGTTCATTTGCTCATTTTTATCCATGTTTTCTGTCAATGAAATCTAAAAATCATCAAGGAATTTTTTCCATTTAAGCTACAATTTGTTAAAGTAATGTAGATACTTGCCATGATACCACGTTAACAGCGTATTTTGTCTTGTAGGCATTGTGTCCAAGTCCTATGAGTGCCGACTGAAGGGGCAAGGAGCAACCTTTGTGGAAACCACGAGCCCTTTTACCGCGGCAGCGCTGGGAGAGGTTTCTCCAGTGAAGGAGAAGGCCTTTCGGGGCAGCAGGAGACAGCCACAGTCCCCTGAGGAAGTCCAGCAGTTCATCATTATCCAAGGATATGATGGTGACTTCGCCATCGATACTTCTGTGGAAGAGACAGCGGCGGCCACCCTGCAGACGCTGGCGATGGCCGGGCAGATGGGCAGGGTGGTCCACATCACAGAGGACGGGCAAGTCATAGCCACTAACCAAAATGGCTCCCACGTGAGTAGCGTGGTTCCTGAGCAGATCCTTACAGAGCAGCTGGCGGATGGTGCCACACAGGTGGTGGTGGTTGAAGGAGCGGGAGCTGACATGGAGGAGGCCGTTCAGATAGACGCGGTTCCTGACTCCAGTGGCGCGGTACTGCAGCAGATAATGCGACAGGACGTTTTAGATGCCTCTGAGGCTACAGTCCATCCTCCTGAGTCCTCCTCAGCATTAGATGCCCTGCTTTGTGCTGTGACAGAGCTGGGTGAAGCAGAAAACAAATCCGGACTCCTTGACAGATGTAGGTCTGGTCAGAAGGACTTCTTGCAAATGCCAAACCCAGAGATGCCCAGCATTCCCAGTGATGTGGAGGGACAAGAAATACAAATGTTCCATGAAGTTCAGGAGACTCAGGAAGACACCAAACCTATGGAAGTAGTGACACGGGTCATGCACCCATCGGCTATAATTGCATCTCAGGAGAGAGCTCAGGCTGCCTTCAAGAATATGGTGCAAGGAGTGTTGCAGTTTGCTGTGTGTGACACGGCTGCAGCCGACCAGCTCATGAAAGAAGGTGTCACCCAGGTCATTGTAAATGAGGAAGGGACTGTGCACATGGTAGCTGGAGAAGGCTCTCAGATAATTATGCAGGAAGCTGGTAGCCACACACTCAGTGTGCAGAGTGAGCACATGGATTTAGTGGAGTCAGATGGGCAAATATCACAGATTATTGTCAGTGAAGAATTAGCTCAAGCCATGGCTCAGGGCTCTGATGGTGACTTCTCTGAAGGTGCAACACACTACATCGTCACGGAATTGCCACCAGACATGCAGGATGAGCCTGGTGTGTACTCACACGCTGTGATAGAGACAGCTGGGTCCCAAGACATTCTGCAGGCTGGCACTGCTATAAAAGCTGAAGGTGTAGCCCCTGATAGAGCAAGAGAACAGTTAACAAGCATGGTCATTTATACAGAGGGTGGCTCACAGGTAATTCAAGGCCAGAGAGATTATAACAAAGTACAAGAAGCATGAAGAGCTTCACTCATAGGCAGGGTGCAGAGCAGAGCTGGATATTACTAGAATCATGGAGGCACTGTATTCCTGGAACATTTTCTGTAAAGCCTTCTCAGCAGAGCCTCCTCCAAGCCAGGTAACAAATACATATCCTGCTAATAGGAGGAGTTCACTGAAGAGGATAATACAGTTTTGTTACAATAGCTGTAAGAACTATTATATGAGATTATTATAAAGCAAGCATACTAGGCTACAAAACAGGATAAAAAGCCCCCCACCCAAAGTAGAAATTGTTCTGTTCAGTGCTTTCTTTGTTGATGTTTTTGTCTTAACGTTGTTTTATCTCAGGGTAATTCCCTGCCTTCAGTCGTTTTTGTATAACATAATCACAGGAGTAAAATAATTGCACTTATATGTACATTTTGTGAACAGATAAATATGCAAAATAATACAAACCCCACAATAGCAAGGTGAACTGGTAAGCATATATACAGTATTGGGTGCCCTTCTTTATTTTAAAGTAGAACAGGTGACATTTTGCTTTCTAAAATCTTACTTTAAAACATTCTTGGCTAAAAATATGTCATCAAAATAAGGATTTTTTTGCATCTAAAATGAAAGTTTTCATAGTACTTTACTCTTTCATGGTAACACATAAGACTTTCCCTAAAGAAGAGCTCAAAAAAGCTACACTTCAGAAAATCCTTGATTATACATGTTTGGGAAGAACTTGATGCCTGTAACTTCCACTTAATTTTAGATGAGAGTCCTACATAAGAAATGTGCATTTTCTGAAAAAATATTGTCACTGTCAGTGTTTTGCTTTTCTTAAAACTAGTGCTTCATATAAATACCATTTTGCAGTTCATTTTGTGAGCTACTTCTCAAATGTTAGGAGGATTTTTAAAGAAAATTCTGACATTGACATTAACAAGTAGGGGGAGAAAAAGGTGACCTTGTATTTCTTGCTTAGTCCAGAATGTCAGTTATTTACTTGTGGATATACTGCAATTGTTCAATGCAAGTTCATGTTGAAAAGATTTGTTTCATGATAAAACTGCTTCTGTTTCTTTAGAAAAATTGTAAAATATAAACTGGCAAGGTTTGGGGATTTTTTTTTTGTCTTTCAAATAAAATGTTAGCATTAAAATGAAGCATCATGATTTTTAATATTAAACAATAAACAGAACTGGCATTCAGCAGCAGCAAACAAATGCTATCTGTTATGTCTGTGCATTTTCTCTTTTCTCTTTTCCTTTCTCTAGCTTGCTAGATAGATAAAGATAAAAGAATCTAATTTCTGAAGTGTGCCTCATGCATGCTTAATATAATTGTGTAAGTGTTTAGGGTATAAGCCATGCTGACTCTAGAGATAACTGGGTTTCCTATCATGTTTAATATCTTAAAATTATCGACTGTAAGAAAGTTGGGGTGGGGTGAAACAGTAGTTCCTTCCTGAAGCAACTGCTTAAAAATGTATTTTCTGATAGGGCTGCTGAGAAAAGGTGCTTCATTCCGGGGCTATAAGATCCTGCTGCCTATTCATGTCTTATTATTATTATTTTTCAAATTTTATTATTTTCCAAGAGTTGAGGTTGTGTCTTTGTCAAACCCCCAAAAAAGTAAATTTCAAGTTAGACATCAAGATTCATAATTAGGCGAGTTTGACTTGCTCATCTTTCTTAAAAGTGACAAGCTGTTCACTTACTCTTAAATCCTGTCTTCAGCAAACAGTGACAGGATCAACTCCCGTTTGTTATCAGGAAAAAGGTGACCTTTACAAAATGATGGCCCTCTGCAAGACTCTCACAGATGTTCAAAAAACTGAATGTTTTTCAGTGGAAATATTTCTTCTTGATCATTTCTCCTGTTAACTGTAGCCCTGTGGTCTTGCAGCTTGGATGCTAATTCTTCGCTGTGCTTAGTCCTGTATGGCTAACCTTTCTGCTGCAGTACAGGGTGTTGACACTGACATGCTGCAGTTTACCATTTGTGATTTATTTAGGATAAATATGTCTCAGGTGGCATTTAATCCTTCATAAAACCAGTGTAGCCTGCAGTGTCAAACCAGCAATCACATTGTATGCACAATGAAAAGAGCAGACCTTTGCATAAAAAAAAAGCCCCAGTGGTAGATGTTCCTGTGCTTGGGAGCACTGGAAAGGATTCACTAACCTACCATGTGCTGTAATTACCTGGGAGCTCAGGTTAACGATACTTTTCTCTCAGTGCAGCCTGATCAGAAAAGCTAGTATTTTTCTAGGGCCTTTTTTTTTTCTTCTTCTTCTTCCTAATGTGCACTTTAAAGTTAACTTATTAGTGCCCTACAAATGTAACATTAGAAATCAAGGGTGACATTCGTTCCTGAGCTGTCATACTGCTTAAGGACTCCATGGACTGTCTCAACCCCATACTAAAACACTCTGCCATACACAGAAAGTTGAGGCTATGGCAAGTTTCTTCCAGCACCTAGGAAACATCTCTGGCATTGGTCTCACTCTTGTGCCAGAGCTCCTGGCATTGTCTCATGTCATAATCTGGGAGGAGATGAGCTGGATTGTTCTATGGATCTTTCAAGCATTCACATGCCTTCTGCCTTGGAGAGCAGGGAAGATTAGGGAGCAGAAGGAGGCGCTTAGAGTGGAGCAGCACCTGAAAAGGCCCTGACCCTCCACGGGCCACGCATGGAGCTGGTGAGGCACCTGTGACCTATCCGGGAGCAGGCTCAGAAGCTGTCAGGGCTCTTTGCCACAGGCTGTGTCCACTGTCAGTGCATCACAGAACTTGTGTGGTGAATGTAGGAAGGTGCCTAGCCCAGGCAGCCATTCACTGCAAGTGTGTTTTGCTGTTTGGTTTGAATACCTTCAGTTGCCTGTCTCCAGAGAATTCAAGAGCTGTGCTGTAATGGAAGTGATTGTTGAGGGGACTGTATTCCCATGTCAGTCAGTTGCCTCCTGATATTCTGACTGCCAGAGCCAATGGCTTCATTTTCTCTTTGTTATCCATTCTGAATAAGCATTAATCAAGTTGGATTGTGCTGATGTCACTATACGTATAGTGACGATGGCCAAACAGGTAAAAATGTAAGTATTTAAGAACCACGGAACTAGTATGCAGGAGGAAAATAAATAAATAATAAATTAATTTAAAAAACAAACCAAAAAGAAACAAAAAAAAAAAAAAACAACCAAGCAAAAAAAAAAAATCACCAAAAGTGAACCAAAAATCCTAAGTGAAGACAGAGAAAGGAGGTATTTCTAGCAACCAGTTTCACCCTCCATTTTATAAGAATCAGGTACACACCTCCTGAGGCCTTGGAATTCAGGCTGTGTCTTTGGGGAGAAAAGGGACGTAGAGGTAGCTGGAAATGATATTTAGAGAAATATTTCCTCTAACAAAAACAAAAGAAAACCTAAAGCCCAACACCACCTAAAGGGCCCACAGCAACATACTATTCTGCCTGACTCCCAGCTGCGCTCTGCTGTGGAAGTGGGATGAGTCAGGGAGTTGATGTGCTGTTATGCACATGTGGATTGTGCATAGTCTTGCAAGCACTGCTGTCATTTATAAATGCTGCTTTAATACCAGGAGTGTTAGCTCTGAGTCCCAGAAGAAATACATTTGTGATTTTCCTGGACAGTGGATTCAGCTCATGTAAAAGCTTGTAGGAATCTCTGTGTTAAAAGTTCCTGTGCCTCGGGCTGGCCCTGAGCTGGACCTGTGTTTGAAATGCAGGTGAGTCCCCTTCAGAAAATCCTGGGGATTGAGAGGTGGGGCTGGAGCTGCTTGCAGAGTAGTACAAGGAGCTGGCATTGTGGTAGGCTGCAGCTTCGTAAAGCAATCTCTGGGGCTTTTCTCCAACTTTCCCTGCTCAGTGGACTTCGTGAGCACAAAAGCTGTAAACAGAATAAAGAGAGATGGGTGAAGATTGAAACTTGAAACTAAGTTAGTTCAAGTGAGAGGATTAACAGAAAAAAGGGTCATTCATTTGGCAAAACAGAGAAGAGCTGTGAGTTTTCACTTATTTTACTGAGCAATATTAGCCCATAATTTAAGATAGTGTGTGGCTCACACAGGCTACCCCTGTTCTATCTTGTTGAAGAATACAATCCGTTTTCTGCTCCTCTAGGGTGATATCATTTTATATGAAGAAAAAAGTTAGCTCAGATGGCAGTTATATGTTTCGGAAGCACCTTCTAATCAGGGATTGGTGATTCATTATTAGCTTCAGCAGGCGATCCATCTGACATGTAAGGGGAAAAAATTAGCAGCTGTCACTGCATGATGAGTTAATTTCCTGATAGGCCTGACACTGAAAAGCCATTTGGAGACATGGAGATGGCTGATGAGAAAACCTGGTGCTGGTTTATAATTGGAGAGAAAGAAAGGGCAGAGAGACAGAGGGGAGGTGGGGGAGGGGCTGAGCCTGCTCTACAAGTGGGGACGGATGTTTGTGTATTTACTGAATAGACAGCTCCACAATAACCCGCATCTCTGTGCACACACCTGGGTGGGTAAGTGATAGGGACCAGGGCCTTTCATTTTCTTTCTGCCTCGTGTCATTATTCCAAGTCGTTTGTAATTAGTGCTCCAGACGGTTTTCCGCTCGCTCCAGCCCGGGTGTACAGGCACGCGGTTGGGTTATCTCACGGTGACATTGAAACCTGACATTTTAGAGGAAAGGGGAGAAAATGACGCTACTCCTTTAATGGTGCTCGCTGCAATTTTCTTAATTGCAGCTTGAGATTTCAGTCAATCACATAAAAATAAACTTACCTGAAACAAATATTGCTAAAACTTCCAAGAGCACAATTGTGAATGATGAGTGCTCAAAGAAGCCTCTTGTAGAGCCTGAGGAAATATGCTCTTCAAAAGATGTAAGCACATGGCTCTCTGTTTATCCTTTTTAAGAATGGTAAATAAAACTATGAGGAAAATGGGCTTTCAAGACCAAATGCAGTCCACTGTGGAATCTGCCTTGTGTGTGTAATCAGGACAGCAACCCAGGGTCCTTCATATGTATTAAATAAAGCTAATAGGAAGCCCTCGACCTGGGACTAATTCCTTCAGTGGCTGTGCATGTAAGGTACTGCTTTAAAAGGATTTTTTTTTTCCTTTGCTATTTAGGTAAGGTATCTAATATGCCCAGCAAAGGAAGCCAGGCTTTTCTTATAACTGGGAAAAAAAACCACATAAAACACAGTGAATATTTTAAGCTTTAGTTTTTTTTTTTAATATCATAGAACATAATGGGATTTTCTCCATCATCAGAAGATAGTTTTTGACCAGGAAGAGGGCTAGCCAGTAACTCCACTTGTACAAAACCAGTTTTGACTTATCCTATTAGAATGTTCTTAAATGATGACCAAGGATTTAGGAGCAGTGATGGAGAAGCAAAGATTCACCACAGACAGGTAGAGCCAGCATGTATCGTGCAATTGAAATTGATGTGTGTGTATACACAAACCAGGATTATGTCCTGCAATGTAACAGGACACCTGACCTTGTTTAAAACACATTCTTGTCTTCTGGCAGCAACACATTTATCAAGGCTACTTTGAATGACCAGTTGTACTGCGCAGTCCTGCCCTGGAGGTCAGTGTTAACTGAGAGCCATCGGGTTCTGGGAATTTCTGATGAGTAAGAATAGCAATCCCTCGGGCAGCAGTAGATTAATTCTGGGGTGGCTTTTCTTCCACATTCCCCAGACTTCTGATCACTCTTGCTGCTTGGAATCATCCTTTCTTGCTGCTTTGAATCCTCATTACTTACTTTTGCATGTCTTGATTCAGCTTCTTGGAGATCCCACACAGAGATTCCCATTGCCAGTTTGTCTTGTTTGGGAGTGAACCACATGGTTGTTCAGGGAGCAGAAGAGTGGATGATTAGTTAGTTGTGTCTGCTGGGATGCATCCCTTGATATTTAAGTAGCCATGAGCTTCAGGATCCGTGCAATGCTAAAGAGACACATTTTGAAAGTAATCCAGCTCCTTGGGAGGTCTGGTTGGATAAACTGAGTGTCACGAGGAGACATCTGGTCAGACAAAGGAGAAAAAAGATTGAGTAAGTGCAAGAGAAGGAGTCAGAACCTTTGATTCTTGGTCTGCTAGGAACTGAGCTTGTTAAGGAGCTTCTGAGAGCAGAAACAGAACTGAATTATCAGGAACCAAACGCCACAACTGCTCACACGCAACAAAGCCATGCACCAGAGCTGAAAGACAGGGAGCAGATATAATAGGAGGCAAAACCCAATGTGCCTTTCCAGCACCTACTCAGAACTCTAATACAACTCCCTTCCCCTCTCTGTTCTCTCTTTCTTCTCCACCAATGTCCAGGGCAGACGCAGGTGACTGACCCTGTGGTGCCATGCAGGACACAGTGTTGGGTTTGGAGATCTGGCCACCACAAGTGCTGTGAGCACTCCAGGTCGGGAGTGGTCTTCTAACACCTCCAGATTCCCACGAGGGGAGACACCCACAGAAAAGACATGTCTCATCCAGGTATAGAAGGTCACCAGGGGAAGGAAAGGACTCGTTTCTGTGGCAAATAAAGTCCTTGCTAGCAGATGTCTTACTCTGAGAGATTTTCAGGACTTTCCCCCAAATCCTGCTAAGCTTCTTCTATCTGCCAATGTGTTCTTCTGTCACTGGGGGTGTAGAACAGGTTTGTGTTTTCTGCTCAGCATATGGTGGTGATTGCTGGTGTTTGGTAGCTGTGAAATCCAGATGCCCAGCTCCAGGAGGATTTTTCCCTTGCTAGGGACATCTGGCCATCCTCTCAGCCTTACTCTTTCTTCTCATTTTTGCTTGGAGTCTGTAAGCTTTGCCTACATAACTGCAGAGCAGATAATTCAGCTGATTTATTCTTGTGCTTTAATTCAAGGTTAAGAAGGAAAAAGTGAAGGGAAGCCTGGGGTTGTGTTTGTACCTGAGGACCCAGATAGGGACATGTGTGTCCCAAGCCCCCTGCCTGCCCCTGCCAGGGCAGCAGAGAGGTTGGTGCTGCAGTGGCACATTGAACAGACATAACGGCACTGTTGGCTGGCAGCAGCTTGGTGGGGATGGCAGGTGAAGGGAAACCTAGAGGGATGCATCCAAACACCAGGATGGTTGTCTTGCTTTGGCTCAGAGCAGCTAGGCACCGTGTGGGGCATTTCTGCTCAGACTCCTGCCTTAGATCCATATGCAAGCTATGATGATAAAATCCAGTGACAGCAGGTACTGCAGATATTTAAAGCAAATGGAAGCAGAAATTTTCAGGAGCATTTCTGTCTAGTACCTTGGATCCACAAGAGAAATACTGAGTGACCTATGAGAGTCTCTAGACCCCCTGACTTCTTTTTGTTATTATTTTCCTCAATTCCATGAGTGAATTTCTTGTTCCTGCAGGTAAAGGGCTGTCTCTGACAGCAACAAACTAGCTGCATACCTGGTCATCCTGCCAGTGGACCACTCTGCTACAGAAAATGTCTTACTGGGCTGTGATGTGCTCTGTGGGAGATGGATGATGTGGACAAAAGCTGGCTGCCAAGGAGCAGGAGAAAAGTCTTAGGCACCATGCCTGTTGGAGTCAGCAAGAGAAGATAATAAACTCTTTTGCTGTTGTAGTCTGTTGGTATCTAACTCCAAAATTCAACAGACTAAGTGCAAATGTGGCAGAAACTTTTACCAGTCTACTCTTTTGCGCTATGTTCCAGATTTGCCCTCTAGTCCCCATTTGCTGGGACTTTTACTAGAGTCCCAAAATGGCCCTACTGCAGTAGTGAGCCTTCAAAGCCCCTGCAAAGAATCAGGGATCCATTTCTTCTCCTCTGTTTATCTAAGGTAGGTTCATGACTCAGCTCCTGCTACCTCAGTCGACACTCAGCAGCAGGAGTAAGGGTCCTGTCCCAGCCACCCAGCCATGGTTAATCTGCAGCATGGGAGTGACTGCACCCCAGCAGTGCAGGGGATGAGCTCTGCCATGCCACAGATGGGTGCAGGGGCTCACTCAAAACACTTTTTCAGTCATTTGTCTCAGTGGTTTAGTGGGTGGCCCCATGCCTGGTTCATTGCGTGCTGTTGAAAGCCTGCTCCAGAGGCAGGATGAGTCATTTTCTGTGGTCATTTCTTCTGGTACTTGTCACTCTGGTGTCTGAGTGCCTCCCAAGCCATCACAGCTTTGTCCTCCTTTAGCTCCACTAAGGTATGAGGAAATGTTTGTCTTCTTTCACAGATGGACAGCTACAGAGTACAAAGATCTCCAAACATTTGTGGGGCCTCATTTGAGCTAACACAGACATTAACTCTCTAAGGTTTAGGTAAATAGTGAGATATCCCTGGTATGTTACCATCATAACACCTTTCTAGTGGAAGGTGTCCTTCTAGTGGAAGGTATGCCTGCCTGTGCCAGGGGGTTGGAAATAGTTGATGTTTAAAATCCCTTCCAACCCAAATATGATTCTCTGACTCCAATGGTCTTTGGTGTCCTTTGCTGTGAGTGTGTTCAGTGTACCCACAAACCAGACACCAGGGGCTGATGTGGGCAGCACTGGGCAGAAAGAAGCATTTCTTTGTTTTCACTACTGCACCACATGCCTTCTCCTTGGCCCCTGACTGCTCCTGTTGGTTTTGGGGGTTCCTGCTGCAGACACCTAATAGAAAATTTCCCTTTCTGCACAGGAAGCCTGGGGCCTACAGGACTGTTACACACACACAGGCAACAGTACTGCATGGGGTTTTCTGTAGTGTACAAGCTGGCACAGAGGGAAGAGCCAGGCTTTGAGTGCTCCTACAAGGAGATCCTTAACTCACCTGCCAGCCATGGTTGCTCACCTAACACACTCACCCAAGCCATGCAGTAGAGAGCTGCCCCATTGGGCAAGTGGCAGCTCACAGGGCCTATTTTGCCTGCCCCCTCAAGGAGATGAGCACAGCTCCCTGCAGGAATAGCTGGTGATGAGGAGTCATCTGTTTGCACAGCGCTCTGGGTGTTAATTCAGCGTGAAACCCCCAGTTCTGCTGTGCCAGACAAGGCACGTGTGGGAGATCTGGTTTCTTCATCCAAGCAGCTTTCTAAGAAAGCCCCTTTGATAATCAGCCTGAAAGATTGCTGAAGTGAAAATTAAACCACTCTAAAGGCTGTTATGGAAACATTCCCATCACAAGCAAGAGCTGGATTTTTGTAGTTGCCACACAATAAATAGATGAGGCTCAGCTCTGATGTCAGACCAGCTTTACCTTGTGCATGTTCTCCAATGTCTGGTTTTCCAGTTATGAACTGCAGTAATTGTGATCAATCAGGCTTTGTGCTCACTACCCACAGGCTGTTTATTAATGAATCTGCATCCCATCTTCCTTTTTTCACAATCTCATCAAATTTGTTCCAGATCCTGTTTACACCAAATTTTGTCTGCAGCACACTTCTATAATATCTAATTTGGAATTCCTGATTCTGCACCAGTTCCTCAGACCAGGTCTTCAGTATACTGAAGAACAACATGTTCCTGAAATAAAAGAAAAATGAAAGCATGAGAGCTTTCAACAAAGTGCAAAGAAAAGCCATTGATTTCTAAGTGATACCATCCTTCCAGGGTATAGACTGACAATTTTTTCAAAATCCTTTCTGTACATCTGTGTCTGTATGTGTGTGTATGTTTAAAGGCTAGAATCTCCTTCCTGCAGATGCTTTAAAAAACATCAGGTACTTTTCTCCTTAGCAGTATACATTTTCCGTTTGGGCACATGAGTTTTATGAATATTTGGCTTGACTTGCTAAAGACATCAATTTGACATGTTGCCATGTGTTATAAATGCCTCACATCAGATGCAGAATAGGGAGAAAAAGCTTTAGAATAAAAGTTTATTAAAAACACAGAGTCTATTCTAAACAGAAAAAAAAAAAAACCAAACAAGAAGAAAACAACGAATGTTCCCCTGTTGCATCAATGCCAGAACATTATGTTTGCAAATAAGAATTTAGCACTACAAAGACAATGCCCTAGATTAACTAAGATCCCATTTCACAAAACCCTATGGCAATAGTCTGCAACATCAGTCACAGGAGAAGATATAACACAGATGCATTTGTGCCCTCATGCAGCTGAACTGAAACAAAACAAAGAGTGAATTAGGCTGAATATCTTACTGTGTGCAACGTATTGTACAACAAGGTACCTTTGGGAATGTGTCAGAGGGTTTGGTAAATTGAAAACAAAATAAACAGATCTATGGGAATAAATAACATCATATTAGATGTCTGCTGCATATAGACTACATTAGCTTCCAGTCACAATCTGGCTTCAGTTTTCCCCCTAGTTTACAGTGCCTGTGAAAAGCAGATGATCTGAAACCTCTGCAAAGAAAGGGGGGTAGGGACAGAGGGAGGCACACCATGCTGCTTCTCCTGCACATGCACTCACGTGCACACACACTCACACCCTCTGTCTTTCTCTCCCTTTAACACAATTCCCACCAGATGAGGAGAGGCCGGTGTGTCACTCACTGTTTTGCACACACGAGTCAGTTTTGCTGATTCTGGACCAAGGAATGGAGTGAAAGTCTTTTCCCCCCTCAGAGATTTCCCCCTCACTCCTCAGCTAAGGTGAGAGTACTGGCAACCCAGTTTACCTTCAGCCCAGTGCACTCCATTGCCATGGCCACCATCACTCCATGAGGTCCCAAGACCCCTGCCAAAAGCAGCAGCATCTGCATGGGTTTGATGTGTCCAGGAGCAGGGACAAAAGATTCCCAGAGCACCTGACCCTGATGTAGCCATGCCCCACATTACTTCAGGGGCAGTTGTGGAGAGCCAAGAGAGGCAGGTATTTGGCTAAGTCCCATCTCTAATTACAGCCAAATTTAGTTAATGTTTTGAAAGCACTGGGTTTTTTTTAGTGCTCAGCCATATGGGGCCAAGGTCTGCTTCCAAGTACATGGGTAAAACCCCACTGATTTCAGGGACATTGCTTGCATGAACTGAACTTAAAAGATCAGGCCATATTTATCTCAGCAAAAGTTCAAGCTAATTCATTTTCTCTCATTTTCTCTCTCTCTCTCTCCTTCTGTTTTGCTTAGCTTATAGCTGAGTAAAAGGAGCACATATCTTAGAGATAGCTTTTTAAATATAAAATTCTCTTTATAACCCCAGAGCAATATGTCATTCTGCGATTACAAAAAAAATGTACTCTTCCCAAAGAAAATCCTTCTGAAGCAAACATTGGCTTTATCCTGTCTGAGATCTAAGCACCAGCCTTTGAATTCATGTATATCAGAAACAGGCAAAGATCTGCAACAGAGCAAAACTGTGGCCTCCAAATTGTCATTATTCCAGTCAAAAGCCTATTTCTTCCCTTTAAGAAGCAGCAATGGGCCTTGAGATGAAGTGCAAAAAATAACAAGGGACGCAGAGAGAAAATGATATTTTTATAACTTTTTAGTCTGAACATTCTCAGGAGGAGAAGAAGAAGTTTGATGAAGAAGTTGGAGAAAATTTTAACATTCAGGTAGTTGATATTCTTGTCTCTGCCAACTAAATCCTTCTGGCTTAGGGGAAGATCGGGTCCACCTTCCCTCTCCACAAATGCGAGCTCAGGTCCAGGGGGCTGTGGATGCCTTGCATGGCCCTGCTGGGCTCTGGCCAGCTGACATCCTTATCATTTTTATTTCTTTCCATCTTCCCTTGTGAGAGGTTGTTTGAAGGATGCTGTTTTTCAGGTTTGCCCAGGGGTGTGCTTTCTATAGGCATTCAAGGCAGCTGGTTTTTGTTATCTGACTTTGGAAATGTATTTTTCACAAGGAAGAACACAACAGAGGGTCCCTTTCTGGCCAGCCTTGGATATACTTGCTCTCTTGTTCGTACAAACCTGAAGTTCCACCCCCTCCACTCGGAAACTGAAGGGCCTGTATCTGACCTTCTCTTCAGATCAATACATTCCCCTTTGGATTCCAGAATGCATTCAAGCATTTTTAATTTGATTTCTCTATTCACACAGACACAACGAGCTGAGAGAAGGATGGAGCTGACAGGTCTCATAATCAGCTCTCATCTTCTTTCGCCAATGTGTAAAAATTGCATTTCCATAATTCCCTCCATTAGTATTTTACCTGTTGTCTCCAAAGGCTCATGCTGGCATGGTGAACAAGAACCAGATTCAGGAATTCAGCTGGGTCACGGACTGTGGCCAGGAATGCTGCTAAAAGCACTTGTTCAGGGGCTTGCAGACAACTCAAGTGCACGGTGGGGTTGGGGTTCAGCATGCTGGGCTTTCACCTCAGCCTTTAGACAATCACCAGAGACAGATGGATAGTGGGGATGGAGCGTTGGGACCCCTCAGTGGGGAGGAGGAAAGCCCAACTCTTCTCACTTCTGGTCTACATGTTACAACTTTCCATGCTCCTGATCCTGCGTCCTACATTTTCTCTGTGTTGTGACCACATTTACGGCCGCAGACTGCTCCTGTGACTCATGGAATAGGGCATGGCATTATGGCATTACTCAGGACTTGGACCGTATGTTTCTGCTTAACCCTTTGTTGTACTCTGCTTTGGATAGTGGGAATGAGGTAGGAGCTCCTGCTGTAAGGATCAGAGGTTTGCCTCAGGGAGTAGGGGACTGCTCATCCATCTCTCCTCTTATTCTGGGTCTTCCCACCCAAAGGCTGTGAACTCATTCTGGTGTAGCTTGTTCGAGGCAGCACCAGGAGTGGGTGATGGCCCCATGGCCAGAAAAGCAGAAGGGAGACTGCAGGGAGTGGTTGCAGCAGAGACAATGCCAGCTGCCAGGATGCAGGAGCTGCCTGCCCGGAGCTGGCGGCTGGGAGGAGCCCTCCCACAGCCACCACCAGTCCCCCAGACTCCTGGGCAAGGCTTCAGCTGGAGGTGGCTGCCCCGTGCCCCAGTGACCCGCCCTCGGTGAGCTGCTGACTCAGATGTGCAGGGCTGGTCGTGACTGCCGGCTGCTCGCTTTGCTGCACACTTCTGGGGACAGAGCTGTCACACTTGGCTTTTCTCCTGCCTGCAGCTAAGAAGGGTTTGAGGTCTCCAGCAAAACTGTGCAGCTGAGAGTGAAACAACCCCCAGTAATGGGAGTTGAGGAGCTTGTATTTTAGCTTCCTGGAGACCGAAGTGTGTGAGGGCAGGAGGGAAGGTTGTCCCAGGGGAAGCCTGTGTCCTGGGAGGGAATAATGCCTACCATTTATGTGAACAGTGCAGCTCAAGAGCACCATTACACATATGCAGACATCAGGCATGCAGGCTTGTAATCTTCCCTGCCTGGCTCAGTGTGAGCTGCTTCCTTAGTATGTCCATGAGAAGGAAGTGCAAATAAATCCCATGCAATTTTGCCTGCTTCCCGACTGTTGCACAGCTGAAGGGCTTTCTGGGGACCATCTCTGCAAACTTCCTCAGCAGTGCCCTGAAGGCTGTCCTACTGGACAGGGTGGCAGAGATGTGGTCCCTGACAGAGTGCTGTATCTTGGCTCCTTGCTGAGGGTCCTGACATGCCCTGAGATGTGTCACCCTGTGGAACAGTGGTACACACAGCGGGTGACACGAGTCTCTCCACAGCCACTCTGCTCCTTTATGCCAGTCTCAGTGAGGATGGTATAATGTGAATGGACTCGTGATCTGGAAGACATATTTAAAAAGCCTGACACCAGAAATTAAATTTCTCCTCTCTTGTCCCCAGGGACACAAATGCTGGCTATGAGCATAAAGGAAACCTGGCTGGCTCTATGCTATCCCCATCTAAAGATGAAAGCCCCGAAGCACTGCCTGCAGGGAGTCAGGAGCTGATGGCTTCAGAACCATTTACGACACTTAGGAGCATACATTCTATTTATTTAAAATGACCAATGTCACTTCAGAGCAAAAGGGCTACTGAGTGTTTCCAAACTAGCTGAGCTAAAACCATGTCTGAAGCACCTAACTCAGACCAACAAGGTCCAACTACCCTGGCCATCAGTCACCTTACTTTTAAGAGATGATCAGAAAGGCACTTACCTGCAGGAGGGATATTATCTGGGATGCTTTTTGCACTTGATTTCTTATGAGCATTTGCATATGGGCAGGAGAATCTGCTCTCAAATTCCAATACTAGTGCCAAAGAATTTATTCTTTCCCAAACCATGTGAAAGGTAAATATTCATAAAATTTCTGTGTGCAAAGGCAGCAGAAAGTATTCAAATGTGTCTGGGTAGAATCTCTTTTATTTTCCTCAGGTACAAATAAAGCACCCCCCATCCCCTAGCTCCCTCTAGCTCTCCTTTTAAATCCCTTTTTAATGTCTTACTTTTTACTGCTAATCATTTCTCCCCTTTGCTAATGATGCTAACCTTAGAGCCTGCTGCAAACTGACTTGTTTCATGTCAGCCTCTCTCTATTGCCCACTTTTGTTAAGTCACAAAGCAGGTTTCAGTCTATTCAACATCAGCTATTTCTCCGACTTGAATATTACTGCTGCCTATTTCAAAGGCATCTCCAAGCCCACAGTATTTCTGCACAGATACCTCTATTATTGTCTGTCACCAGGATATGCTGGGCTCCTCTCCTGCCTCTCTCCCCCCTTGCTTCCTTTCTATGTACGTGGCAAAGTCTCTCTCTGCTCTAATAGCTCTCCTGAGAGAAGGGTGAAGCAGGTCTTTACAGAGGCCTGTTAATTTTAAAGGACAAGCTTTATATTTTAACACCCCTGTGGCAGTCTGCTTCCCGTGCAGCGGGCTCTATCCCCACCACTTACCCAGAATTAAAGCACACAAGGACCAAGCCCACTCCCCAGCGGGAGCTGCTGGATACTGCCAACCCTGATTCCCACCTCTCTCCAGCTGCAGCAAGCATCCCCAGGTGTTCCTAAGCAGGCTGAAGCCACGGGAGCAGGGGGCCTGGGGGACACTGTGAAATGTGGCCTGTGCTGACCCACAGGGTGTGGGCAGCATGGGGAGCTGACGGAGGACATCTGCTTGTTTAAAAGAGAATGTGTTACAGACGTCCTTGCCTTCCAAAATCAATTTTCTCCCAGGTGCTGGATTCTTTGAAGAATTATAACAGAGTTATAATTACCAGTGTGGCATCATTTGGACTTTCTGGATGGGTGAAACCTTTTCGGTGGCTTGGAGTAACTGGGAGGAAGGAGGTTTTTCTCTGCAGATAAAAGATTGTGAAACTACTGCTTAGCATAAATTATGTCTTCCGGCTTGGTAATCACTTCTCAGTTCAAAAGACACAGGCCTTACCCCAGCACTTCTCCATCAGGATGCAGCACTGGCACGAGGCTCCTGCTCCCCCATCAAGCTGAGCAAATCCCTCAGAGAGGCTGGCCCCTGGAACTGAAACCAAACAGCTGAGACTTGCAATGAGGGACAACTTTTATCTCTTTCTTTTTCAGACATCTGTCCACTACATCATCCCTCTCAACCCATGGTCCTCTCCCCAAAAGAGTGAGATAAAAATTACAAAAGGAAGTAGGAGAAGAAAAACTCTGGTTGGTGCAAAGGAGAATTTGCAGTTATTGCTAATGTTACTGTTTCCCTTTCCTCCCACCAACCCCCTCTGTTTCCTTGGCATACAGGTAAAATAACAAAATAAATCCCACAAAGGGCTTTCTGCCAGGCTGCCTTTGGAACTTTGCTTAAGTGGCCTTAAGTAAGATAATAAGCAAGGAGTGTGAAAAGAAGAGACTTTGTCTTTTCACATTAGCAGCAGCCCTGTTCAAGTGGCAGTATCTATGAAAATGCTGTTCAGCCTTTAATGAGACTACAGTGTGTTAGTGTACCAGTCTAATTAATCCCATATTTTCACACAGCATAATTACTGAGCCGGGGCTGAATTATTTGGCTACTGGAGGTGGAGCAGTGCCTGCCTGCACTGTCCTCTGTCTCTGCTCCTCACAATTTATTATGCTATACAGCAAGACACCATTGAAACCTCCTAGTATAGGACTATCTGTCATCTCTACATTATCAGTAAAATACACCACCTTCCATACTGTGCTACAAGGGCTTTAGCAAATTGCTATTTTTATGGGATATGATAAAGGAAATGCTACCTTATGTTCAAATTTTTAACTGTCTCGTGTACGGAATATACAGTTGTGCTTTGTGCACTCCTGCTCAATGAGTCCTCATTTGCATTGCTATAGCCAGGGTGGGTGTCACCGTGCTATTTTGCTCCCATTCAGTCCCCCTTCTTTCTTTTCTTCCTCTTTTTCCTTTCTTTCTTTCTTTCTTTCTTTTTCTTTCTTTCTTTCTTTCTTTCTTTCTTTC